>VZTA01028458.1:0-99980 GCA_013398855.1 Mohoua ochrocephala
GGAATGAATATTTGCCTCTTCCTTCATACTGACAGACACCCCAGTCAGTTCAAACTCCTTACGAAGCATTGCAAGAGATGCTGCAATCGAGTATCAGTATTGTCCTCTCTTAATAATTCCTTCCCTTGCCCAGCCCTAATTAGGGAGGATGATTTACCTCAGGAAACCATCACAGTATTGACTGAAGCACCTTTTTTTGCAGCACCATGGTAACCGAGCCGAGCTGCCCCTTTCCTGCTCACGCTTCCCATAACTTTTTATTCTGCAGTTCCTTACCTCACGATTGTCTGCCACAATAACAAGCTCCACGTACTTCGTTGTCTTCAGAGTCTCCCTCTTGTACTGCCAAAGAACCATGAAAGTCTTATTTTGTTTTCAGCCTTGATACAACGAAGGAAATGCACAGCATCTCAGATTTCCTGCATTTTACTAAGATTTTACTACATACAAATTTGTAGTGTATTCCTCCTCCTCGTGGAGGTTTTCCTTGCTTAAAAAGCCCCTCAGGATTTGATCACGGAAAGCAGGAGAGTGGTGCAAAGTCTCTCTCAACCTTTCAGCTTTCTGCAGTTGAAACGTTTGAGTTATCTTCCCTCACAGGAGAATTTCCCCTCTAGCAGAAAGACCTTTGCTGTTTCCGAGGCACATTTAAAGGAGGGATGAGGTAACTTCTAACAAACGTTTCACACAATAGACAAACCGGTTACTGAGAAAAATGAGAGATAAAGGGATATTGAGTGAAGCAGAGAAGAGGTCAAGCAGTCCACTGATAAATTATGTAGGAAGAAAAACCCAAAAATAAAAAAGAGCAGAACCAACTGTCAGTGTCTGGGGAAGCAAATTAATACTTGAAAAATGGAAGGCACACATTTAATTTCGTATCTGCATATTCATATGAAATGCAGGGCTAAAAGAATCATAACGTTTAGCTGAAAAAAAACAAAGTCACTGGAGAAAGTGAAATGGTTTTGAAAGAGTACAAAACATACCACAGCTCCTTTGCTACCCTAAATTTAAGTGACCCATTAGTGCCTGTAAAGTTCTGTGATTTACAGCAGCTGAGCATCTATCCTGTCATTCCTTCCTTGTGCCTGGAACAGGACATTTAGGGAGAAGAGGTCTCAGCAGAACATCTGATCTTCCTGCCAGAACTTCGAGGGCTTGAACAGATGTATGACCTACAAGTGACCACGATGTCTCGAGCTGCAGCAAAGCTCTTTAACCTAAAACATAACTACAGCTTTCCAAGGCAAACTGTTCCAAGGCAAACTGAGTGATCCCCCAGTGCTGGACATCTCCTTCCAGCCAAATATCACAACGTTTTCTTCACTTTATCAAAGTGCTCCTCTTCGTTATCTGCAGATTAATGATTTTGATGTTTTGCAAGGATTAGAGAAAAATGAACGATGCAATCTTTAGCATCTGACTTTCAAACTCATATTTAATAGAGGTACAAACTCCAATAACGTGAAAAGAGTTGAGTTTCATTTGGACAATATTTATGGATGGAGAGAGGAGTAAAAGCTGCTGTTAATGAACTAAACATCAAGGATGCAAACACTTGACAGGATTACACTTATTAGGGGCTCTGGCAAATGGGCTGAGGTAGATACTCCTAAAACTTCTGGTGTTGGGGTGTGATGTCAGTCAGACACGAGTGAGGTGCCACAAAAGGCAAACGACCCCGTGGCTGCAGTTTGTGATGGAATTGATCCCTCAGACACTAAAACTCTCACACCCTGACATTTATCATGAGGTCCTAAAGAGATGCATCTCCAAGGTGCCTCTCGTCCTCCTCTGAGTGAAGAAGAAAAGGTGATACAGGAAAATCAGGGTTCAAAGGTACAAGGAGGGCTCTGTTACATCAGTCAGTTTAAAACATTTCCCTCTTAGCAAGAGTAAAACTGTTTGGACTGGAGAGAGTGAGCTGGAGAGAAATTGGCTAGCAGGTATAGAAATCACATAAGCCTCTGGTGACTGACTTGCATGACAAATCTGTTCCTGAGATTTGCCCAAAGGCTGTGTGCATTCCTAGGATACAATATTTATTTATGAAATATACCTAATTATGGCTTCTTTCAGCTTGCTTTCTGCAGCCAGCTGCATCAGTGCACAACCCCTTGGCTGAGTTAATCCTTCAGAACTGAAAGGAAGAGTGGCACAGCCAGGAGAGATGGGGGACAATGGGCTTTGTTCCACTGACCATTGTCTCTCTCTGCTTCTTCCACGCCTGATCCTGCCACAAACCTGCTCAAAGCCCTTCCTCAGACTTCTCTCCTTGGGAACTGGCATGGCTTGGACTGACACTGCAGTGCTGCAGCCTCTCCTTCTCCATGCCCTAAAAAACCCACCTGCCTGGTCGTGGTCACCTGCACCACCAAAAGGGCTTTTGTTTCTTTGTGGCTGCAGAGAAAACTCCCTGCTGCAGGGTCTGTCCCACACACCAGACCTTCTGCAGGGTCCTGTCTCAATGGAGCTCAGCTGGAAAAGGCTCCTTGGTGCAATTTGAGGGTCCAGTGAGTCATGAAATGACCCAGTACTTACAGAGACCCCGCTCCAGCGAGGCACAGCCTGTCTGCGACATCCTCTGCAGCTCCTGCCTTGCTCCACTGAAGCTCCTGTTTGGATCTGGGAAGCTGAGTCTGCTGCCTGTCCCATCTGTTATCTGTACTTACATCTAACCCAGAGGCCCTCTGTGATATATTGATCTCACAGTTCAGCTCTGCTCAATAAGAATTTCGTGTAGGTGGTTGAGTGAAGAGTCGGGGAAAAAAAAAAACGAACAAAAATCTTCCCCCAGACCTGACAAGAAGCCAAATATTTTCATCATGCCCTGAACCTCAGACCAGATTTCTGCTTAATTCTGTCACCCAGTGTGATTTGGAGCAGCTTTATATGTCCCCTCCTTGCAGGTCATCTTTATTCAACGTGTCCACTGACAGACTGCTTAGTGACAACGCTGAAACGTGAAAACTCACTCCACACATTGCATCTGACAGCTTTGAAAATTCCTACATTAGAAGCTTAACCAACTTACTCATTAAATATATTGTACCTATCCATGTGATGTGGCTGCTGACAGGTTTTATAATTACGTCCACTGAACCACAGCAAAAATATTTTTCAGAAATTTGAAGTGAAATCTGGGATGTCGTTGAAGGCAGCAGCAAAATGGGGGACCCATAAGGGTAATAATAAAATGGCTTTGATTGTATCAGCTCGTTACTTGCACACATTTTATTTCTTCATTACATTGATTACTTCAGTGGAATTCAGTCAAAGTCACAACTAATTCGGGGAAACCTTAATAAAGTCATTTTTCCGGTGTTTTCCACCCCCACATACTTTTAGAAACGCATTTAATTCTTAAAATGTTACATGCAAGGGCTAATGCTCTAGATGTAATATTTAATATTCTTAAAATGCAAAATGAATTAATTCCATTGCACAAATTATATCTAGGGATGTCACTTAGGCTGCTTTCCTTAACAATGGACCTGGTGCAGAGCCTGAGTCATACAGGCAAGCCCAAATCCCCATTTGTGACATTTAATAAATGCTGATGGCAGATTTGTGTCGTTGTATAATTCCCGAACACCCAACCCAGCCTTTTCTACAATCCTCGTCCAACACACAGATGAATTTATTACAGCATTTCCTCTTCCTGCTTTTTAGCTCATTTAATTTCTAGTTTCCATTAGCTGGATGCGTCTCACACGAGGCGCATTTCTGCCAACATCACAGCAAGTACAATAATACATCTGTAAAATAATACACTGAGAATTTGTTTTGTCTGCTTAAGAGACTTTTCTACTAAAATATAAAGGTTCCAAACCTGGTATTAGCAAAGTATCCCAGCTATCATGTTCTCTTTCATCTTGGGAGGGCAAGAACTTTTCCAGACATCGCTCAGTATTCTTAGGGAGCCTTAAATTCTGGTTATAACCATACAAGAACCAAAATATATGAGCACAATACGAACCCATAAACTTTTCTGTGTTGAAAAGAAAGTGAAAAGCGAGTAATGGAGAGTCGAGGAAAAGTAATAAAGCTTTAACAAATAATTTCAAGGCTGCACTTGAGCAGATGACGCCAAGGGAAGTTGATGATGGGGGTTAACGTTTTGCTCAGCAGAGTCTCAGCAATATGGAAATGCTGCCAGCCAGACACATAAAAGAACATCAGCCACCTACCCTGCCAGCTGGAGAACGCTGGGACGTGTCACTGTCAGCAGCCCTCATGGCAGGGATGTCCAGCTGGTGGCCACAAGATCCCGGGGCTGTTTTCAGATTCTCCGCTCGGTAGATCTTGTGTTCACTTGTGGCACCTTCCAGTGGCTCCAGAACGTAGCTGTTGTTTTCAAACACAATAATTCCCCTGGGACAGAGGAGAGCAGAGTGAGGCTCGTGGTTTTCAGGAGCTTGTCTGCACCAAAGTTGCACCAAGTTTAATAATGATGGAGCATGAGAAAGCAAAACACTGATTTACAATGTCACGGGTGAGCGGAGCAGGAAACATCAAAGCTGTACATTTGTCACTGCAGCACACACGGTACTCTAAAAGAAGCAATGGCTCACAGAAATTTGTCTCTTCTGAAGTGCTGCACTGCAGAGCAAAATGATATTTGTGTTTTATTTGTTTTCCATTCTCCCAGTGATGCATTGCCGACGCCGACGGAGCCGCGGCGCGCGGATTCCGAGGAGCCGCGGCGAACGGGAGCGAACAAAAGCCTGGAGAAACGCTTGGGGAAGCAAAGGTACAGTGGGAAAGCGTTCATGGCAGCCTGCAGTGTGCATTCCAGCTGTTAAACCACACCCTGATGGGAGCCTGGGCCCTGCTGGACCAAAGAGGCCTGGCAGGGTCAGGGCGGATCATTAAATATTGCGCAGCGAGGCGGCAGAGTGAATCTCAGACACGGTAACAGGTGATCTCCGTTTCGCTCATTTTACTGCCCAAAATCATAATTTTGACAGCAATACCACCTGCTCCCTGAGGAACTCAGGGATTTTCCAGTGAAAGCACTCCTGCTGAATTCTTTCAGCTACAGCCTGCAAGGGGGAAGAGGGTCCTGGTGCTGGGTCCTGCCCAGTTGTCCTGAGATGCCACAGCAAAACCAAGGTGATAAAAAGTTGAATATCTGGGGGCATCCAGCCTGGAGAAGAGAAGGCTCCAGGGGGACCTCAGAGCCCCTTCCAGTGCCTAAAGGGGCTCCAGGAGAGCTGGAGAGGGACTTGGGGCAAGGGCATGGAGTGACTTCATTTTCTTAGTGTGTCTTTTTGGTGTTTTAGAAGTGTCTGCCCTTTTTATTCCTGTCTGTGCTGCAGCAAAGGTAAGACACGACAACCACTGCGAGACCAATATTTCTCACTGTGCAATTTTCCTGCAGAAAGTTAAAAAAAGGAGGATAAAATAGGAGAAAAAGGACCCAAAAGCTGGTTAATGATACTATGAAGACCGATTTAAAAATAAAATTATCATTTTTAGGAAAAAGCTGCCTTAGTTATTCTATTATTAGGAAGACGTGATGAAGAAACTCAAAGTCGTTGGTCTGCTAATGAATTAACCGAAGTATTAATTCCAAGCTGGCTGCACAATTTTGCTACAGAGCACCATTAGCACCAGCTCAGCCAAGCCAACAGACATTTCACTGGTGACTGGAACAGCTAAAAGTCCAGGAGAAAAAAAGCAGCCTGGAAAGCCACGATATCGAAATCTGTACAACAGCCACATCGCAGGAGCCTGTTTTACTGACCTGAACCAAGGCTCAGGGCCTGATAATTCATCTGCAGCTTCTCAGGCCCCTTGGCAGAGCAGGTAAGACACATTCAGCCATCACACGGCGTGCTGGGAGTGATGCATCACGGCTGGAAAAGCCGGACTGATTTATCCCAGCGACCCTGCCAGGATCCCAACAGCCCTCCTGACATACGAGACACCTCCGGGCAGGTCACCCCGTGATTTGAGTAACCTCACACCCCCACAGCACTAAATTATTGTCAGAGCTGCCTTTCTCCTTGGAGGATTTAGGAAACTAGGACAACATATTCCCTTTACTCCAAAAAGCAGCGGCTCTGCGATCAGCACAATCAAATCAGGATTGTTGTCTTTGCCTTGTGCAATTAATCATTTAATTTTGGAGGCAGGAGTCCATTAGTCACTGCTTGAAATGGGCCAGCCTGAGCAGCTCTCGGTGTTGACAACTCAGAAACAACAGAAAAGCATGAAGGGGTTTGTTTTTAACACTAAATTTGCCCTTCTTAGAACATTCACTTTCAAAATTAGAGGCTTAAATAATTTTCTTTAATTACTTACACTAGGAAGGGAGAGAGTTGTAGCGTTTTACTGAGTTCTATCTCTTTTTTTTTTTTCTATTTCAAAGTGAGCACCTTGTTTTCAGGAGCTCATACCCAAAACGTGCCACATCAACGCCACGTTTCCAATGTATCCCCTCACGTACCCAACTCCTGTCTAAAAGAACGAGATGACCATTTCTTTAAAATGAACTAAATAACCATTTCTTTAAAAAGAACTAAATAACCACTTCTAACAAAAGAACTAAATAACCATTTCTAACAAAAGAATTAAATAACCACTTCTTTACCCCTCATTTCCTTTAGCTGCTGAGGGTATGGACAAACGATCAGATCCCAGAATGATTAATTTGGGTTTTTCCTGAGCATTCCAGGCTGCTTCCCATCCCAAAGGACAACGTGGGCCTTCAAGGACAGTTCCACCTTTGCCTACGGAGCAATCCCAGGATAAGGAAAATCTGCAGATTCGGCATAAAGGAAAACAGACTTTTCATTTAAAGCACACTTATCCCTTGAGTGCTGCCTACAGGATATCAGCACTTGGCTTGTGACCATCTGTAATAAGATAATGAATATCAAATATGAATTTTCTTGGCCAGCTCTCTGTTTTTGACTAATTTTCTTTTCCTACAATTGCATTTTTTCCCCCCATCGTGCAGTGCCAAGCACAGCACTTTAAAAATGTAACGAGTCAAGAGTTATGGCTCCTTTCTTTTTTTTCGGTGTGAACAATACCCACCAGTCATTCAGGACTGAGAACCTGAGGCAAATAAAATAAATCCACAGCTACTGTTCCCTTCCACTCTCGTCAGATGTTTCCAAGAAGCCTCCATTACTCCTCCACCATTTCTGTGTCTCCCTCTGGATCACGGTTCCCCCACACTCCTGAGTCAGCCCATGTTCCCAGAAACTTTTCAATTTTTCAGGAGCCATTACTGTTAAACGATGTCGTGTTTTCCAACGTGGTAAATAATACATGAATGTGGCAAATAGTATATTAAACTACAGGTCCCCAATCAAAAAGTTTACGAAGAACCCCAAAGAGATTTCAGCAAGTTGTTAAGACCAGCTTCTACTGGGAGAAGTTAACCTTTTATTCTTTTGGGGTAATCTGTGGGATTTCTATCAGACAAAAGACTACCAGAATTCTCAAGATTATAAATATTTGAGTGGGGAAAAAAACCAATATGAAGTATTCCAATGTTGGTGTCAGGTGTCTAATTCACGGCATCTGTGTTTCCCTCGGTCCTAAACGTACGGATGCTGGGAAGTCAGAAAGATTTGCAAATGAGGCAGGCAGGAAAGCCAAGAGACAATCCCAGCCCTACCTGAAATTATCCCTCTGCCTCCTCCATCACTGGTAGCAGAGAGGGAGGAAAAATATCCGTCCCATAGAGCACGTCCAGGCATCGACTCCCAGGCCCAGGGCCAACTGGAAGCAGCTCCAGTGTGGTCCCGAGCCTGAGTTAAATCTGACTCCATCTCTGCACAGGGTTTGGTCCCTGCTCCTGTCTGGGGGTCAGCACCAAACCAACCCCATCCACATCCCTGCTGATCCACCCTGGACAAGGAAAGCTCACGAGTGTTTGCCTCCTGTCCTCCCTCCTGAGCCATCCGGACGTGTGGGGAATGTCTGCATGAGATTCTCAAACAGAAAGAAATTAAAAGATAACTCAGGTAATTAATGTTTCGTTAATCGCTGTTTCACTTGCCAGGGATCTCTCAATCAGGGAAACGCAATTTAATGGAATAATTCCACTTTTTAAACTGTCGATAAAATCAAATATAATTTTTTTTTCCCCTCTTAAAAAGGAAAACCAAAACAAAACCTAAAGTGAGTCCAGTCGTATTTCATAAATCACCAGGCTTTAGGAAATCTCAAAATATAAATGGGATTTTTCTTTTCCAACTTGTCAGCAGAAGCAAAGGTCCTGCCAACATAAACCATCAACACATACTTGTCTGAGAAATTGTGATGCTGAAGCAAAACTTGGCTGGGACAGCACTCTATGAAACTATTCTGTATTATTCTGCTGCACTATACAGGGGAAATTAAGTAAATTGATAAACCTGAGATCCACGAGTGCAATTAAACATTTGGTTTTAATGAAGCTCAAAGTTGTACTCGTTTCTAAACAATAATAATAAAAAGTTCTGCTACCACTGGCGGAGGAATGGAGATGTCCTGAGTTTGTGAGAAATTAATTAGAGGGCAATCATGCTCACACACTGAATATTCACTTTTAAAGTCTGTCTCTGTCCTCAGACACTGCCGTGCTCCTGTGCCACCCAGAAACCTTCATTCCACAATTAATGCTACAGCTTCAGAAGGAAAGGGGCTGATCCCACAGCTGCTCCATAGATTTGAAGGAGTTTTAGGTGAAAAGGTACCAGAATTGGAGCCTTGAGACCCTGGAGTGCAGAGCTGCTCAACAGGCACCGTCTCAGGGGGTGACCTGTGCACTGAGAGGGCATTTTTATTTATTTTTCTTATACATTCTACATTCCCAGGGCTCTGTATAACAAATTCCCAGGCAAGCAAGCAGGCAAACAAACAGAAGAGGAAGAAAAATGAAGTGGCGACTGAGGACTTCACTTTCAGCCTGTCTTAATAAGTTGCAGATGGATACCATGGGGATAAATGAGCAGGATGATCTATTGACTGTTTTTCTAATAGAGCTGATATTTAGATATTTTTCAAATGATTTGGTCATTCTTCAACTTTAAAGGACTGGGAAACACAAAGAATGGCAGTCTGGAGGCAGATGTGCTCCTGTCTCCACCATTGCCCCCGGCCACCTCTTTCTGCAACAGTTCCTCACCTCTAAAATGGAGCAAATTTTAGTACCCACAGAAAAAAATTACCTATTGATGAAGAGCACAACACAAGAGCCAAACAATCCCATTATCCCACCACACTGCACAGCAGGATCCCATTAAAATAACAAATCTGACCCAAATCAACCGAGGGCAGCATCTCAAAGGGCGGTGAGAGAGCAGAAGCACCACTGGTTTTCCATCTCGCGGGAGCGGTGGAGGTGCTCTCACACGGACACATCATCACTCACAGGGCTTTCATTCCAGCCAGTGCCTCTCACCAACCTGAAAATGCATTCTCTGAAATGGAATTATGGCCAGAGACTTGTGCAGCACGCACTTCATCCTTTCTCAGGGCAAGACAGAGCTGTCCAGAGTGGATGCAGATCGGGCTGCAACTTTGATTCCTGGGATTTAAGGAAGGAGTTGCTTGAATGGGAAGAGAAAATGCAATTTCGTGTCCAGCATTTGGGCTGCAAGGAACAGTAATTGTGTTGTCAGGGAAAGTGTCACATGTGGGGGTGATGGAAAGGAAGAGGAAAGGAAGAGGAAAGAAAGAGGAAGAGGAAGAGGAAGAGGAAGAGGAAGAGGAAGAGGAAGAGGAAGAGGAAGAGGAAGAGGAAGAGGAAGAGGAAAGGGAAAAGGAAAGGGGAGGAGAGGAGAGGAGAGGAGAGGAGAGGGGAGGAGAGGACGGAAATAATTGGAAGCGTAAAGTTGGAGAAGATGGAGATTTGCTTGCAGCGGAGTAGGGTGGGAATGGAGTAAGGAAAAGGGCTGGATTAGGATGGGAAATAAGGAAAAGGGCTGGAATAGGGGAAGGTGCTGCTTGGAAAAAGCAGGGAAACTTGTGAACCNAGAGGAAAGGAGAAAATGAAGAAGGAAAGAGGTGTTGGCATTGGTACCAATTTAGTGAGCACATTTTATAGCACCCTGCAGCAAACAGAAAGACAGGAAAAGAAGATCCAAACTTGCACATCCCACTAAATGCCAGAAGCAGAGTGGATGCAGAAGCAGCAGGCTCAGCCAGCTGGGTAGGGATCATCCCTCATCCTTGTCCTGGCAGCGATCCCTGTGCACCTGAGGACCCCGTGCACACCGTGGTCAAAGGCTGGACATTATGTTCATCTCAGACCACAGAGGTGACCCCGATCCAAGAGCTGCTCCCCCTAGAACAGGCAGCCTACAGAAGCTATGAAACCCCAGAAAGTGAATGGTTTTTAATGTTGAGCTCAAAATCCTCCAGGAGTTTCCCGGTCAGATGAATTACAAAGCGTGCAGGATGTTTATACGAACTAAAAGCTCTTCAGAAAGTAGGGAGGAAAAGCTCACATCCAAACAAGTGCTTTTCTCAACAGGGATTTTCTCCCAACTTCACTTTTGGATGAAATCTCTCCTTCTGTGGGGAAACGATGCTTGAGGAGTCGTGAGGAATTTACATTTCTTTTTCTCACCGGTTTCCTACTTCCATTCCTTTTCAAAATAGTTGATGTCTGGAGTGTCACATTTAAATCCCCTCTTCAGCTGACTGTGTCTGGGCTGCAGTGAGTTCAGCCAGACCATTTGAAAAATGGTATTGGCAGCCTCGGGCACCATAACTCTGCAATCCCAGTGAAAATGAGCATCTCTATTCCATTCTGGGGCCTTCTCCCCATCCGTGCCACTGTGGGCACAGCATCTTTCAGCTGCTGACGAGGCTGGACAATGACTGAACATTTCCTGTGTGAGTGACTGGGTTTGTGATCTAACAACTGGGTAAAATATCTCAGGATATTCAGGTGCATTTTGGTGTTTCAGAAGGAAAAGGCTTCCTGGGAGATTTATATCCTTAGGCTCCCGAGGAATTTTTGGGAGCACCTCTCAAGCTCTCCCCATCTAAGAGGTCACTGCAGATGCCTTTGTAGCTGCACATTCCCGTGCCAGAGTCCCCTGCCAGCCCCTGGATCAGGGAGCTTTGTGCCCTTCTCCGGGCTGCAGGGGTGGATTCAGCACTCACAGGGAAAGCAATCAGGGAAAAATCATTCGAGTCTAAACAAATTTATCACAGAAGATGTGAGTGATGGCCACAGGCCAAAATTATTTGCTAAAAACTTGAAGAGCCTCCAAGCCAGATAAACAGAAGGGTATTTCCTGAGGACAGGAAGGAAACAGCTCGACTTTGTCGTACCTTCACCTTCCCACAAGCTCTGACAGTTTAATTGGCTTTCTGATCCAGATGGACACGCAGAAATCCTGATTAGCCATTGTTCCCTTTTCGTGCACTCAGCATTTCCCGACCCCTCTCCGCCATTCAGCTCCTCCTTCTCTGAGGAGCCAGCAGGATGCCGATTATGGCCTGATTATGTTCTCCTCTAACCCGCATTTCAGGCAGCTCTCAGTGTCAATCCCACTATTTCTGCCACCGTGGGGTGAGGAGCTCGAATGTTGTGTGTGTGAGGATGTAACAGAGCTGGGAAATGTGTGTTTGAGAGAGCCGAGCCTCCTCCTCTCTCCTCTTTATCTCTCACCCCTCTGTCTGCCTGAGAAACTCAAACCAGACAAACTTCAGTTTTCAGGTTTCACACAATTCTTCCTCAGAGCAATCGTGTCATGTTCAGGAGCTAACAGCACATCTCAAATGCTCAGCCACGTGGAGGGAAGACCTTGACGGCTGGGGGAGGTCAGAGCAAGGTTCCTCCTCCAGCTCAGCGCCTCCTCTCTGGCCTTGGCCAGCAGCAGGAACGCAGAGGTGAGAGATAAAAACAGAAGGAGCACCCCCAGCTGGCACCCCCAGCCCTGAGAGCAGCAGTGTCAGGGACATCTCAGGGTTCCACAGCCCCGGAGAGGCTCCCTGGGCTCCCCTTCCCAAACTGTCGCATCTTTTTGGAATCCATTGATACTTTTTACACTGACACCCGCCTGTGACAGCTCCAGCGCTTCCTTATGTGAATAAAAAAGCACTTCCCTTTGCTCTAAAGTTTCATTTGATGTCTCCTAATTTTGAGGTTATGAGGAATATTCAGTAATTGTCCCCTCTCCTGCGTGACATTCAACCTTGTTTCATCACGCTCCTTTTCTCCGTCATCTCCTTTCAAAAGTGACAAATCCTAGTCTATTTTTTCTCCTTGGATAAAAGCTGCTCCACACCTTTTGATCACATATTTTTGCCCTTCTCTGTACCTTTTCTGGATATAATCTCTCTTCTGATACGGAGCTGGGGAGGGGAAAACAAGAACTGCATGCAGAACTCAAGACGTGAGTGCTCTGTGGATTTATAAAGTGGTAATGAGGGCTCTTGTTTCATCCTCTATTTCCATCTCAGTAATTCCTATGATCCCTTTTGCTTCTTTGAGTGCTGCTGAGCACTCGGGCTTCAGAGCACACTGAGATGTGGAACCTATTCTTTATGAGGAGTTTCGTGCCTTTTAATGAACTCTGCTGATCTGGGGGAGAAGGCACAGCCCCTACCCATCCACGCCTGGAACAGTGCCCGAGGTGCCTGTCTGGTGGGAGTGGGCGGATATTGGTTCTCCAGGATTGCAGAGGGCTGACAGCGTGCACTTCCTTTCATTAGATGTTTTTCAGGCACTTAAAGCTCAGCTCCACACAGCAGCTGTGTGAGGTAGGTAAGAATCATTAAATGGATTTCACAGACGGAGAAACTGAGACAGAGAGGTTTGTCCGATTCACTCAGGAACTGCCACGGAGCCAGGAACAGACCCCGAAAACGAGACCAGGCTTCCCTTCCAACAGCTGCTGCAAGTGAGAGGGCTGCTCCAGGGACTGTCCCCACCTGGGGCTCCGTGGCCACATGTCTCTACTCCTGCAGCTTGGAGTCTTTATCGTGACATGGAAAAGAAAGAGTCCCTGCTCCAGCACATTGCTGGATAACATTGGGATACATTATCCCATCCCATCCCATCCCATCCCATCCTATCCTGTCCATAACTATTCTTTCAAGCTAACAAAGCTGCCAGCAAAGTAATTCATGAAGTACTTTTGGACCGCCCTTCTTTTGGAGCCACCTGGTCTAGTGGAAGGTGTCCCTGCCCGTGGAACTGGATGAACTTTCAGCTCCCTTCCAACTCAAACTGTTCTGTGTTTCCATGCTCAAGCACAGGCAGTATCTGGGAGTTATTGCTGCCTGGGAGTTGTTGCTGTTGGTTATTGGGCTGTGAAACGGGTTTGGTGGAGTGAATCAACAGGCCCAGCACCCTTATCACAAACTGTTCTCGCTCATGGGCACTCTGTTCACCAGCCTCAGCAGCAAAATGGCCACAGATACTGAGATACATCCCCAGCTGATCTCCTGCTAGAACAGAACATGCACTGAAAAGGAAATTTCTGACATTTCCTACTGCAAAAGGTGCAGCTCTGCTTTTCCTGCGGAGAAGGAGCCTAATCCTGCGAGCTCGCACTTTGGGGGCTTGTCTGCAACGGTGTCAGAAAAATGTCACTGCCAGCATCTGCTGCCTTGACATATCTGAGCTACCCCAAACTGGGAAACGACTCTGTGAGCTCCACAGCTGCAAAGAGAGCACTTTGGAGAAGAAAGGAAACGCTTCTCATGTGGAGAAGGGTATTTTCTCTTGAGAGTGATTAATTTCAGGTAGCTCTGGAACAAAGGTATCAATGCAGACCCTGTCCCACGAGGCATGAATTTTCCCTGTGGCCCTTGCAGCACTGTGATCCCTTTAAGATGCTGAGAGCTCTGCCTTAGATTTTTCCAAACAGTTTTAAATTGTGGATCTATTTTACAGCGAGAATGACATATAAATGCTGACTCTTCATGCAAGGGGTCAATTAAACTTTTGGAAGATGCTGAATCCATAGTGAAGCACCCATAAAGCCTCTCCCTGTGTGGGAATGAGCCAAAGGAATCCCATTCACTACAGCAAATGGGTCATTCCCAGAGGGAGGGGGGGTCCTGGGATCAAGCTGTTTGCTCTCCCTGCTGCTGAGTGTCCCAGAGCTCCCTTACAAAAGCCTTGACGAGGCCACTGTTGCACAAAATGCAAAACCAAGGGGAAAACATTCCAGCTACTCCTGCTGTTTGTGGATAAATTAAACCCAGAAAAGGCTGAGACAGATGGAAATCTGACAGGAAAACCGGGTTTTCCAGGGAGAACGCTAGAGCCAATTTACAGTTAATTACTGTGATTTGGAACAGCTCTGTGAGTAAATACCAGTCTCTGATTGTCCAAGTAAGGAAGATAATTGTTTCCTGAACTGTATCCATTGTGTACTTAAAATGCTGTCGGCCCATTCCTTTGTCAAACTCGGAAGAGGTTTGGTTTTCAGCGATGGGAATCTGCTACTCTGCTGTGAACAAGCAGCCAAAATCCAAAAGCTGAGCATCTTACCTGCCATAAACACAATTTATTGAGCTCCACGACCGTGCATATTCTATCTATCATAGAAACTTTGATTCTCTGATTTATGAAGCCACCTCTCCTGATGATGAGGCTGCTATACAATGAGTGATTTCACCAAAGCAGTCCTGACAGCACTGGTGAACCAGTTTTGAGGGCAAAGAGGCCTGGAAAGCCACTGGACACTGCCAGTAGGAAAATGTGCCAAGCACTGCAGTGCTGCAATGGGCACAGGGAGGGGTGGGCAGCAGGAGAGAAGGGATGGCTCTTGGAAACCCCCCCAAACTGTGCTATCTGTTCTTTCTTTTCCCTCTTCAGAGCAACCAGAGGGAAAATGATTTGTAGGGATTCATCTGACATTTGAAAAACAGACAGAATCATGGAATTGTTTATATTGGAGAAGCCTTCCAAGTTCATGGAGTCCAACCGTTCCCCAGCACTGCCAAGGCCACCACTGCCCCATGTCCCCAAGTGCCACATCCACACGGCTTTGAAATCCCTCCAAGGATGGGGATTCCATCACTGCAGCTCTGCCAGGGCTGGACAGCCCTTTCCATGAAGGAATTGTTCCCAAATGTCCGACCTGAGCCTCCCCTGGCCCAGCCTGAGGCCGTTCCCTCTCCTCCTGTCCCTGTTCCCTGGGAGCAGAGCCCGACCCCCCCCGGCTGCCCCCTCCTGTCAGGGACTTGTGCAGAGCCACAAGGTCCCCCCTGAGCCTCCTTTGCTCCAGGCTGAGCCCCTTTCCCAGCTCCCTCAGCTGCTCCTGGGGCTCCAGCCCCTTCCCCAACGTGGATTCATTCACTAAAAGTCAAACCAACACTCAGGAGCTCAAATCTTACTGAAATCTTGGCTCACCTGAGTCCCGAGCAGGTGCTGAGGCTGACGGAGGACTCGGGGTACCCCTGCACTTGGCCATGGTAATAGCAGTGACCCTGTGGCAGGAAGAGAAAACATTTTAATAGTCACAAATGCTCTTTGCTCCTGGCTTTCCAGCACTTTTATTTCGAGGTGATCATCAGTTCCAGGCTACAGCGTTCAGAGTCACACGGACAGCACCTTTCCTGTCCCACCAAATATTCACTGTGCTTCACAGGCCAAATAGGTTCCTCAATGGAAACCTTGGGTGCTTCTTACACCCCAAAACGTTACAGGAGGGTTTTGGTTTGCTTTTGTGCTCTTATTTTTTAAAGGATCAATAATGTTAAATTTGTATGACTGCCCCCTTTTTTCCTGTGTTATTTATTTAAAGCTACAATATGGAATGTTTTATAAAATGAATCAGATGAACGACTCAGCTGCCACATTTTACTGCTGTCTAGAGAGACCCTTCTTTTTATTTAAGGGCATTTAGATCTACACCTAAATCTAGATCTAAATAGATCTCTATCTAGATCTATTTAGATTTAGATCTACCCCTATAGGAGGTCGGCATGCAAAAAGAGAAGTATAGAAAAGTAGTATAAAAAAAGTATAAGAAGTATAACAAAGCCAATGCCAACCCTATAACTTGAAAAGAAAGATCACAGAGCAAATGAAGGGGAAGCGAAACAGGTTGGAAAGGAAATTTTTTATTGAAATACCCAACCAAGTAGCTGCATGTTATTAAAAACAACCAAGAATAAAGGGGGTCTTCTATTTTGAGAGACAACAGTCCAATTTCATTTCGTGGCCAGGTTATTATATTTCTTTAATAATCCACTGCTCGCAAAAGGCGCCCACAACAGAGGGTTTCTAAGCACATCCCCATATCTGTCTGGGATCAAGGCTAATTTTATTGTTGACTAAAGGTTATATTGCATTCCCAATTATGTGACTGGCTGGAAAGCAAGGATTGTGTCAGGTCCAGCATTTCTTTCCTTGAATGGCACCTGGAAACTGAAAACTCTGCTGTGAAAGGTTCCTATCCGATTAAGGGAAGTTACCAGTGGCGCTGTAACCTGACAGTCATCTCCCTGTGCCTTTTTATGGCTTGGTTCATTATTGCATTCATTGACCTTTCCAGTCTGGGGCATGGTTTTCACTCACAAAGCCTCACAGGGCAGACCTCGAAAGACCACCTTGATTTCGGTGAAGAAAGCACCAGTGGTGGAAATGCTGGGCAGGGTGGAACGGTTCAGACAGGAATTTTCATGCCAGGAAAAATGTTTGTTTGATTTCCAGCACGAGCAAGTGAGCACAGAACAGGCAACATGAATCTCAGTGGCTTTTCTCAGTGGAAGAACCGACAGAAACAGGGCGAGAGCGTTTCACTCTCAGATGTTTTTATCATCGATCCTCGTGAAGAGTCAGCAACACGTTAGCAAAGACAAAGCCACAGCAGAAGGGAGGGAGTCACAGACTAAATTTTTTTTGGGGGGTGATCACTTCACTCACAATTGCTGTGGATGTCAAAGCTTTCGGTGTGGGTGCACCACTTCACTTTATTTTAGTGTTTGCAGTTACCTGCATCCAGCTGATAGAAGAAAAATCAATGCCCCACACCCACTCAAGCACTGACTCTCTCATATGCTAAAACCAACAATAAAATAGGTTTATTCTCATTGCTTAAAGCGAGCATGAGGCAGAGGTGATGTTCAGAGCTTCTGAGAAAGAAATCTTCGGGTTTGAGCATCACCAGAGCTGAGCACAGGCCCGGAGAAGCGGGGAGGGGAGCCGATATCTCGCACCACGCAGCTGCTGCTGTGGTCCAGCTGTCTTTATCTAAGAGTGAATTATGGCAAAGGGCCTGATTTCTTTCCCTCTCCACATACAACTTGTCATTTTATTAACTCTGAGCTCCTGGTTGTGGTCCATTTCACAATTTCTCTGAGATCCAGCTACGTGATGCCAAAGTTCAATATCGAAAATGTAAACTTATCAGAGCATGGCCTGCAACGGGACTGGTAGAAAATTGATTTCTAGCTCAGTAACTCCACTGAATTGCAGGACTTTTTTTTCTGCTATCAAATCTTTTTATTCCTGCAAACCAGTACATAAAATGGATGACCCCTTATAAACAAATAATTACCGAGGCTGATCCATCACACTTAAAACAGTCCTCTACTCTTGCTTGAGATCATTTAATAAAGAGCAGCTTTTGATAATTTTTCAGGTGCTATAAATTGAAAAATAACCTATTCACTGACGGTGTGCTAGAGAACTGCTCAAACGACAGCTCCACACACCTGCCTTGCTTTGACCTCCAAGCAGAATTTGACCACGCAACTTTTCAGTGGAAAATCGGGTTTGGTTTCGACTCCAGACCGTATTGATCTCCTCAGTGAAGAAGAGATATAAAAATAAAATCAGAGACTTATCTTTTCTCAACCAGCAGCATTTACTGAGAATTGAATTCACTGATCTCTCTCTTTCAGGCAGCAAAATGCACTGTCATTGTTAATCACGACTTATTTTGCCATTATGCAAGCAGATATTGGTTTTTAGCAAGGAAAGCCTGCCATTAGCTGTACACACACTCCTGTTAACTCGGGTAAACCTCTGAAAGACTCATGTGCCTCATTTATTTCCTTTTACTTCCTTCAGGAGTCTCTGCAGCCCTCCTGCTTCCAAAACAAATGGCTATTTTCTCCCGAGCTGATTTTGAAGGAGATACGAGCGCCCAGGAAAACGAAAGCACTGAAAGCTTTCGAAATGATTGCTTTCTTTGGGGTGTCTGGAGCTGTAATGAAGATGCTTTTTCAGAAGATGTTATGCAGAGAAATAATTCCTTCCCCTGATCCCAGCAAAGCCCATTACGGATGGGAGCACAAAGCACGACGTCTCTGCTGACAGTGTCAATGAGTGAACGCCATAACGTAACAAATACTTTATGGACTTGGGCAGATAAAAGATAAGCTTCGTAATTAAAATGGCTTGCTGCATTATTTCTAATTAAGGCACTCATGCTGTCAGAGGACAAAAAGCATTCCTGCCTTCAGGGGTTTTTATTGGTAAAAAGCAGGTTTTAACTACTTATTTTGACAAGCTGTGTTTTTAAAAATGTGTGCATATACATATTTTATAAATATTTATAGATGCATATTTATACATGCACATAAATATACACACACGTACACACAAATACAAGCATAAAATACATCCATAACACACTTATGGCCTGGATTTAAAAATAAACCCAACCAACACCCCCTCCCAAACTCCAGCCATGACTTCCCCAGTGAGGAAAGACACCCAAGCCTTCAAACATCTGATGTGAACTTTTGCACTCTGGAAATCAGATATTATGGGGTTTTTTTCCAAACAGAACCAGGGCTTTTCTCCATAACCGATCAGCCATGGCTGCCATAATTAACAAATTTTAGCAGGTTTATTTCCAAGCAGCAGAAAAAAAAATCTCGCCAATTTTCAAAGTCACCTGGTTGAAACCTCAGAGCTCGCCTTTAAAGTCTCCCTCTCAAAATTCATGTGTAGGATCAGAGCAGCCACAAAGACGCTGAAGGCAACAATAGAAAAAGATCACAGGTTGAGCTGTTTCATGGCAGGGCTCAGATCCTGGCAGAGAACACTCTGGATTTTGAGGATGAAGCACCGTCTCTACCCACGAAAGCCCAGCCTTACCGTGTGATTGCGTGCGAGAACCACGTCAGTGCCGTCCTGCAAATAATGGGTCTCCGTGAAGCCTCTGGCTAACAGGCCCCTGGAAAAAAACAGAGCACACGGAACATTGAGGCCACCTCACCTTCAATCTACCCTTTAGTGGTTCTGTTTGAGATAAGGATCAAAGCCGGGCATTAAGGATTCGATCACTGCGGGGAATAAGGGAAAATAGAACTCCAAATATTGAAGCTGCAGGACATGAACACTTCCTGTGGTAATTGTGAATAGACTACAAGTTTCCAGACTGTTTTCTCTCCCAAATGAGGACTCCGTGCCAGCACATTTCAGTGCTGAATCTTCCATGCAATTTTCAACACATTTTAGGTTAAATGGGAAAACTGGGGTTTAGAGTATTGTTAAATAATGGTGGTTTGTTGAAAAGGAAAATGTTTTCCCTGCGTTCCTTATTTTCCCATCTAATCTGTTGTATTCATCAGCAAGTGACCACCCAAAGACTAATTTAGCACTTGGTGAGTGAAACAAACTCCTTCCATTGACACTCCAGGGAAAACACTGCATGAACATCACAGAATTTACAGCACTGGGTTTATTCTGATCATCTGAAAGGATATTCACGAATGGAAATTTACCAATTTCCCAGGAGACTGTGCAAGATCATGTCTGGGATGAGGCAGTTTGTTCCCATTCTCTCCACACCTCCCCTCCTGCCTTTGGCAACGAGATAAAAAATTTGGACTTGCAATTGTCATTTTGCAGGAATCTCCAGGGAGGGGCACGTGTGTGACAAGTACAAAAACTCTTTCCTCTTTTTGTAGGGAACTTGTGGAAGAGGGAAAGCTGAATCTGCCTCTTTTTTAAAAAAAAAAAAAGAAATCTTGCTGGTTTTCCGTTTCCAACTCCTTATCTAAAGAGCATTTCCAACAAAACCAGAAGGAGGAACACTCATTCACATTTACTCCTAACGCAGGTCTTGAGTTGTGCTCCTCATCACAAACGTCCTTGAGTTCTGACAGAATTTCTGGTGGAATGCAAAAGCACAATTTGGAAGAAGCCAAGAGATAAACGCCACCATCACCTTCAGAAAACTGGAGAGCTCAGAATATTGAAAATCTCTGCCTCTGCATTTCTCAATGCTCATTCTGTTCCACTTCAAACTGTGTTTTTCCCTTGGGTTGTTTGTTTGAACAAACCAGGCCCTTTCTTTTATTTAAAGCTGGTGAATGCTGCACCCTTGCAAATGTTCTGGTGGGAACCATTACCCAGTCGTGGTACACATCTCTTGTGTTTGGATAAACGTCACCACTAGAGCATAAACACACATTTAAATTTCATTACTGATTAATTTGCAGCACATTAATATCCAGTAACTCCACCAGGATCTGGTTGTGTTCGGAACTCTACAAACACTTCATAGGGAGAAAACCCAGCTTTACAAACCTCTATCTTGAGGTAGGAAAAAAAAAAAGAATGAAACAAGATCAAAAATGAAAAAGAAAAGGAAAAAAAAAGAAAATAAGGAAGTGGCAAGGCAAAAAATGAAGCCCCGACCCATTATGGTGAGTATTCAAGCAGAGATTCTCACATTTAACTTGTAAATTTTTCAGCTTGTGGGAAATATTAGCATATTAATAGATATGGAATGTTAAAACACTGCAGCGTTTGGTGGGTTCATAGGAACTGGATCTCGGGCAGCCACCACACCCACAGCAGGATTTGGGTGCCCAACCAAACATCTCATGTTGGTTTAGATCCGCAATAATAAATGACACCAGCCAGCTCCACAGGGACACTCGTGGTGCCTCAGAGGGCACTTGGCTGCAGGGGTGATCTCACCTCTTGTGCCTGCAGCCTCCTCAAACCCTGCCAGGAGCAAAGTGGGCTGAATCCAAACAATCACGGAATGGTTTGGGTTGGAAGAGACCTTAAAGCTCATCCACTTCCATCCCTTGCCATGGGCAGGGACACCTCCCACTGTCCCAGGCTGCTCCAAGCCCCAGTGTCCAGCCTGGCCTTGGACACTGCCAGGGATCCAGGGGCAGCCACAGCTGCTCTGGGCACCCTGTGCCAGGGCCTGCCCACCCTCCCAGGGAACAATTCCTGCCCAATATCCCATCCATCCCTGCCCTGTGTCAGTGTGAAGCCACTCCCCTTGTCCTGTCACTACACGCTCTTGCAAGAAGTCCCTCTCTGTTTCCTGCTGTCTCATTATCCCAAGGCTGCTTCCATCATTACCATTTTTTACCTAGCACTGCTAAGTTCTGCACTTAGCAGGCGTTAATTGCCTTTGTAGAGGCAAGATCCCATCACTGAAGCCAACAGGAGTTTTGCTGTGCCCTTTTTGGAAGCGGGATTTCATCCAGGACAGCGGAGGGAGTTCCATTTAGTGGGACAAGGTACAGGCAAAGGTAACAGATGTAGTAGAAGGGCAAAGTGATTGAGCAACACACTTGCTTTGTGCTCTGCTGTTTCCAAGGTGTTTGACAGCAATGATGATAAAGGTGACCTTTCTGCTGCTGTTCATTCTGCCCTCAGGCGCAGATTTAGAAAATATTTCATAGATCCGTAGGTTTGAATACCAGAAGGGATTTGTGATCACCAACCTGCCCTGCCCCATTACAGGGGTCATTTGACCCGAATTTATCTCCTGCTACAGTGACAGGGAAGGAACCAGATCCATTTTCTTACTGCAAAGAGCCCTTGCCCAGATCCCCCGTGATGATGGAGCTATCACAAACCTGGCAGGATTTTAACTAAGCCCTACCTAAACCCACTGCCCTTTGTGTCTTTTTTAACTGCGCCAACATTCAGTTTCCAGCCACTGGATTGGATCTCATTCCCTCACATCAGAGCTTCATTTTAGTTTGAGTCCTCCATGGAAAGCTCTACTCACTAAAGTGAGGAAACGTAGCAGGTAAACAAATTCCTGGCGTCAGCAATGTCCCTGTCAGGATGAAAGTTTGATACAGACCCTGAAAATACTGGCTGGAAGTAAGAATTCCCAGTGTGAGCTGTAAAAGACTGGTAAGAGCACCAAGATGGTGGAATCTCTCAGACATCACCAGGGAGCCCAACAGCCCTGGCAGAGGAAGGAGCTCTTATCCCCACTCACAAAATGTCCAATATCCTAAAAGCTGTGTAGCTGCGTGTGTAGGGTCGGTACCCAGGGACAGCAAGGCATTTCTTGACAGGTTTTTTTTTAATTTTTATGAAAATTAAGTGCAACAAGCACTCAAATTCCACTACTGAGTGTGCACCACCTCGCTTTCCGATTATGGCAACAATGTTTGACATAGCAAACAATCAATCCAGCATATGTATCTATTAGGAAATTTAATTACCCTCCCCCCCCCCCCCAAGATATGCAATAGAACGGATTGATTTACATTTCTGGTTTTGACCCAGAGTAAAGGAGATTAATAGAGGAAAGTAAATTAATTTAGATGGCAAGCTACTTAACCTAATTGGATCAATGTAATTCCGAAAGAGCGGGGATCAAAATAACATTAATATATCATAGAGCAATTCATCACCATGTCTGGAGTCTCAAATGTTGCCAGCTACAATGCTCAGCAGTACCAGATGATTATCAATACTCTGCCCCGCATGAAGAGACAGAAACAAATGCTGTGGAGAGCTGCATCAGCTGCTTGACGTGATTGTAAAAAAATCAGCTCAAACAACACCACGACTTTCTCAGTGATGCTCCAAAGAGGCATAAGTGCAATTCTTGAGCACAATTACTCACGTATTGAGTCACTGGGTTTCTTAGCACGGTGATTTTGTCACATTTCACAGAATCACAGGATGGTTTGGGATGGAAGGGACTTCACAGCTCATCCAGTTCCACCCCCTGCCATGGGCAGGAACACCTCCCACTGTCCCAGGCTGCTCAGGATCAAATTTCCCACAGCCAAAGGAACGAGTAGAAGCTTCCAATGCCCAGAAGGAAAAATTTTATGCTTCCTGATCTATGACAGACACAGCACAGGCTCCCTCATCCTCTGTAAGTCAGTAGAAAGCCTCCTTGTCAGATTTGCTGGAACATTTTCAGGTGTCAAGCAAGTAACCTAAGCCTCAGGGGATAGGATGAATGTTATTTAAACTTCTAATCCTCACCTTCCTGACCCCCCACAAGGTGAAATCTGAGGTGGTTTGTTTGGGGAGAGGAAAAATGTCCTGGTTCAAGCACATCAGACTTTTTTTTTCCTCAATCCATTTAATGACAGGAGTGGTAATTTAACACACTGCCTCTCACTTGCAAATGAGAAAATCAGTCTCTGCTCTCCAGGCGCCGATATATTACTTCAAAAGGTTATAATGATATTTCATCACCCAGGGAGAGTCAGACAGACAGTCACAGGAGTCAGAGATGGAAAAAAAAAAATCTAGTGGATCATACAGGGGGCCTCCTGGAAGCCAAGTGTGCCATAGATCAAACCAGGTTCTGCCTCAGCGAGCTGCAAATGTCAGGAGCAATGCTGATCCCACCGCTTTCCAAGGGAGATTGCTCTGCATTCCAACAGATGTTGCTGTCATGATGCATTTCCCAAAATCCAGCCTTTTCCAGATTTTCCTAGTCCACTTCTTTCAGCAGCCGAGCCAATTACTCTCCTCCTTGGTACATCTGTCACTCACACGGGCGCAGGTTATTATCAAATTGTCCTTCAGCCATCCAGGCACCGAGTACAGAGCGTCAGGCATTCACAAAGGACAAGGACCGTGCACTTCTCTTGTCAGTGCCGCCCAGGAAACATCTCAGCACCTTCCCAGCAGGAGCTGACCCTGGGGTTCAACATCACAGGGATGCTCCCCTTTGGTTACCTGGATTCTCAATGGGGGATAGAAGGTGCTGTGCCCTGCTGAGCTTTGGAGAGGAGCAGAACACTCTGTGCGCTCCGAAGGCTGATTTTCTGCTCCCCCCCGGCTTTGATTCCCAGCTCTGTGCAGTCACTCTACTTTAAGAGCCAGTGTTTTAGGAAGAACATTAGATATTCTCGTGACTTTTTAAAGGATGGCAGCCAGCTGCTGCGCCTGCCCTGCGGGACGGTGACCACGACAAGGCAGAGGTGGCAGCGCTCCTCCCTCCCCCTCAGGAGTGCTGCCTGCAGCTCACACACACACGCCTGACCTTTACCCGGACTTTTTTGCTCTTTTTCGTCCTTCCCAATGATCAAGTGCCCGTTTTCTCCCCCATCCGAGCACTCTCACTCTGTTATACAAACTCTTATTAAAACCCCTCCGGCGATGCTTTTGAAACCTTTCCTGCGTCTGGGGGAGGTGAGGAGAGGGAAACAGGATGGTGAACAGGCAGTTATATAAAAAAAAAATGCCATTTATTCTGCCTGCTGACACCAGCCTACTCCATTAATTCTTAAGCATCTCAATTCAGGCCGTTTTGACCTTTACACTGAAATTAGTTGTTATTTCTTCAATTGCTGTATTTTTTTCCCAGGTACATCCAGAGGAATAAACAAGTCTGTTAAACCTGCTGCCTCTGCTGTGGTGGTCTCAGTGCAAGCACTCGCAAAGGTGATGTTCACGGAGGTGTTTTTCAATTCTTCTTTCTCATTACAGTGTAAAAAATGAGTTCAGCATGGGTAATGAGTTTCCCATGCACAGGTGCCTAACATCATTCTATTCACAAAAACCACCTCATATTCTTTTAAACAAGCCACATTCTTTCCCCTTGTTTAATTATCTTAAGTGATTTGAAGTGCTTTTGGACATTTTCCCATTGAATGTCTCCACTTCATAATATCCTATCTGCCACACTCCAGTGTGCTGCCACAGAGGGGCTGCAATGTCATAATTGAAGAACCTGAGAGACTGAAGTTCGTGAGCTTAATTAGCACAACTATTCAGAGGAAAAGAGGGGAGTAAAATGAAGCTACAATAGCTGGGAAATCAACCAAGCATCCCAAGTTTCAATAGGAACTCTACGGTAGCAGCCTGCAGCCTGTTTCACATGGTCTGGAGACAGACAATTTGAGTAGATCATACACCACATTTGAAAAATATGTCTCTGTGCTTGTACCCAGTCCTTTTGATGCAGAAATTCACACAGTCCTGGGTTTTCTGGAGTCCACGTTAAAATATATCCCCTTGCAGGAGTGGAATAGTGCCTGGAACACCGAGAGCCAGCTCTGACAAACACGTGCTAGGGGTGAGAGCAATGCTCTGAGTTACCCCTGGACAGTGTGTGGGAACAGGCACTCCCACCCTCAGCTGCTCTCTGGTGCGCTGGCAACAGGGAGACAAGAGGGACAAATCCACCTTTTAAAGCCTCCGAGCATCCTGTGCTCATAACTCGTCCCTGCATGTGGTGGCAGCGTGCAGAAAACCAAAGAACCCTCTAAGCAAACAAATCTGAGCAGCTGAGGAGAAATCCAGCTCCCCGGCTGGCAATCACCCAGTGATTGAGAGCTTTCTTCTTTCCTGACTGCTGGGCAAATAATCCACAAGCTTCACCTCCCCAGATTTCAGTAGGCAAAGATTGAAAGGAAATCCAGCACGCTGGCAGCCTCCCCTGCTGTTCTGGGCCCTCGATGCACGCCCTGCTTCCATCACTCATTGTCACATTTATGACACCGTTTGCTTGCCAGAACTGTAGCATTTATTTATCGTTCTAATTCCAAAACCTTAATGAAGAGACTACTGCTAACCAGCGTGGTGGGGAAAGCACAAAGAAGATAAACAACATGTTTTCCAACAAAGTAGATGGGTAAAAACAAGTTCTTTGCCTAAAATGGCTTAAACTCGGCCAAGATCTCCAGGGTATCCTAATGGGATGGCTTTAGGTGACCCTACACCTGAGATGGTCGTTGAGGGAAGAAGTAACACACGGGGCACATGTAGGGGAATCAAAGGAAGACCAGCAAGGCTCACTCTGTCTCCACAAGAGAGCTCAGAGACGCAGCAAAACTGCTCCAGCAGGAGAGGGAATGGCAGCACTTCCATGGGCTTTGGCTGGAACTGCTCAACCTCACACACCCCAAAAGCCAAGCTCACAACTGGATTCCCAGAATTCCCACGTTAAGCTCAAACACTTGCCTTTGTTTTTCACTGCCCAATTCTGATACGGCAGAGTCTACAGCACCTCTCTTGGAGCTGTCCTCGTGAGGAATATTTCATATCAGCTCCCTGGGCTTCCCTGTGGGGCGGATTAACACAAATCCTGTTCCTGGTTCGGCTGGGCTGGGTGCCACGAAAAGCAAACACGTCAGGAGAGGCTCCCGAATCACACCGGCCCCAAATCGTTGTCAGCAACGGAGAGGTGCCGTGCTGGTGCTTATTGGCTAATGGACTTTTGATGGGAAAATACAATTTTGTACATTTAGGCCAACCCTGTGGGCTGCCTGCTTTGGAGAGACTTTGCTGCTCGAGCTCCATTAAGTGGTTGCAACTTCGGGTAATGGAAGTGGCTTCAGTGAAAGCCCGAAGCAAGGTGCCAAAAGTGAAAGCGTGCTGCTGGAAATAACCACCCAGGGACTGCACCTCTGCAGTGGCTGTGGCTGAGATCAGAAGGAACGGGCTCTGCTGCCCTGCAGGCTGAGCCCAGACCCATCCCTGCAAGCCAGAGCTCTGAATTGGCTTGGGCTGGGCTAAAGACTGACACGGCTCTGGAGCTCCTGGATCCAGCTCCTGGATCCTGGATCCTTCCATGGATCTGCTGTGGTTTCTGGTGAAAAGCATGCTTCCCATTTTTATGCTTCCACTACAACTCGTATGAGATAATCAGAGCTTTTCACAACACTCTGATCTTGCCTGCCCAACACAGCGCTGGAGATGCAGATGCAGGAAACCCAGAACCACGAAACCAAGGCTCAAGACTCCCCAGAATCACTGAGATGTCTCCGAAGCTGAGAGGCACACATATCACAAGTGGCTGACAGGATATTTTAATGCATTATCTTCCAACATCCCAGCACTGCCTTTCATAAAGCGAATTCTTCCTCGGCCCTGTCACGCTCCTAGCATGGCATATTTTCACTCAGTAGTAAGTTTGGAGATACTGGGCTGGAAAGCTGTCAAATTCTATTTGAAATGTCTCAGTTAATTAAATATGTCACTTGTAGCTGAGTAAAATTATGCTGCTGAACAGATGTCACTGGGCAAATTGTCTGACTGTACTTGCATCTGAACATTTGCAGACTACTACGGAATTCTGTTTAAAAGATCCAAGAAAACTACTCTTAACATGGAAAATTTATAAACATAGAAATTTAAGCAACTCCAACGAAAAATCAGAACTTATTAAAATAGAACTAACGAAATGCAAATAGTGCTGTGGGATTACAAAAGGTTATTGCAAGCATCTGCAAGGCTTTTAGGAAGCCAAGTTCTTACAGTAATGAAAAGTCACTGAGCCTAAGTTCATCCTCAGACTCCAACCAACAATTACATCCTCTCTGTACCTTGCTCTTGCTCTGGAGTGTGTGCCCGTAGGCTTGCATTTGCATTTTTAATTTTAAAGAAGTTTTATTGCCCTTTCTGCCAATTTGTCGAAACATGAAATCATATTTTTGTTTTTACTAAACCCACAATTTCCTCCTTGCCACAAGCACGAACCATTTGCTCCAAGCAGGCTGTGCTCACATTTCACTTGCAGAATCATGGACTTTTAGAGAGATGTCTTCATTCTGCCCTGTGCCTCACTGTCCCTCTCACTAACCTTTAAAAATGCTGTGAGAAGAGGGCAGAGATCACGAGGAGATCTTTGTGCTTAAATCTGTCTTTAAATCCCAAGCCTGTAAATCTGCTTTAAAACTCAGTAGGTGCAAAAGACCTAAAATGAGCTGCAAGTTGTCAGACCAAAAGTCCACCAGTTCCTATATTCTGTCTCCAATAGTGGCCAGCACTAAGGAAAAAACTCATGAAGAGGAGAAACATTCTACATCTCCCCAAAATACTGCTCCTGCTCTGCCTCCGGATCCTTTCTGAGCCAGGGATCAATGCAGAGTGGAGGCTGAGATTAAACACCAGCTCACAAGGCTGTTCTCAGTGTCTCCTGCCACTCTTCCTTCCCAATTAAAGCAGTGACTTCCACGAAGACCAATTAATTTGGTAGCACAACGAGCCTGCAGCTCTGCGCTCACGGCACAGCCACAGCGTGCTGTGCTCTGGAGGCTGCTCCCGTGGAGAAGGCTTTGATTTCAGTGCCCAGCACAAGTTTAGTGGGACAGAAAAACAGCCAGAAAGATTCCCACTGCATCAGGAACCTGGGGGGGTTGTTTTGGAGGCTGCCTGGGAACGCTCACGGGGTTTTCTGGCGTTTGAGGGTTGTTGTTACCTGGGCAAGCAGAGCTGTGTGGGCTCATGGACTCCTGTGAACTCCTTTTAACGCCATTCCCATCCAAAAACCCCACAGCTGCTCTCTGGCTTTGCCAGCAGCACCATTTCTTGCACAAAGGTGTCACTGCGTGGTTCCTGAACCGCTCCTTAAACAAGCACATCCTCAAAGACGGGGGGTTGCTCCCACCCTCAGTCCCTGGACAGGGGAACACATCCCAAACTCTGATCAGCTGCTGGAATACAGCACTTTGGTGTCCTGGGGAAGCCTGGAAGGATATCTCAAGTAACATTAGGCTATACTCTCAGGAGATGATGGCTCATTTCCAACTAGTTCTGCTTCAAGACATGACTTAAAATTGGGATGAGGTGATTCAAACCTCAACCATGGGCCTGAGGTACCAAGCAATGAGTGAGTTTATAGGGCAGAGGCAGCTGCAAGGATGGGGTTGAAATATTCCTCCTTCCTTTCTCTTTGCTACCCATTAACTGTTCCTGCGTTCCCTGCACTTTGCCTTAACCTTTCCTTGTCATCTCTCCATTGCCTCTCCTTTTCACCACATTATTCCCCCCCAGCCCTTCTTTGATCATCTCTGGCATGCTGAGGTTTATTATTGCCCTGTTCAATGAGAGAAACATTTTCCTTAGTACACAAAACCACAAAAAGCAGCAGGACCACATTGGTGCTTTCCTTAAACAGGTCTGAAACCTGTGGGTGCCACACCACGATGTGAGGGTGGCACCCGTCAGTGCCCAGCCCCACAAGATGTGGCATCAGTGGGACCTTTAAAGGAGATAACCCTGCTCATCACCCCTGTTGTCAGGTCAGGCTCCATGCTCATGTTCTCCAGGCAGCAGAGGAAGAATAACCAGTGAAATCAGTAAGGGTAAATTAGTTTTTAACTTCTTTCTTTCCTTTTTCACCTCCCTCTCTGCTCTGCGCTTCCCCTGAATCTAATTCCTTGACTCTGCCATGTGTCAGACCCCTTTATGAGCAAATTAAACCCATCAGCTCAACAGCAAATGCCTGCAGGAGAGCATCAGAGCAACGCCCGTGCCTTTGGAGAGGTGAGCCATGACTCCGAGGCTCCGAGCACGGAGCCGCAGCAGATGGACGTGGGAAGGAAGGACTCGCAGAGGGCTGAGCCATCAGCATCCCTCCTCCTCCCTGCCCTCACAAACACCAAGAGAAACCCCACAGCATCTCCTTTTACTCATTTAGGAACTGATTAACGTCAGAAGCAGGGTCTGACTTCGCCCTGCCCTGAGGTTTTTGGTCCAAACTCGCTCCTCACCCGCTTTGAGGGCATCTCTCGGCAGCGAAGTCACTGCAGACGTGCTGGTAAAGAGTTTAGGTGAGAGAAGGATCAGACACCATCTTTTAGTGGTTAAGACACAAAATTATAATTTTCTTTTCAAGTGAAGGAAGTAATTAGTTTATAATAACATTTAACATTTAGTTGCTGACAGAGATATGACACTTATCTTACATAAGTCATTTTAATTATTCCTACTCACCAAGACCTCAAAAATATTGTGCAGCCTGAGCTAACAATGCCTTCCCAGATATTTTTGGTTCTACTGTCATTTGAAAAATTGATGCCTAGAGCATCAGCATTTATCAAGCTCATTACAGATTTCATCCAAATGACTACAGATAATTAAAAGTATGCTTCATTTTTATTGTAATGTTTTCCCCCCTAACACTGCAAAGTGATTCCGTTGTTGCTCAGGGTTTTAGGAATTAATAGAGACTCATCTGCCAGAAAATGAAGTTCCACAGGATTGTAGGCAAACTATTCCTATTATCCAGAAGCGAGTCAAACATGCAGAAATTACATGTGTACACACAAATATATTTATAGATATACTGTGGAGTACTATGTGCATTTTCACATACATGAAACAGTCTCAGAAACGAGTTGTTAATTCAGAGAGAGAGCTACAGACTCTTGGGTAGCCACTCCCTGAAAAATCAGTCTTCTCTAAGGCACTTGGTCAAGTTGGACACACAAAATCCCTGTAGAACTTTATTTTATACTTACATTTATCCGTTTCTATATGAAATATATGCACTTGGTGCCCCATCCTCTTACACCACCCAGATTTATTCACACTTAGATGAAGCAAGTTGATGCTACTGCTGCTGTCCTGATACATGCTGGCAGCCTGTTGCTTTATTTTGTGTAGAAGGGAATCTTTTGGGAAACTGTTCAACGGGATTCTGGAGAGCCCCCCTTGCCCCAGCTGAGGTTTAAGTGATGTATTGAAAGGTTCTCAGTGATGTAAAACCCTTCAGGAGATTTCTGAGCTGGCTGGGCTTGCTCTGCAGTGGCAACTGTGTCATGCACAAATGAAAACCGAGATTGCATTTCCACATGGAACTGAATTAACTTTTTTCCCCCCCCCTGTTATTCATGGATCAGGCAATGTCTGTCACACCTGGAACTGCTCTGACTCTTGTTAATAAATGCTCATACAAAACTCTAACATTTATGGGTTTTCCCTGCTTATGAGGTTGCAGTACTTAGTACAGCCCTGAGTTTGACTGGCACAACCACAACATACAGCACACAGAAATCTGTTTTGGTCTAGGATCCTTAACACCACCTCAATAATTAACTTCATGTATGATCAATTCTCCCTTGCGCTCCCTTATCACCAGGAGCTTTATGTTTTTGACATGACTTCCCATGTTACTTTCACACTAAAATCACCTACAAATAGCAGTGGCATTAAAAAGCAATTGCAGATATCTGCCTTTTTAATGGCTCTGCTGTGATCCACACTGGCAAATCAGAGAGATAATATTTAATTATGAGACAGACACAGAAGAAACTCTGCTGATTTAGTGTTAACAGCCATGTGAAGCACTGCTAGCAAGGGGTTGCTGAGGCAGCTTCAGACTGAAATAAGAAAGAAGGGGAAAAAAAAACCACCCATAATGAGAAGAATCTGACATAAATATTAGGAAATTGATCTATATTTTATAAAGGCCATTTTATCCAAGACAGTTTAGGTTTCCTCCCACTCACGGAATGGATTCACAGCGAATAAACCCTTGACTCATGAGGATATTTCACACGCAGATTTGGATTTTATGTAAATTATTTAAGTATGTTTTAGGAAGTTTGGGCAGCGATGTAGAAATGTTCCCCTGCCTGCGCACATCAGTCAAAGAAATAACACTCATCACCAAGGAATTCAGCAGGGTAAAAGTTTTGCCAACAGGCTTAAGACTAGACTGCAGCATGGAAAAGATGAAGCTGTGTGATCCCATCCCTTAAATTTGTCTCCTGCTGATGACAGGAGGAGAAGGCAGTGCCTTGGACCGGGCTGTTCCCACAGCAGCACGTTGCAAGCTGCAGCAACCCAGACCCAGAGAACCTGGAGACATATGGGAATGCCATAACCTCCACGAGGAAAATCTGGCAACTTTTACAAGTGGGATCTCAAAAGAAAGGTTAATTACAAGACAGGGTCAGAATTTTTGGCTTTATCTCCTGGTCATCACCCAACCTCTCAGAATCATCTTTCTTTCATTTGGGATACGCTCAGGCCAGGACATGTTCATCCATGGTTTGGTGTTGGACAGGAGCAGGTGAGGCAAGAGATTCCTTTTAACAACAGAGAACCAAAGAGACAAAAGCCCTGCAGTAACTCCAAAAGAGTTCTCCAAAGGAGAGCTTTGAGACACCACAAGAGCATCACAGAACCCTGAACTGGTTTGGGTTGGGAGGGACCTTAAAGCCCATCCAGTGCCACCCCTGCCATGGGCAGGGACACCTTCCACTGTCCCAGGCTGCTCCAAGCCCCATCCAGCCTGGCCTTGGACACTGCCAGGGATCCAGGGGCAGCCACAGCTGCTCTGGGCACCCTGTGCCAGGGCCTCAGCACCCTCACAGGGAACAATTCCTTCCTAATATCTCATCTAAATCTCTCCCCTTTTTGTTTAAAATCATCTCTCCTTGTCTTAGGCTCGATGTAATCAACGTATCCAGTGCATGGCAAGCACAAAAAAATTCTCTTTGCTTCCTCGCACACTGCTGAATTTTTACTCCAAAAAGAGACCTAAAATATGTCACACCTAAACCAGAGGGTGTTTATTTTACTCCAGCCAGGTCAATACTCCCAGGGAAACGAGGCTGTTTAACCTGGTGAGAGATGTTCCCCTACAACTCTTCCATGGCAGAAGAGCAGGGGATAACATTTTATCAGAGCTGTGCTGGGTGCCCAGCCAGGGCAGCACACGCTGAAGGGGCACGAGGGTTCCTGCAGCTCCTGTGTCTGTCTGCTCCCACAGCCTGGTCCACAAAGGTTAGAGAGGAAGCACACGAGAGAGGAGGTGCCAGCCTGTCAGGGAGATCTCAATAATATTGCACAAAAAGCCTCCAGCAGGTGAGGGGACAGACGATACCATCAGAGCCACCAACAAAACAGCAGGGAACCCAACAATTTGGGAAATGTGTAACAGGACACCGAGCTGTTCCCCTCCAGACTTTTGGTCTTAATTAGATCCTTGTCCAAAATAATGGAAAGGGGTTTTTTTTGTTTTAACCGATGGCTGATGTGTAGATTGCAAAAAATGAGCTGCTCAGAGGTTAGACAGTGATATCATCGTGCAATGGACTCAGCCCAGCCACATTCCCCTTTCCCCCCTCAGCTCTGCCAGCTGTCTGTTCCGTTATCAGGCTGAGCGGGAAGGAGATACCACAGAAATTCCCGATATCCCCTCGTGGGGAGGAGGCAGAGCACGGCTGAGGGGCGTGGGGCGGGCAGAGGATGAGGAGGCACACCAGGCTGACACCTTCTGCATGCAAAGCTCATCCAGCCCAGGGATGGCAGCCTGGTATCTCAGCCAGATAAATAATCACAGGCACAAAAGGGAAACAGAAATAAGGAAAATCACAGCGAAAACCACCAGAGAAACCAGGTAGAATTTTTCTGGTAGAAATTCACCAGGTAGAAATTTTGTTGTTAATATTTGTAGGTATTTTCCAGGTGTCAGCAGTGCTTTGGAACAACCTTCCACTGCTTTGAGCGCTCTGAACATTAAGAAGAAATTAACTCTATCCCAGCCCAAACCAGGACAATGCTTTTCTCCAATCCCTGGCCAGTTTTTATGGGACTTGGCTGTTTTTCTAACAAAACCCATATTCACTGGACTCACATTTTGAGCTACAAGTAGGTGCTTCATTTTAGCAATAAGCCACGTGTACCTGCCATGGCTTTTAGGGAAGGCAGAAGCTTTTATGATAATCTTTGCCACAGCCTTGTTTTCAGATGCCATTCATGAAATCTCTCTTGACTCTGTCCTTGGATCAGCTTGGTCCTGGATTTCCCTTGGTCTGCTCCAATCTGTCAGACAGGATGAATATTCCAGCTGCACTTTGGGAAGTGCAATGTTTTGCAATTTTCATGACCTCCTGAGACACGTTCTCCTTATCACAGCACACCAAAGGAGAGGAGCTTTGCTCTGCAGCCCAAAATATTTGGTTCTTTCAGCATCAAGAGCTATGGGGAGGGTTTTTCCTTGGATGATGGTGCATATTATGCAGTTCATTTCTTGACTTTGATCTGATAAAAAACTTTACTCTGAAGGAGTTCAGCTGATGAATGCCCCTATTTGGTTTCATGGGCATAAATTTGGACACAATCAGACAACGCACGGGAAGAAATATTTCATAAATATTAGGGCAAATCAGCAAAACTTCATCATCTCCCACTGAGCTATGGTGATTCCTATCAGCTGGAAGAGGTGTGACAATAAAAAATAGAATGCAAAAGAGACTCTTTGAATTAACATCAGGCAGCAAACAAATGAAGCCGAGTTTTGAACTCAATGCAGGACAGTAATTGCAGCTGGTGAGGGAAGGAAAAAACCATCACAGCGCTGGAATTCCAGAAAAATGCTCTCCTAAGAGGAAATACTTCTTGGCCTTTCTGATGGAGGAGAGGCTCAAAGTACAGTGCCACTGAAACAGGAGAGGAACTGCAGCTCCAGAGCCCCAAATCTGCCAAGACACAGAGAACGCTGCCAAAAAGGCACTTCAGACTTCAGCAAGACCCGAGCAGAGACTCTTTGGCTTGGCTCAGCTTCCTGAGGGTTAAAAGCTGGAAAGGTGGCAGAACCTCAGCAAAAACACCTGGAAAGCCTAGGCTGGGAGAAAACAGCCAGGAGCGTGTCTGGAGAGGGGAGGACACGGGGACATCGGTTCCCAGTGGGATTTCCCTGCTGGGAAGTTTGCTGAGATCTCCAGAGTTTTAAAGAAATTTAAAGTTTCTCCAAGACAGGCTTGTGACTCTTCACCTCAACAAGCAGAAGTCAAATCTTCCCCCGCCTCCCAAAATTCTCCCTGCATCTCACTGAGCTTAATTTTGCTTACACACCTTCCATTTCATTTTTCCTTTGATGCTCTAGAAGCAAGAAATCCCCTAACTTTTTGAGCTGCAGATGGTTCCAGCAGGAAATCAGTGACCAGTGACCCCAGGAGAGGATCGGCACGAAAACGCTGAGGTTTTGTTTCTCTGTTTGCATCTGAAGGATCCCCATTGCCAATTACAGTTGGCTGCTGTCAGGGAGCATTACCCCTAACAAGATCTCCAGAAACACACAACCAACATGATCTTGAAGTTTCTAATACTCCAGATCTGTGCAAAGCTTGGGGACAGTGATATCATGCTGCCAACAGCTGTCACAAGCAGTAGGGTTTCATCTCGTTGCCGGCCTAACAACAATCTTTTCCTTTTCTATTTTGTGCTCCAGCACATCTTCAGCTGTCACAGCAGATCTGTCAGGCAATACTACCCTCCCAACAATATCAGCTCAAATTGCTTCCCGGAATATTCCTCTCCTGGCCTCTCAAAAGGCATGAGCCTATTTTCTCGACTGCGGCAGTCGAACTAATTCACTCCGCAGCGGCGCATCCTTTCCGCACGACGCCGAATCCGAGATGTCAAAGACTAATCCAAAAGGCAAAATTCATGTAAAATTGCTAAATCACAGCACTTATGTGCTGAGCTGCTGTGGAAAACTCCCCGGCTGAAGGGAGAAACCCTTTCGCTCGTGGCGTCAGCGCCGTGGAAATTCAAGTTCTGCAGCCCAGTGCGAGCGGCCGCCCGCAGCCTTTCAGCCACCAGGGAGGTGGGGAACGTGCACTGCTCTTTTTAAGCTTTGCCACTTCCTGCTAATTATCTGCTCCTGGGGTTGCAGATGTGGAGAGCACAACGGGAATCCTCAGGAAAACAATGCCTTGCCAGTGGTATAGATTTAAACATGGTTATTAAAGCAAAAAACGGCCAAGATGGAGAGAAAGGGAAACCCCATTCCAGAGGTTAAAGATTCAGAAAAAGCTGATCCAGTGGAAGGTGTCCCTGCCCATGGCAGGGGGTTGGAAAAAGATGATCTTTAAGGTCCCTCCCAACCCAAACCCCTCTGTGGTTCTCTGAAAGAGCTGCCACAGGTACCAAACACACCGCAGGTCAGCGCTCCCTGCTGCAGCGCTCAGAGAGCTGCTCAGACCTTTCATCCCTCTGCAAACATCTGTGCTCCGAAATCCTGTCCTTTCCTGGAGACACAGCTCTTGCTGTAGCAGAGCCTTGAACCTACTGTGGGTTTATTGTAAGGAGCCAGCTGTGAGCAGCAGCGAAGGAGAGAGGCTGACAAATCCCCTTTCCCGCTGGATGTCTCTATGTTCCGAGAGCAGGTGTGCCACAGCATGAATATTTTTATTTCCACCGAGGAATTATTCCCTCATTACAGCGTATGAGCTGCCTGGCACAGCTGATTTCACAGTCGGCTGCTGCAGATGATGCTACAGGTCACACAGTCATTTTCTGCCACGCAAGATAAAAACCTGTCTGCGGCAGTCAAACCCCGAGCTGTCTTCATCAGAGCTGGTATTTCACTCAAATCAGCCCAGCAAATATGGTTTATCTGCAGGTAGGAGAAGAGAGGAGTAATCCAGCAGGCAGGATTCAATCTAAGACAGAGACAGATAATACACAGGAGAGCTAAATTGGGTCTGTCCAGAGGTGGACATGCAGCAAGTATCCCAACAGTGAACTGCAGACAAGAAAATGAAGTCCAGTCAATTGAAATTGTAATGAAAACTATTTTCCAGTCTTCTCTCTTCCCTCTGTTCACCTGCCAAGGGCTTGTGAGGGGGACAATTTCATTTTCCTGTTTTGCCAAACATCTCCTCCTCGTCCCAACGGGCAAAGCCTACCAAGCCTGAATAGAAGCTGCGGAATCACGGCGAGGATCCAGCCGAGATTTCAGCACCCATTTCAATAAAAACACCTGCTGAGTTCCTGCTCTCTTCAGAAAAATCTTTAAGCACTCAGCTGAAGCTTTTAAAGCATTCTGTTGTGTGTTTTTTTTCTTTTTAAAGTGTTTGATAAAAGTAAATGTTGAGTTACTCGAGTGTGCAGGTCTGAGCTGGGGCTTGTACATTCTGCAAGCCCAGGCTTGCTCAGGGCACTTTCTGCCAAGGTGTTTCTGTATCTTGAAAGCAAAAAGGCAGCAAACAGGAAGAAAAAAGTGGATTGTCCTTCATCTCCTTTGTGCACAGGAACTGCTGAGAGCACCCAGAGTGGGACTCTTCACTGTGGCCCATTTAACAAAGAAAGAAATCAGCTGTGAGACACAAAAACCAACAACAGAGCATCATTGCAGCTATAAATGTGCAATTTGGACTGCAGTGGCTCTGATATCCAGGACTGGAGAGGAAAATCCTGGCTCTTCTGAGCAAGGAGGCAAATCAAACATCAAGAGAAGAGAGTGTGGCAAGTGCCATTCCATGCTATCGTGAAGAGAGAGGACTGAGCAAAATCATTCAGCAGGTACAGGCAAGAAAGAAGTGTTTTCATTAAAATAAAAAATTATTAAAGAAAGGATCTCACAAGCAGGGCAAGCTCCTGCTTCCCTCAGGTATTCCTGGTCATCCATAACTATCAATATTTTTCTGCCTTGCATCTGATTAAGTCCCACGTGAGTTTGGAAAACGCTACAAAAATCTTCATTAAAATAAAAGAAGGGGTAACTACAGGAAAGAGTCCCTTTGCAGCCCTCATGGTATTTACAATTCCAATATCACCAACTCCTGCACTGTAGGCAGAATGAAACATAATACCATTAATTGGGGGAATTTTCATATGTGGAGAGAAACTGGAAGAGGCAAGGGTTATGGCTCTGGGAAATCAGAGGACTGCAGAAGCTTTAGACATAAAACACAACTTAATCTTCTCCGTTTAGTCACGGGAATTTAAGATCTGGAGGTTGTACCAGGAAACTGGTGGGGTTTTCTACGGCTCCTCGCTGGTCTGTCTCCTCCAGGCCAGTGCCAGGTGCTTCTATCCCAGCAAGTGTGATCCCAACCATGTTCAGGCTCTCCGGCATCTTGAGCCAAGCAGTGCAGAGGAGCAATAGAAATCGAGCTACAGCACAAGGGAGGATCATTATCCTACAGAAGTGGTCCAAATTGTCCTCTGAGGTGTCGGTGGTTACACAATTTCCAGAGTAAAAGCATCTTTGCCGTGTGGTTTCCCAAATGTTCATACCCAGTTCAAGCCAAGCGCTGTGACTTAAACACAGCGGATTAAAGAGTTCACCCCTTCCTGCCGTGGGTATCCCAGCGCTGCTGTGCCCCGGTGGATGAGTTTGTGAGGGGCTGAGTCGCTGCAAATGGATTTAAAACATCAGCTGACGACAGAGTGGGATTTTCCACGCAAACAGGAGGAAAGAAAGGGAAAGCAAGCGGCACAAAAGGCCATTAGTGCGAGGGAACCGACGGGGAGGGAGCTCGGCCTGGCTTCAGGCTCTGTGAAGGGATCGATCCCTCGGTGAAAAAGGACACGAGGCAGAGGAGAAGAGGCACTGCAGGCTTGTGTTGATGGAACTGCACGATGGTATCTCACAGTGGGAAGGTGAATGGGTCCTGCTGTTTGAGGGGAAGGTTGCTGAGGGAATTGAAGGGGATGTCTTTAGGCCCTGCTGAGGCTGGGTTCTACTGGGGAGTGCTGGGACAGACTTAACCCTCACAAGGATAACTACCCAGCACCCCTGAAACATGCCCCGGAGCTTCCTGAAGGTGATGAAGAAAGGGAGAAAAGAAAATCTGATACCTAAAGGTCGACTAAAAGAGAAACATCTGAAATAATACTTGAGAGTAGGCAGCAATAAGGGAGACAAAAGAGAAAAATAAGCAGCAAGCATCCCTTGGGTCTGCTTCTAACTCTCCTGTACTGAAGCAGCTTCTGGAATTCTCTTCATCTGCCCGACTCCTTCGTCTCCTCATCTGTGAAATGCAGTCATGATCTCATCCCCAGCACTGTAGGAGACAGAGGTACCTGGAGATCTGCACTGTTTGTCTCACCCAGGCCTGTGCAGGCTGCTGCTGCAGGACTTGGGCAGTTCCAAGAGCTCACAACGAGAAGTGTCTCGCATCTGCTTTCATCAGGCTTCTAATGCAAGGTCTTACAGATAAATCCAACTCTCAATTAAAACTGAAGCATAATTCAGACACGACTTCGAGAGAGGAATAATGAAAATATACTGGAGACCTAGCAGTGTTGGGGGCAAACAGGGAAGCGAGGAAATTCCATGCTCAGTTGGGGTCCCAAAGATGATGGAAGAGGAGCTGATGACACCGAGATGGTGCAGGCACAGAAACACGGATGTGCTGGGGGACAGCTCCAGGCATTTGTGTTTATCCATGGATGTGGCTACAGCCATGGGCAAATTAGAGCTGACTACAAAACATCCCACCCTATTCTGGTGGTGGAAAATTCCAGCCTGATCACAATTAATCATCCACAGAAAACACACTGCCACATCTCCAGGAGAGAAAGATTTCATGACTATTACATGTTCTGCTCTTAAGAATTCAGAAAGAGGACAGAATTGTTATTATCAGGTGAGAGAGCAGATCCAGAAGGGGGGGGAAAGGGGAAAGCAAAAAAACTACTCCTAAGTAATAATCATAATCCACCTTCATGTATGGAATTACAAATTTCTTGAGTAATGACCTCAATAAAACAATGTAAACCCACATTTTCTGCTGTCTGTATAAAAATGCACAACATTCTATTGTCAATTAATTCCAGAATTGAATCGGTGCCTCCATTTTTACCTTTTCTATAAAAACTCCAGTATAATGTTGTGTCTGTAACTTACGCTGTGCTTTGCTGCCAGGTGTCCACGTTTTAGCAGTTTTAGACTCTTTTCAAACTATGATATCCTACTGAAATAATATTAATTACCTTTTAAAAAGTCATTTAGCCAGAAATAACAAATGAGGAACAGTGTGAGCACAGATGAAGAGCTGGCAGCCTCTGGTTTGTTCTCAGCCTCAATAAGATTCCAAGCCCTCATCTAAAAAAGGTCCCCTTTACATCCCCACTCTTATCCGTCATATTTGTTCCATTTCATCAAAAGGCAAAGCTCAGAGTCACATGCTGAGTTATGGATAAATAACAATTGTGACTTCTTTCAATGGTAAAAAACTATTCTTACTCAACGTATTTTAAAAAATAATTGCAAAATCATTTATTTTTCAACCAAATAATTCCCAAACTGCTGGCTTTAATAGCAGATAGTTGTCTGAAGGAGAACCTAGAGAGGAATTCGGTATTGCCAGCTAAAATACATGAAAAATAGCACTCACATTTCCTATCTCATGCACTTCCGTGCACATTTAAAATCATCCCCCATTCTTCAGCAGGACAAGGCTTTCAAGTGGTTTCTAAGGTGCAGACACGAGCAGCACAAAGGCCACACAAAGCAGCCAGACCTGGACCCTGACATTATTCATGGCTATTTCTCCAGCTGTGAATTTTGCAATGATTTTACAGAAAGTGGCTCTGCCCGTGCCTGCACTTCCCAACTCTGACGTGATCCTGGCTGCGTTTCGCTGAAGGGATCTCCTCAGCTGCCCATTGTGCTCTCTCCAAACTCAGCACTCTGCTGTATCTCAGCCTTTCTGTCACTCACATATTCACTTTTATGCCTGAACGGCACCCATTTGCTTCATTTATTAGGAAACTGAGATTTTAAAGGGGAATAAGTGATGGAAGTTCTGTCCCTGATACCAAAAGGCTCAGAGCCTGAGCAGCTGCTGGTACAACTGAGCTGGTGAGGCACTGTCCAGCAGGCTAAAAGTGACAGGGAAATCATCATGATAACCATATAATTGTACTTCAATTCAAAACAAAACCTCATGTTAATGAGGCTAATCCGAAAAGCAAGAGAAATGGAGATGGGGTTATATTAAATTCAGGGTGTTTAATATCCCAAACTTCACTAATATAAGAATATTTCTCAAAGCAGCATCACAAAGGCTTCCGTGTGCTTTACCTTCATATCAGGGCACACTTCATACCTCTAATCCCCCCTTTTTCCCTTCCCCCATTATCAGACGGCTGCAGAAGACACCAAACCAAGAGTCACCCCCAGCTCGCCCACCCCACTTTATGGAGCAGTATTTGTCCTGCAGGATTTTCACTGTGAGCTGCTCTCCCTGTCAGGAATGCAAGAACTTAACCTGGATTCAGGACAAAAGCCCCTGAAGTTGCATTTTAAATAGGCTGAGGCCTATAAAACAATTATAAACAAAGGGAAGTTGTGGAACCTAATCCTTGTCAGCGTTGCTGGAGGAAAATAGGTCATGCCAAGCAAACCTGATTTCATTCCTTGATATGATTACATGTTTGCTTTTATAAAGATGATTACATGGCTTAAACTGTTGTAAGGCATTTGTAAGGCATTTGACCCAGTATTGTAGCGAGCAGAGACCCAGGGACAGGAGATCCTAGATGAAACGGGGATTAGTGAAGCAGAAAAATTCCAAAAATGAGTGTCAGCAAGGAATGCTCTTATTCAGCTCCTGGTGGGATCCCGCGGGCTTGTTTTTGGCAGGTGCTGTGTTATTCTGCACTGCCATCAACAACTTTGAAGTAAACAAATAATCTGCACCTTACTTGAACTTGGCAGGGATTTCATGTGGTGAGGGAGAAAGGATTTTGCTGTTAAGGGGGCCACTTGTGGAACCACCTCACAGGGATGGGGTTTTTCCTTGGAGAACCACCACAGCAGCGGTGGGTTTGAATAAGAAAGCAGCAAAGAAGTGAGAGAGAGGAGCTTAACACCTCTGGGGGCTTTTTTGAGTTAGGAATTGTGGCTGTGGGGTGCTCTGCCTGTTTTGCAGCAGGATTTCAGTGGTCTGGAGGACACCAAGGTGACCATCGCGCTGCTAAACACCAACAGTAAAAAATAAAGACTTTTTGTAGTGAGATCTCAACTCCTGCATCCTCCCAGCCCCTCTGAAAGCTCCACATTTCTTCTGCAGAGAACACAGAGCTGAGGAGCAGCGCTGGCAATAAATCTGGTGCTGGCTCCTACTCAGAGTCCTCCTTCCTCTTTGGGTTTAATGAAATCCTCCTCAAGCACTGCTGGACATGTTGCCTGTAATTACTACTCATCCATCAGGTTATTGTGGTGCAAGTTCAAAAACTCATCAGGAAAAGCTGATTTTTTTCTTTTTAAATACATCTGTATTTCTTTAAATTACACTGTTGCCTGAAAGCACCATGAGTCAGCCAGTCCATGTATTAACTTCCAGCGAGGACTTTTTGCTCGGAATTAATGTGAATTCTCCACAAACACCATTATTTCCTTTGGATAAGCAAATTGAACATTGCTTTTCAAATGGACAAGTGGCAGATAAAAGTGTTTAGAGTGCCTGGGAATGCAAGGTATTCCTGTATAATGAGATATCACAGAGCAGGAGACTCGGTGCTTCTTTAACAAAACAGCATTTCTTTGACAGAAGGCTTTCAAGGTTAACTATGTAGAGCAGCTACAATTTATGCAAACAAAATCTCCCCTGATTCTTTGAACTGATCACATCTATTTTCCATCTCAAGTGTAATCTAAAACATCTGATTTCCCTCTTCTCACCCTGAAGTGAAAATAGTAGTGGCGCTTTCAGAAAAAGGCCCAGGGAAGCTCTACCACAGCTCAGCTGTCATTTTCAAATGTGCCTATTTTAACAATATACCTTTAATCTGATTTTGGGAGTATTTCAAACCCACGTTAAAGCCGTGTTGCAATAAATACCTCTCCACTGCAATATTCACCAAGGAGGAAGAGAAAAGATAAAGAGTTGAAGAAAACATCTAGATGTGCAACACAAATTCAGTGAGGTGCAAGCACTGGCTCTTGCTAAACCCAGTCCAACTCAATATTCAATTTGCTTTCCTCTTCCAACATCCTTCCTTTCTTAAATCTCCTCTTTACCAACAACCTGGACCAGAAACTCCTGTACTGTTGTGAGTTTTGTCATAATTTAACGTGTCCTTTCAAGCACACCTACTCTTCCCACACGAACTCGTTGAAATAATGATTTATCACCTCGCTTTTCCTCTCATCAGCCAGTAATCAAAGTCTCAATGTGATAATATTAATGCCAAAGAGATTTTCACGGGGAGAAAAATGGAAACATTTTCCATATGCTCCATCCTTCCTGCGTCTTGACTCTCACTGGCTGACAGGGCACAGGAAAAAATCCAGAAATCTGAAGGCAATGCGTGATTGCTCTTCGGGAAAGTTCTCAGTGGTGATGCAAGCAACAAAAAACCTGAGAAATAATCTCATTTCTTTTCTGGCTACCCTAAATACGAAAGTTTAAATGTCGTAGAATTGATAAATCAAACTAGAATCTGTTTGATACAAAATAAGTGAGGAGCAACCACCAGCTCTTACTAAACACAATCCAACCCAATATTTAATTTCCTTTCTTGCTGTGTTACCCTTGCTCTTCCAATATCCTTCCTTTCTAAAGATTCCCCTGCACCACAAAGGCTTCTAGAGGTATATAAATACATATATTTATATATATCAATATATATATCACACCTGTATTTACATGATAATCCTGCTTTCAAATCACAGACAATTACCTTGGAAATGAGATTTCTGTGCACATATAAGTGAAAAACTATCAAATAGGAGTCAGAGGAAAATATTAAATACCAGTCAGAGGCACACTTGCTCATTGTTGGAAGATGCCACGTGAAATACGATGTCCATAAATACATTTCATTCCCTACAATACATCAAAATAAGTAAAATCTGTCAGTAGCTTGGCTCAGCGAAGTATGGGAATGCAAAACGGGGAAAACTGGAAATGTAGCTGCAAGTGTTTAACACAAGACCCTAAATTTAATATTGTTTCCCCTCTGCTGGCACGGCAAACAGGAGGGTGGGCAGCTGCAGACTCTGCCTGCACTGGCTCTTTCAGCGAGACATTTGCCATCTGGTTCGTGGAGGTAAAGCGAGCGGAGAGAGAAAGCCCAAATCTCTCTCTGAATGTTAAACGAGTTGTTTCTGTTGGAGGGAAGATATTAAACCTCAAACTGCCCGGGTAGAAGGTTCCTTCTCTCCCCTTAAACACCCATTCACTTGTAAATACCCTATTCAATTATGAGCAATGCAGCATGGATGAGACAATCCAATGGCGCTGTTACATCCATAAGGTAAAAGCAGAGGCCTCGTGTGCCCACGGTGAATTGCAGTTTTTATCTCAAGGTGTGTGTGCTTTACCCTGGCCAGTGCTCACTTCCAATCCCGTAAACTCTTTTTTTCACGTTTCATGTATATTTATGAATAGAGTATCACTGCCAAATTCCGAGCTTAGCTCTCCTTGCCGAGCTTAATACATATTCAAAAGTCACAGCTGTGACTGGGAGGAGAGGAGTATTTTTGTGGAAACCATTTCTTCCTCACACATCCAAATGTATTTCCTTAATTTATTGTCACATGCTTGTTTAAACCGTGTTTTAGACTCTTTTCCTGACACGTGCTCCTGGAGGAAGCCGGATTGCAGTTTGAGAGGTTCCAATACTGATTTAAAGCAGGATTTCCTTCAGTGGTGGAATACCGTGGGCAAAACACTGGCAAGAGCCCTCAAGAGCACTTGGAAAACCAGCAAAACTCTGCAATTATATCAACGTGCAGAGCGAGGATGGCTCTCCCACAGTATCTGTGGCAGTGATGGCTGCTCTCAGAAATTACCAATTAAGGAACTCAGTAATAAGGATAAAGGATGACAACTGAAATTGATTTAATTCGGGATAAAAATCCCTCTGTATACTACAGGCTACACTCGTGCTTTATAATTTTTGGGAAAAGCCACGCTCTGGAAAAAGAAAAAAAAAGGGAAATTTACTGGTTATCAGCCACAAACAAATAACTTTCACCAAAAAATTTAATTTTTGAATCCTTGTAAATGTCTGATGCTGCTCATAGGTAGAAGGTACCTATTGCTGCCCTTGGCAACGATCCCGTGTAGAGGGAAGGTTCTGTGGAAGCCTCTAAAGGGCAGTTTTTGGAATGCATAAATACCAACACTCTCTAAAAATGCAACGAAACATCGAATTTTAAATCTGACAGATCCCACTTCAGCAAAATCTAGGGTTGGATCTGTGAAACAATGGAAATTTTCAAAGACAGAGTTTTCCTGCGACCAACAAACTTTCCTTGAGACACAGGTGAGGAGACTTTGGGAGCGCGGTCAGCGAGGGCAGAGCGGTGCTCACCCATCCCAATCCTGTCATTCCACGCTCCAAAATCCCATTTATTCCAGCGGGCTCGGATGTCCCACCTGGCACAAGAGCTCTGCTTTTGCAGTGTCACCACCGCCATGTGTTAAACTCGGCTTGAAAACCAAACGAGTTAAACCCAAACGAGCCCTGTGTGATTTAGGGAACGGGAATAACCAGGAGGGAGCTGGGACAAACATTACCAGGAACCTCCCATCTGTCCCAGACCAGTGTTTGATAGCACATTTAAAACTCCCATTTCCTCTCCTGGGCTGGACAAACCCAGAGAGCAGCGATTGTGGAGTTACAACAAGAGATGCAAAGAATAAAACATCTGGCTCCGAGATCCAGGCCCGTTCTGGAAAACAATCTGGCTGTAATGTTTTTGCATACTTTGCACATTTCGAATGGAATGGCATTATCTCTGCAGCGTGGATTTTCCCAATATCATTTTCATCTGCTGAGAGAGCCAGACTTTGTTAACCATCTGCATATGTGCAGCGTGGATTTTAAAAGTAATTATTTTTGTAGCAGTCCAAATTGCTGTTGCATAAAATAGCACACATTTTTCATATACTTTTTTTTTTTTTCTCTCTGGGAAACTGCAGGAGGCTCCAGAAGTCCTAAACCACCATTTTGCATTCATTTGAATTTAGCTGTTGTGCAATTAAAAGGTTGGGTATGTTTGTTTTGTCTCAAAGAAATGCAAACATTTGGCTTCGAGTTTGGAGGTCCCTTGCTGGTGACAATATTTGATGGGAGAGGTTTGGATGGTTTATTTTTATGTTTTTAGGGATAGATTTGGGAGGATGTCTATCCTGACCAAAGCCTCCAGAGATTTAATTCACATGGAAATGATCCAGGTGAGGCTTTGCAGGGCAAGGAGCTTCATTCAGATATAAAACTCTCTGGTCTCTACTTTTCCTATTGAACAAACACCACTGAAATTCTGATTTACAAAGGGAAAACAACGCCTACAATATTCATTTAAGGCTGACCATGTGTTCTGCTGTTGTCTTTATTATTTGCTGTCTTTATTGTTCTCTATGCTTAGTTTTTTTGGAGGGAGATGAGCATTCAGTCCAAAGCCTTCTGCTGTATAATTTGTGATTTAAGCAATTAGAAATACCCTTGGTTTTTGAAATATTTACAAATATAAATAAAACAACGGAGTAAAAATGACTTGGCTTCGAAGGACAACTTTTCAGTAGGCAGATTCATGGAGACAGTAAAATTAAAGCTGTAGTTAAACCTTCATAACAGAAACCTCTACAGAAAACCGAGTCAACTCTAATATGCATTTAAATTTTTCATGGATCTAAAACTGAGTAATTTCTCCTCAGGACAGACATCAGCCCTCCAAAAAACTGCTCAGCACAGCCCCAGACTGCCTGAGCTGCACCTTCCTTAGGACAAGCAAAATTGAACAGATCAGAAAGGTCAGAATGAGGCCAAATACCTCAAAACCACTGAAAAAAAAATGGCTGAAGGCTCTTATTTGGCTTTTATTTTGTTTTATTTCACGCAAGAGGATGGCTGGCAGTCAAATCCGTGTAATAAATCCTATAAAGTTAGGAGGCTTCTGATAAGTGAGTCCTGTGAAATGCTACACCTTCTTGGCCTCAGGCAAACAAATTTTTTTTCTGGTGGATAAACAACAATATCATCCCCCTAACACGTGTAAATTCTATTCCTTCATGCACAAATTCCATAATTATTTTTTCAGGCTTTGATAAACAGCATGAATTCTATATTATGCGTGGTCCTCCTCTGTAATGAATAAATTTGCCTTTTAAAGTCTGCTGCCCTAATAACTAAACAGGAAGGGAACAGGGAGGGCAGAAACAGGAACTGTTTCAACAAGCTGCTTGTAAATAAGGTTAAAAAAACAATTTTAATAAAAAGCAAACCCCTCCCCCTCCAAGTGCATTCAAAGTTTGATAACGATTTACAAACGAGACTGTTCTAAATGTGACACCTTCAGACAGCTGTAAATTTGATCCACAGCACTAACGACCACAGCAGTGATTTCTAATCAGGAATTACCAGCCCCATCATGTCTGGGACATTTTTTATTCATAGTTTTTTGTTTTTCTTTCAGCATCCATTTAAACAGAGCTGCTTGTTTTTTGAACTAAAGCAAGAAAACTGGGCTGGGGGTCAATTTAAAGCAAATATAGAAAATAATATTTTTGCTTTTGAGCTGCCATTGCAATGGAATTTCTTGTCCTTATCACGTGTTCACCACTGCCAAGAAAGTTTTGGTACCAAGGACTGGAAGAGAACAAAATCCTGACTTTTTTTTCCTGCTCTGCAGAAATTTGATTGTGTTAATCTATTATTACTAATTATTCCTTTGAAGATAAAGTCCAATAACACGGGATACGTGTAAAATAATTTTCTCTTTGGTGCTAAACAAACTGAACCAAAGAATCCTGAGGATCTTTCAGTCAATATCTCTGAGCTTTATTCCTTTATCGTAGAAGACTCCCATTAAAAAGGAGACCAAGTATGACAGCAAAGAGAACTCAATCACTGTAGGACACACTTTAAAAACCCAATTATTTCATTCTTTATGAAGTGATGAATTCTGTTATCCCCAGCATGGGAAACACCCAGGGAACTTGAGGTGTTTTTGTGAACCTGCACCTTCCCTTCAATGACACAGTTATTGCAGACCAACAATTTCTTCCACTCTGCAAACCAACTTTTCCTCTCCAAAACTCCATGAGAGTATGGAAAAAAATGTGCAAACTGAAAATATTACTCAAAAAGTCGGTGTTTTACAGTGATCTGACCAAAAAATATCTACTTTATCGAACTATCTCTTTTCTGTGCAAAGGATAACTTGCTCACGTCTGTGTAAGCTGAGGTCTCTTTGTACTTTTCCCCTTCAGAAAAAGAAGTGGAGAAAAAAGCCAGGAAACGAGAGTTAAAAGCTGGTGATCCCCACCTGGCAGCTGCTTTGAGCGCTGCTCCGAGGGGCTGCCACGACACTGCAAGGCGGTGTCACTTCTAATGGCGTTTCATTAAAGCAGGCTCTAATTCAATTACAGCTGCTCTCCATATGATCACTTCGCTGCAGAGGAAGGGTTTCCCTCTTCCCACGTTTCAGGCAGACCTCGTGTGCAACGGGACTGTTCAGCAGGGCCAGTGCCAGACCATGCAACCCCTGCTCATCAACCCCTGAACCTCCGCTCACGTCACCCAGAGCAACAAAACACAGCTCTGGAAAGATGCTGCCTCTTGTTCAGCTCTGTTGGTTTTATTCTCCTTTCTCGGTTTCCTGTTTGTTTTGGGATCACGGAATCATTGGGGTGGGAAAAGGCCTCCAAGATCATCAAGGCCAACCTGTGACTGATGCTTTAGGTTTTAACTTTTCTATTTCTCAAACCCTGCCCTGCCTGGTGTGTGACTCTGCAGTTCCTTGTGCCCTGGGAGCTGCTGTTCTCTCCTGCTGCTCACACACAACAAACCTCTGCAGGTTCCCACTCCAAGGACACCGGGCCCCAAATGTGTCAACTCAAAGCCTCTCAAGGGGGGCAAACTTGGGGTAATTCCATCATGAACTGAGGTGATCATTGGAGAATGAACCCTGAGATGCAAATGAACCAAACTTATCAAAGGGTGAAGAACCCGTGAGCCAGGGCCCATCTCGGGTGGAGCCTCTGGACTGCCCAGGGTGAGCCTTTGAAGGCCTTCAAATAAATCCCTCCTTTTATTCTCTTTATTCTTGTCTGGTCTCTGTGTTTTAGGAGGCCACTCAAGGCATCGTGACCAATGCCCACCTTGTCCCCAGTCCAGAGCCCCAGTGCCACGTCCAGGCCTTCCTTGGACACCTCCAGGGATGGGGACTCCAACCCTCCCTGGGCAGCCCCTTCTAATCACCTTTCCCATGAGGAAATCCCTCCTGATGTCCAAGCTGCCCCTCCCCTGGCACGGAGGATTTCTCTTTTTCTCTCTGGACACAGTTCATTGTTCACAAGAAAAGGAGGGCAGGGGAGCCTTGCTTCAATGCTCACATTTCAAACAACACAGAGAGTTCAGCTCTGACCCCTCACCTCAGGGGTTTTATCCCCTCCACGCAGAAGAAAAAGGCTCAGTTTTCAATCATTCCATTTTTACAGAAATACACCCCTGCTGACCCTTGGATCGCCCACATTTTGGGAATGCCCTTAGGGCACAGGAGTGCTGGAAACCTCAATGAAGGTACCATTAAAGAATAGTAACATGGAATTGTTTGGGTTGAAAGGGACCTTTAAAAGTCACCCATTGCCACCCCCTGCCATGGGCAGGAACACTTTCCACTAGTCCAGGTTGCTCCAAGCCCCATCCAGCCTGGCCTTGGACACTTCCATGTTCTCCTTCCTCTCTCACATCTCAGCCCATTTCCTTCCAGGGACCAGCCCTTGGAGTCACTCCAGGTCAGTGAAGGGCAGGATGCTGAGCACCCTCATTCCAGCTCCCTGCCCCCAAACCAGTGGATTCCCTACTGGAACCCAGTTGCAAAATCAAGGTCTTGTGCACCACAAAGCTCCTTGCTCCTGCAGGACCACCCATCAAAGAGCACGGAATTATTACAACTGGCAGCTCCTTACAGATGTGGAGACCGTGCTCTTTTCTGGTGTATTTTAGCCTAAAAGCCAAAACCAATTCTGTGAATGTCCAGGGGTAGGGAGATTACAGCAAATTAAGAGCAAATTAAGCAGGCAGGCATCTGCTGAAAGGAAAGTGGTAAGAGTGGAATGTAGATATTTTCACTTAGACTGGATTAACTTCATATTTTTGATTAATTCATATTAACTTTCCCAGCATCTCCGTGTGGAGGAGTCCCCCGGGAGCTCGCAGGAATGTCACTCTTGCTGCTGTAGCAGCTCCTGTCACTGGAGGGCACAATGCTGCTGCTTTCACAGCCTTGCACAGCCTCAGCTCAATGATTTTTGGATAGATAACATTTTTTTCCTTTGAAAAAAAAAAATATATATATTTGATCCCCTCAAATTATCTGAATGTGCAGGTCTTCCTTTTGTAGATCTCTGACTGCTAAATTGTGCAAGGAAAAAAAAAGGAAAAAAAGGAAAATCCCCCGAAATAACGAGTTGAAAAAAGCCCAGAGTTTTGATTTCCTGCATGGTGTTCCAGACAGTGTAACTATTCATTAACTTTAAAGCACACAGTTTAAAATCCTGTTTTTCTTTTGGTCTCGGCTTTACATCCTGCAGTTCCTTTAGCCCCAAACCAAATCCCTGGCTCTGATCCTGCTGTTAATACGAGGAAAATCGGCCTTCCATCCATTCAGGCTGTTATGCTTACTCAGCATTTCCTGTAGATACTTGGGGGAAAACCTGACCCAGGTAAAGCTCCTTCCCATGGCTGTGCCTTGAACCCAAAGAAAATCCTTTTCCATTGTGTCTGGGCTCCTCTGGCAGAGCTCTCTGGGCTCTTGAGCGTCCAGCCAGTGCGAAACACTGAACTGAGGAGCAAATTACAAAAGAATTCAAAGGAAAACAATTCCTAAATGTTTAAAGCTCGAAGGATAGAAATAATGAAGCCGTGAAATTCCTGACCCCACCTGTCTCATGCAACTCCTGTGTTGCACATTGGGGTGTTTCAGCCCTCTGTATTCCTGCCAGGTTCCTCCACAAGATGAGGGAGACCTGAAGGGGGAGACCACAGAGGCAAATGCACAAAGAGATTCTTCCAGAAAGGGCCCTCTGTGTGGTTTCTCCTTCCTGCCACAGCCTATGAGATGCAAATCTGAGCCACCCAGGGCCAGGAAATAGGTTTCACAACGCTGACGGTCTCCTCAGTGCTTTTGAAATCCTATTGTGACCCATGGCTTGGAACAGTTGGACACGACTACTGGAGAAGTTTTTTTGGAAAGCAATTTCATTAGCACACAATATTGGCCTGCCTCTGCCTGAAAAGTCAATGGTAAAACTCACAGTGATTTTAATGAGAGAAGAAGTAGGTCAGTACTGGAAAATCTCATGCACAGCCTTTATATTCTGTCACTGATTCCTTGTGATCCCCAGAGAAAGGGGAACAATTCTCAATCTCCACGAGCAAAGCAGGGAAGTTTTGCTGCCCGGGCTGGGGTTTTGCTCCATCTGTAAAAAAGTCCTTTACAGCATAAAACTCAGCTGTGACACTTGTTAATAAATGGCAAATACTTCTTTGTTGCTGCCCCAGTATTTCAGACCAACCCACTGAAACAAGTTTCCTTGAAAAGAACCAAACCCAAAAGAGCCCAGTGTTGACAGAGCTTAGATTAAGATATCTCCGAGTCAGTGCAACGAGTCACACACAGATGTAAGAGCTGCTGCAGGACACACAAGTGTCAAGAATTCCCTGTCTGTCCCTAAAAGGATCACCGCTTAATTCCCTGCCCAAATCAGGTTATAACACAGCCTGTCCTGCTCAGACTCGGAGGTTTCTGAGCTCCCTTTACAGACAGAGTTTGTCTTTGCCTAGAAGGTGTCACTGGATCCCACACCCCTCCCAGCCCGGCTCCTGAAGGCTTCATTCATTAATCTCCTATCATTTCCTCTGCAGGCAAACGAGGGCATTCCCAGCTGATGGTTTGGGCTGGTTGTTCCCCAGCTGGGTTTCCTTCCCAGCCTTTTCCACGCTTTGCCTTTTCCCATGCTTGGGAGCCCAGCGATGTCACACAAACTCCTCGGCCACAGGAACAAATTAAACCCTGGAATCCAAACCACTTCAGACTGGCAACCTCCTACAGCTGCTGGATCTCCCTAAGCCATAACGAAACTGTCAGTGAGATCAGCCCCCTGTTTCCAAGCCTTCATGGAAGTTTTCCCCTCTGGCTCGTTGCTGACATCCCCACATCCCTTCAGTGATGCTGTGCACTCCAATCCCTGATCCCATCACAGATTCCCGGGCAGAAAGAAGGAGCAGCACTCCCTGCAAGGCTCTGATTCACTGCACAACATCTGTCCATGGCTTGTACACTCCGTCCCCAGGAATTGTCCTGCACTGAGGGCAATTCACCAGCCCACTTGGTCAGCCCTGGGAGAGCTTCTGGAGAAAGAGCAGGGAGATATAAACTGGGGAAAAATCAGGGAGATATAAACTGGGGAAGGAACAGGGAGATATAAACTGGGGAAGGAACAGGGAGATATAAACTGGGGAAGGAACAAGGAGATATAAACTGGGGAAAGAGCAGGGAGATATAAACTGGGGAAAAATCAGGGAAATATAAACTGGGGAAAAATCAGGGAGATATAAACTGGGGAAAGAACAGGGAGATACAAACTGGGGAAGGAACAGGGAGATAAAAACTGGGGAAAGAGCAGGTAAATATAAACTGGAGGAAGAACAGGTAAAATAAACTGGAGAAAGAGCAGGTACATATAAAGTGGAAGAAGAGCAGGTAGATATAAATTGGGGAAAGAACAGGTAGATATAAACTGGAGGAAGAACAGGTAGATATAAACTGGAGAAAGAATAGGTAGATAGATATAAACTGGGGAAAGAGCAGGTAAATATTAATTGGAGGAAGAACAGGTAAGAATAAACTGGAAGAAGAACAGGTAAAAATGAGCTGGAGAAAGAGCAGGTAAATATAAAGTGGAAAAGGAGCAGGTAGATATAAATTGGGGAAAGAACAGGTAGATATAAAATGGGAAAAGAACAGGTAGATATAAACTGGAGAAAGAGCAAGTAGATACAAACTGCAGGCCTGTCCTTCAAGGTCACACAATTCCCTTCCAGAGCTGTGTTTCCAAAGCATCAGCCTCCCAACAGTGAGGAATAGCACAACAGAACATGTGAAATTGGATAAACATGGCTAATTCCCAAGGGAATCATAATTGTGACAGTGAAATATGATGGTTTACTAGGTCAAATACTTTCTTCAAAGAAACATGCTCAAAAATTATATTGAAAGCTTGACTTGGACAGATTGCAGGGACCTGATCCAACACTATGGTCAAAGATATTTTTTCCCTGAAGAAATCAGTCACTGCACTACACAGGACTTGCACGGACACAAAAATAAATTCATGTTTATTCCGTTTTATCTTCCTGTGTTAACACCATTAACTGATCCATACTGGAGCGTCAATCAGGTCTTGTGTTTTCACGAGGTCTTAAAAGATAATCTGAAAAGTTAAGCCCGAGCCAAGTTAAAAACCCAAGATGTTAATATTGAAAGTGTTTTTAAAGCACCATCTAGAGATAATTTGCACCTGAGAAAGGAATATTTTCTACCCAGCAGGTAAGACCCTTATTACACATTAAAAATGGGTTGTAACTTTGTTTTCATGGAGCTTAATCTTTTTATGCTTAGATATCATTCACACGGGTCACAAAAAGCTCTCCCAATATTTTAGGTCCCCGATCTTTATATTTCCATCCTCAAATGACCAAATTAAAGTGTTGCTTGATAAAATTTCCTGACACAATGGTTTGCAAAGGAATCACAAGAATGCAGGAGTAGAAGGAATCGCCTTGTAGTAAATGTTCACTTCTCTGTCCATCTGAGTTTAAGGAATTCTCAGGACCTCATCATAATCCCAAAACATTCAGAATGCAAGCATGGAAGCCACAGAACTCTGCTGGGCCACAGGAGGACAAGCAGGAGAGATCAAAGGTACTGCCACTGTCTCAGAACCCTCCATCAGCAGCAGATTTCACAGCTGAGAAGGCCTGGATGGCCAAATTATCCGGAGATATTTGTGCTCACTCACCCACCTCTGTTTTACAGCGGAAATCCTCTGTTTCTAGCAAGACAAACAGGTATTTTGTAAATAAAAAGGATTTCATTGAAACAATATTTCTACATGTGAGCAACCTGGTCTGGTGGGAGGTGTCCTTGCCCTTGGCAGGGGGGTGAAATGAGATGAGCTTCGAGGTCTCTTCTAACTCGAACCATTCTGTGATTCCATGACCATACAGATAAAATATTAATCATAAATTAAGCACAGTGGCAACCAGATAAACTCCAGTTGGATATCATTATCCACAGCCATCCAGATGTTCTGGAAATGATTCATTAGAGATACATTCTGTAACCCTAGAGATAAGGAGTGAAACCGGAGGTCTGGAACACATTTTACTGACCAGGTCAGGATGTAAAATCTTCCGACGTGACCAGGTCAGCGGCCACAGACACTTGGAGAAGATAATCTGATATCCTGGCAAGCCGATGCACACATTAAAACGCAGAAGAGGTGAGAGGATGGAATTTGTTTAAAAAAAAAAAGGTGCTGGCAGCTGCACGATGTCAGCTGTACGTGTAACAGTAAAGCACTTCCCGGTGAGCACAAACCCCACAATTTGTGGTAATTAATCCAAACCCCGAGCTAAGTCAGGATTGTCAGCCAAGGGTGAGAACATGAGCATATTTCTTTAGCAGAACATCATCCATTTCTACTTTCCTGGCCCACAAAATTCCTGCTTACATTCTCCCACGGCATCTGAATTTGTGTCGGACCTACATCCCATTCCACCCTCACGGCACAAGAGCTTCTCTGGACACCATGAAATGTCACACTTTGGCCACATTGAGCTTTCATATTGGAAAAAGGAGCTTTTTTATTGCCTGCGCTGAATTCTCACCTCAAAAAATGCCCTTTTGGAGAAAATATTTCAAGACATCCAGCACCAAAGTGTGCTGAAAGAGGGTTCTGGCCTTCCCTGGGCCTGCTAAAATCCTGCTGAACCACTGATGACTGGAGACTCCTCCAGGGCAAAAAAAAAAAGTTCCTTGTAAAAGATAAAGAAAACTGAAATTTCATATTAATATCAACAGACTTTGATCTAGCAATATATCTACCAAATGTTATTCCAGTATCGCCCTCTAAATCTTTGTCTCCAAAACGATGTGGATTGTCAGAACTTCATACATAAATTTATAAGGGACCATCTTTAATTTCATGCAAATGACAGTCCTAAACGGCCCTGGTAAAATACTCATTGTCTTCTGCTCTCATAAATTTCAAACTTCTTCCAGTTTTTTCATGAATTCAGGAGATGAATCACGTTCTAACTGTGCTCATCGCACATCGCAGCGGCCTTGGCCTTGCACCACGTTCCTATGCTGAAATATGAAGCTCCAACCAGAAAAAAAAGTTGATACTCAGCAAAAGTTTTAGTAATAAAAATTAAATTCTCCGTAAAGTTGGGAAATTAAATGTTTTTAGAGTGGTCTAAATGGATCTCTTATTTGTGTGCCTGGGGACATGGGTTAGTGGTGGCCTTAATGGTTGGTCTCGATGACCTTGGAGGACTTTCCAACCTTTCCAGCTTTTCCAACCTTTCCATACTCAGTTCAAATTGATGATTATTTTGGAGCTCCAGACCCTGCACTTTGAATAATTTGTTAGCTTGAGGGTTTTGTCCAGCAATCCCATTTTTGTTATGGCAGTCTCTAAAAATCCTTCAGAAAAAAATGACAATGTTTTCCTTCAAAGCATTTTCTCAGGAGAACAAAATAAAATATTCCAGTGACTTCATCCAGAAATGTCTGCCTTCAGGACAGAAAAGTAGGAAACCAAAGGATTTCCCAGCTCCACTCCTGCCATCCTACACGTTTCCTGACTGTGTAGTGATAATAAATGTGACTAAGTGGATCCTGTGGCGTGGTGTGAACTTACTGGGACCCAAACACGGCCGTAATTTGGAGGATTCCTAACTAACAGCTGAGTCTTAATGAGCCCATTCCCATGCTAGTTATCTCTCAGGATTAAAAAAGGACCTTTCAGGTCACCCAGGGCAAGGTTTTGGGTCTTGCAAGGCACCCAGAGCTGTGACCTGCTGTAAGAGCTGGATCACAGTTATAAATAGTTCAACCCAATTAGTGCCGGAGAGGTTCATTTACAACATTCAGGGGAAGCAATTCTCCATCTACGCCACCCGCAGAGCTCTGGTGGCTTTAGGGACATGAATCACACGTGGCAAGGACCTCACAGGTCTTATCCTACATCATTACAGAAATTCTGCTGTGGACCTTCAGGGCTGAGAGAGAAATGAAGGCACTGCTGCTGCTTAAAGGCACTCAGTTGATTCATAAAACTCACAAATCTTTCCATAAAAACATCCCAGAGGTTGGGCTGGGAAGTCACCGCTGTGGAATTAGGACTTGTAATTACTACGTGGATGGTTCAAGGCCCACATGAACACGAGCAGGGCATTCCCCCAAGGTCATGGCAATGAGAGGTGCCCTTGGAGGGGATGCAGAGCCAGCCCAGCAGCTGTGACCGTGCCCAAAAAGAAATTATTAATTTTCCCAAGGAGGAAGCAAACTGGTGGCAGAAACGGACAGGGCTGGGACACCTCTCCCATGGGACAGAATGAAAGCAAACCAGACCAAATTGACCACTGAGAACATGAAAAGGCCAAACAAACCATGACTAAGGAACCACAGGAAATGACCACAAGGGTGGACATGCTCCTGTCTCCAGTTTATCCACAGAAAGATTAAAAGATGAGACATTTCTCAACCACTGCTCGATGACTTTATTTCAGAACAAGGGTGTTGTGGTCCTTCTGCATTAAGATATCACTGCTCAAAATGTACTTGTGAGGGTAAATATAAGATTCAGCCTTTAAAATCTTTCTTTTAGGTTGATGACAGTTGTATCACACGAAGTCTCTGTGTCCTAGCAACAACATAACTCTTGCTAAACTCAGGCAATTGGAAAATCAGTCAAATTCAGACACAATTAAGATTAAATGTCATAACTGGCAATGTATGAAAAATACTAGGCCTTTCCAATTTGACTTTTTTTTCATTCTCCTCGCCATATCTTTCGCAATGATTCATGCAATGACATGAGTAATACATGGGAACAAATGAGAATTGACTTTCGCTAAAACATCTGAATATAGAACATTAGTTCTTCTCTAAGCATGTCTGGGTGCAGTTCCCATTCTCCTCTGAACCAAACACAAGCTGTTGATAAAAAGCACAAAGGCACCCAAGCTCCAAATGGGCTAATTTTAAACTTAAATCACATCCTTTCTAAGACTCAGGCTTCCTAATTTTTCCCTGACCAAACTTCAACCCAACACCACTGCCCAGTCTTTGTTCATTTGAAACTGAAAGAAGGTAGATTTAAATTAGAGATGAGAAATAAATTCCTCCCAATGAGGGCGGGGAGGCCCTGGCACAGGCTGCCCAGAGAAGCTGTGGCTGCCCCATCCCTGGAAGTGTCTTTCCCTTCAGGAAATTATGTCAGGAATGAAGTACACGAGTGGCTTCATTTTACTTCTCTTTCATGACATATTTTCCAGCAGTTTTCCCCTTACCATAAATTTTGTAAGCAAAGGCTCTCTCCTGCGATCAATCTGCTCTGTTCCATTCCTACCCGTTCTCTTCCTCCCTTCTTATTCTTCTTCCAAAACATCTTTTTGTTTAAGGAACAGAGAAATACTGGTATGGAGAAGCCACAGAAATTGCCCATCACTGACACTAATACAGCTTTGCAAAGCCAGATGACCTTAGAGGAGCAACGTAGCCCCGTGATCCAACCTGTGCTTCCTGTGCGAGTTTTAGTCAGGAATGATCATGACATATTGGTTACCTTTTACTCCTTTCCTGAGTGAACTTCCTAAAGGGAAAGACAGTTTCCCAAAATCCTCTTCCAATCCCAACCTCATACCTGGCGTACAACTTCCAGGGTTAAAGGAATGCTCATGTTTTGGCCCTATCAATAGTTGCACTGTCAATCACACTGTTGGCATTCATCCTTTGCTTGGACTGAGATATAATCTTAATTTTTCCTTATCTCTGGATTCCAATAATCCCTTCCTGGCGAATTCTGATCTCAGAATCCCTCCAGGAGTGAAAACCAGAGCAGGTTTCAGCATCTAGCTGGGTGCATATGTGATCTCCTGCCTTCCAGGGCTCACCACGATGACTCTGTTTTCATTTGCAGCAGCTCCTGTACAACCTTGCTGGGCAAGGAGGGTTTTCCAGAGAAGATTTCAATGTGTGTGTGTGTCTTATCTGAGCCTCTTCTCTCTCCCATCACATCCACGTGTTCCTTGGACACCTCCCTGGGCAGCCCCTTTCCAGGATTTGATTTCTCCCAGTCAAACCACCCTTTCCAGGAAGAAATCCCTCCCGATGTCCAACCTGACCCTCCCCTGGCACAGCTCGAGGCCATTTCCTCTCATCCTGTCCCTTGCTCTCCGAGAGAAGGGACCGACCCCACCAGGCTCCAACCTTGATGAAGAGGATCCTGTGGAAACCAACACAAGAGGGATTTTTTTTTCCTTTCTAATTGTCTTAACAATCGGTTAAGAAACATAGGAAGACCTGGAAAATTCACCTCAGTTCATATGCAAATCCCAGCGCTGGCAAAAGCCCCAGAGATGTGGTTTGCAGGCACTACATGATCTTCCATGCTCCCTCTGCTCTGGGATAAATTTTCACCCTGCTTGAACCGTGTAAAAAACATGCCTAAAGAAGCAAAGGGGAACGCTGGAGACGAGAAAAGCAGCCATGCTGTGATTAAATATGTATGGTAATGCCAGTGCTTCTGATGGAAGGAAGGAGAAAAACCACTGGCAATTAAGAGCAGGAACACAAGTCAAGGCATCCACCTCTCTGCAGATTTCTGATATTGTGAGGAGAGTTTCCAAGGAGAAAGCTAATATCACTGTAATCCTTGCTTTTCCCAGTAAAATATATATGTTTTTTGCAGAACAGGATCCACTTCTGAAGCTGTACCAACAAGTAAATTATTCATAAGAGAAGAGATAAAAGACAGAACATTTCACAGAGTAAAATATTTAGACTCCCCTATCTCTGGCAGTGTGATCATGCCCGTACTAACTGGGCATACTGGGAATCAAAATGAAGCTCAATTAAGTGGTACAAACTATGCATATAAAATACATCAAGCTGATAAAAATGACAGCTCTCCTGCACCTAACGTTTCATCTTTCATGTTGAACCAGTTCAAGGAGAACTAAGCAAAGATGCAATTAATCAGTGCCCTAACATTGTGCCACTTATCAATATGTGAGCGCAACACCTCAATGAAACAGGATGCTTAAAGGGCTGCTAAATGTATCAATATTCAATTACACGACATTAATAAAGCCATTAAAGGGGAATTAACAAGGGTTTACTCAGGAAGTATCTCTGTCTGACATTAGGTGGCTCTTTAAACATTTTCCAAAGAAATACAGTAAAAAGCTATTAAAATATTTATGCAATGCTTGCATTAGTTCTGTTTAACTGGCACAGCAGCAATAATATCAGCAGTTTTAAATGCCCTGCTTCTCAGCACCACGATTATCCACTAGTTATGAGAGATAAATAAATTCCCAGTCTCAGAATTTTAATGCTTTTCATTACAAAGAAAAGATCTCCAAATCCTTCATTAAAGCTCAGAGCCTCGCTAAAACCGGACGCTTCCAACTCTCTGTGGAGGAACCAACATCGGAGCGTGCTGCAGCAGGAACTGGCCTGGAGGTTGCCACCAAGGCTCCTGCCTGCCCGGGTAGCCCCAGAGGAAAGTTGGGTTTTGCCCCAAATCTTTGAGCTCAGGCCTCACGGGCGAAGCCTTCCTGGAGAGCTCCGAAAGCAGAGGCAGATTATTTCATTCCAAGAGATTGTGCTGGTGCAGCACTTCTGGGCTCGTGGCTCCTCCTCTATTCCCGAGCAACAAAAAAGCCTCCCAGGACTTGTTAAATTAGCCAATGTAATGAAGTCCAATTCTGTGTTATTTGCACAGGGACTGGAAAAGATTTCGTGTTTCCATGTACATAAACAAAACCTGGCTCAGCACACCAGGGAATTAAGAGGTTTATAAAATATAAAAGACATTCACATTAATCTGTTAAACAATTCATTCTCTACCCTGCCCTTTCCTACTAAGTGAATTCATTACTTATAAAAAATATATATTTGCTGCTGGCTCTTTTTTGCTGCTGGTGACTCAGTGCTGGCCCCCAGCACCTTGGGGCTCTCTGGGGGGACACCGATGCTGCCCCTTGGGCACTGGGCTGGTGGCACAAGCACTGGAGAAAAAGGTAGGGACAAGTGTTCTCTCTCCCTGTTATTCAGAGGTTTTGGGTGCATAGCAATGCCAGCTGTGCTGCAGGAAGGAGGACAGACTGCACCAGCGATCTGAATTAAATTATTAGGAGGTGTGGGAAGGAAACAAATGCATTCATACCCTGGAAAATCCAAAATAAAGCAGCTCCTCTGATGCTACCCAGATAATGCTGAGTATTTTTCTTCCAGGAATTGCTAAACTCAGGGAAAACGCTGGTTTCTTGCAGGACGGGTCAGGCAAACTTCACCAACATAAACCCATCTCTGCACTGAGGCACCCATGACTCCTCTCAAGGAACTACAGCAATTTTGATGGATACTCCTCTAAATTACTACAAAAATCCATATTCTTCTTTGAAAAATAAGAGCATTTATTAATGAACAAGATCAAACAGGTGCTACCAAGCGAAAACATCTTAACACGAACTGGCTTTGTTTTCCTTTTCGAAAGGTCATCACGTCAAATCACCAGGCCTCTGAGCTCCTCTGAGCAGGCCCTGCTTGAACATTGGCCACATAACAGTTTGGAAAAACATTAATTTGCCACGATTTGCATCCACAAAACAAAGAGAGGAAGACTTTTAGTGATGAAGCATCTCCTCTATGGACAAAGATTGCATTAATCCAACCCCAAAGCAAGAGAAAACAGCAGCTACTTGCTCCTGACCGCTTTGTTTTCAGAAGGTGCTAATAACTACCCACTTCTCTAATAAAACAATTTCTAGCACATTCCCTCCTCTCCTCCCCAAATGTTTTTGTTTCAGAAGCGTTCATGTTGCAATCACTGCTGGGTTTTACGCTACCTCAACACCATCACCCAGCTAATAACGTGGTATTATTTACTTTATATTTGGGGGTTTTTTGCTGCTTATGTAGGGGTAAGAGATACATTCACTTTTTCATTCCTTGTTTTGTAAGAATCCCTGCTTTTTCCCAGGTTAGATTTTGATTTGCCCAACTAAAAGCTACCAAAGGGGTCTGTGGGACTTGTTAAACTTTTGTAGCTTCCAACAATCCAATCTTCAACTAGATTCATATTAAATCTAAACGAATTAGGTTCCACCTAACAGGCACCCAGTCCTTTGTGGGAGATCTGCCCATTTTTCAGCCAAATGCAAGGGGTCCGATCGCTCTCGTTTTCGTATTTACGGCGGAGTGATCTTTCATGCAGTGAGTGCAAGAGTGTCCCTTTCAAAGCCCAGAGCCAGCCAGGAGACACATCCAGCACAGGAAACACTGCGGAGAGACAAACGAGAGCGCTGGATCTCTGAGTCACCCCAATACATTTATTAAGCGCCGAGTTGTGCTTTTACAACTGGTCTCCATCAGAGATATTTCATCTGTTACCAGAGCGTCATCCCTCCTAATGACTCATAATGCAGCCTCATTCCATCGAGCTTGATTTCCCTGCCTCATCAGCCTCTTGTTCTCCAGGGGCAAAGCTGCTCTTTTCAGCGTGCTCAGCCCACGGAGAAGTGGCCATTAACTGCAGTTCCTCATTATGTAAGAATCAGCTAATCAAGACTGACCAAGACATAACTGATGTTGTGATTGAGGAAAGGGAGACATCTGCTTGGAATTATCCAGCCCGCTGTTTCAAAACTGATAAGGCATTAACTGCCTCGGCGTTCAATTAGGACGGGAATAAATGGTTTTGGGGGGTGGTTGGGGGAATGTGGAGTTTGCTTCACCAATGGCTTGGGAGGGGGAGAGGGATGGAGGGCACGAGGTGCAAGCAAAGCCCAGCTCTGAGGAGAAAAGGCCGAACCTGTCTGCAAACCACAGCACAAGGCACAGCTGACAAGTTCTAAGCTGTATTTGAGGGGCTGTGTGCAATGTAAAGAAAACTGTCATTTCCATGGTTTTCGGGCTAAGTTGTAAAAATATTTCTGCTTCCATTTCCTAATTCCCATCCCGTTGTGTATTTTTTTATCTAATATCCAGAGTAAAGCTAACATTCAAATGTATCAAATTCATTTCTGATGTGAACGGGAAGCCATTCCCCTGAAGTCAGAGTGGGCTGTATAGATATATGATTAATTTGGTGACAGAGCTTGCTTTTTCATTTCTAAACGTCACACGCAGCTTTCCTGAAGCCAAAAGTTTACGTGTTTTATCAGAGCACAGGAGATACATCTTCTTATTCTTTCTTTTTACAGAAAAGAAACTCTAATAAAACATGACCTTTTTATACATAATCTGTAGCAGAATATGCCGGGCAGATAAAATATGTAACATGAGAAAGACTGCATTGAAACTGAGCCCTCACTGGGGCCGTAACTGAACATAACTCTTGTTTCCCTTAGGGGAAACAAAGAGCATCAGATAGGAAGAGGACACTTTGCTTTTCCTGGACCGAGCAACACCCAGAGACTGCAAATATGTGGGGCAGATGAAGGAACAGGCAAGCTCTGGGAAGCACAAACTGCCAGGAATAGTCCCATTCCGGAGGATCATTCCAGCCTTCTCGAATTCCCTTACTCCTACAAAAGGCACACTTCCACACACAGCCAGGTACTTTTCACAGCTACTTCAAATGAACGAGGAGCAGGTAGCAAGATAAAAGCACAGGAATAAATTGGACCCATTTCTTGAAGGAATCTGTCTGGATTACTGAGGCCAGACATCAAAGAAGGGGAAAAAAAAGCACCCTCTCGCCAAGCTTATGTTTCCATATATGTATTTCCTCCCCACTCTCCATATAGACTCTGCTTTTTGCATCAGCCCTCTTGGCTGATATCGCAACACTTTGCGCTCGCACGCCGCTTTTCATCTTCAAAATGTGAACAAATTCATCCTCGAGGCTCTCAAAACGTGAACAAACTCATCCCCGAGGCTCTGCTGTGAGGAAATGAGATAAGTGAATGCGGGGAGCCCTCCTTCCCTGCGGGGCGGTGGGAGATGGGTGGGCTGGGACAGGGTGCGAGCACCTCCTGGTCCCATGCGCTCTGCAGGCAGGGATGGGGTTGGATTCCTGCAGCAGCTCCTTCTGCCATCCTCGGAGCCCTGAGAAACTGCCCCGTCACTTGGAAAGGAACTGACATTTTCTGAAAAGAGTCTCAAATTCAGCGTCCAACAAAGCGTCTGCTTCTCCTCTGAATCCAGCCCCATACACAGAAAAATCCCGTCCTCAAATACCTTTCACCTGCCTTCTCTCTTTCTTCCCTACTTCCTTTTTTTTTTTTTTTCCATTCTTATTCTATCTTTTCCTTTCTCCTTTTTGATTTTTCGAGGAGGCAAACCTCCCCTAAGCAGGAGCCAGCTGTTGCAGCGAGCAGCTCTGCAGACATGCCTGCAGCCTGAGTCACGCACGCCGCGCTCGAGCAATGGAAAAGGAGCCGTTACATCAGGGATGTTGAATCGGATCCTGCCCGGAGAAACATCCAGGAATCACACTCTGCTGCGGACACACGTTCACTCCTTTCCCCTGCTTTCCCTCCTCTTTCCATGGATTTTGTGACAGGGGAGGACCCTGAGGTTTTTAGAGAGGGGTCTGTGCGCGTTGGCCACCTTCCCGGCAGCCCTGGCAGGAAAGAAATGCTTGAAATGCTGAAGGCTGCCCTGCTGTGCCTATGGAAATTCATACACACCTGGAAATCCCTCTCGAGGCAGCTTGGAAAAGGGGGGGGGAAAGAAAACAAAGAAGAAAAAAAGAAAGAAGGAAGAAAGGAAAAAAAAAGGGGAAAGAGAGACAAATGAGATGAACGTTTAGGTGGAAGTTCCTGCACTCAGTTCCTGACTGAGATCTTTAAAGGAAACTGAGGTGGGAACTCTTCATGAGAACAGCATGATCAGTGTCTCCTTAGCCCCTTCAAAAAGTTCCTACACTCAGTTTGTGATACAAATTTAAGGCTACGGGGATGTAAAACCATCTCCCAGGACCCCAAAATACAAATCATGTGGGGCAGAAGTGAGGGGAAGACTTTTACCTAAACTCCATGACCACAGCATGGCAAAGCTGGCAAAGCTGCCAAACCTTAGGATTTGAGCATGACTGGGACAACATTATCAGGAGTTTGCTTTTGGTTGCTTTGTTGGTTTTTAAAAAAACTTATGACACAGCAGAAAAACCTTGAGGACATGAATCTCAAGTACTAGAATGAAAGACATGATAAAAAGAATCTTAAATCTTGTGTCTTGCTTTTGGTAATTTTTTTTTTGTTGTGATATCTTTTCTCAGTTTGTTCTGACATGGACACACATTGCCAGGTCTTCCTCCTCCCGCTCCTGCTATCTCCCTTCTGCTACATCCAACCCCCAGCTAAAATCCCAGGGGGCAAACTCAGGGAAGGGACAATTCCATGAATCATAAAATCATGGAATGGTTTGGGTGGGAAGGGACCTTAAAACTCATCCAGTGCCCCCCCTCTGCCATGGGCAGGGACACCTTCCACTGTCCCAGGCTGCTCCAAGCCCTGTCCAGCCTGGCCTTGGACACTTCCAGGGATCCAGGGGCAGCCCCAGCTTCTCTGGGCACCCTGTGCCAGGGCCTCTCCACCCTCAGTTTTGATTTGAAATCTCATTTACAGTCCTCCCTGTGTTTCTGAAGCCAGAAAGCAAAATCCACAAGTGCTTCTGAAAACCAGGAGAATCCTCTTGGGTCTGGCCTGGTCTCTTTACAGGTGTTGTGAGGAGGAGCTCAAACACCCCAGGGCAGTGCTGGGGCACAGAGGCTGCAGAGCAGAGCTCAGCATTTCCCCTTTGCTGCTCACTCTTGGCCGGAACAAATTTTTTAAACCCCAACAAGCAAAAGGATTCTGAAACCTGCCCAAGGAGCAGATAGGAAAACCACGTGAGGAACCCTCGGGAGGGTTGTGAGCCAAGCCTGGCTCCAGCTGGAGCCTCCCATCCTTTTCCTGCCAACCTGCACAGCGACCTGGGACACGCGGCGCTCCTCGCCACGTGGGCTGCACTATCAGCAGGAGATTACGAGGCTTCCAGGAGGTTTTTATCTCCTGTCTCTCCCCTAATTATGAATTTACTCTCCTGGAGGATTGCATGTTGCTGTGTGCTCGTTGTCACGGCGCTGGGGCTGAGCTCAGCCCTCTCGCAGAGGGAAGGAGGGAATGACATTCCTGCTCTTTCCCCATGGCCAGCTCTGCTCCCGACCTCTGCTGAGCCACGGCAAAGGGAAGTGCTGAAAACCTCCTGTTCTGCACTGCAAGGGGAGGTTAAAACACAGGAAAATATCAGTGTCTACTGCTGCAGTAGTGTATTCGGAGAGCGGAACCTAAAGCAGGCTAATTCTTCATTAAATTTATTAACATTTGCCTCTCTATTATTGTTACACCTTTAATTGGAAGGGACAGCTCAGGATTGCTCTGACTGACAGAGTGAAAAAGCAAAAAAACCTTGGGTTTACTTGGCTCAAGGCTGCCAGCTGATGACACTCTGGAAGCTCAGGAAAACACTCGTGCAGAGAAACCAGCACCTGTGCCACCCATCAGACCGACTTTGTTTGCTGTGTGAACAAGGTCTGGAGTCCTGCAGAACACACAGAAGGGTTAAACTTCCCACATCTCAGTTTTCCCAGAGAAAAGGGTTTGATCCCTCAGTCCTTCCCTTGTGCCCAGGCTGCAGGGCAGGGGCAGAGCAGCACTGGCTGCCCTGACCCCACGTGTGCCCCCAAAAGCAGGGTTTGGGATGTGGAGAGGACACAGTCCTCTCTTCTCTCCAGGAAATCTGGCACAGCCCCGTTATCCTGCTGTTCTGTGGGCATGGGAAGGGAAGGTTGACCTTGATAGACATCGTGACAGCCAGCCACAAAAAGGTCTGAGAATTTGTATTTCTGAGTCTTTTCATCCTCTCCACTTCCAGAATATCAGCATATAAATATCTTCTTTCACTGCTCCTTTCTTTTGTGGCGTTCATGTGAGGAGTTGGAATTCCTTATGGGGAACTCCTCATGTTTGTGGGGGTTGGAACGAGGTGATCTTTAAGGTCCCTTTCAACCCAAGAGTTTCTATGATCCTGTGATTGTAAGGAGAGAAAAAACAGACCAAGAAAGCAGCAGTTTCTCTCCTGATGGGGCTTTCACTCCAAAATGACACAGCCAGAGGCAGCCCTGAGCCCACAACCTCATCCACCATTGCTAAAAATCACAGAACAAACCTTTGTTTCTCAGTGCCCGTGCTAAATATTTCATTTTTACGCCACAAACTCGTGGGAAATACCTGTAGCCTTAGAGCCACAGACTGATCCCGTTTTTACTGTGGCTGTGGTAGCTGAATTGCCACATTTCAGTGTGGTTCAGACCATCTGATCGGTGCCATTGCAGAAGGGGAAAAACTATTCCTTCCATTAAAGCGAAACTTTTACTTCAATTATAGTGAAATCCCAACTGTCAGCTCAGGCTGAAATGCTGCAGGTACAGCTGCCAGCTCCAGCACTTGCAGATAAAACAGGCTGAGGTCACAGCTTTTTGGCTAAGACACAGCACAGAATTATAATAGCAAGTATATCCTGACAGGTCCCAGCTCTCTGTTTGGGATTTGTTTGTTTAGATTTGTTTCTCTCTCCGTATTTCAAGCCATCGATTCCATGGAAGCACATCAGTTCATTAACAAATCCTGTCAGCTATTTTCTCTGGCGCTGGGAATGGGTTGTTTCCCTGCTAAATTAATCCAGCTCCAATGTCACTTGCACACCAATCAGCGTTCCCATTCAGGGAGGTCAGGCAGAAAAGCAGAGAGAGCGACTTCTTTTCTTTGAACCAAAAGGGAAAAACAAAATATTGCTGAACTCTGAAGCCTCGCTGGAACCGGTCACAGCAGCACCGTGCATGAAGATGGCTACTGCCTGATTCCCAGCCCAGGGAATGCTGCTGGAGCCTCCTCAGTCCTGGGGAAAAGCTTTCAAAGGGACCTCCACCACCGGGCCGTTACATCCCAACCCATCCTGGGTACCGTGCCTCCATGAAGAAGTGGAAAATGTGCAAGAGGGAGAGTCAGAGATGACCTAAACCTCTGGAGATCTCTGGGATCCTCGGGGATTTATAGGATAAAATGGAGGCTTATACCGTGGCCTGAGGTGGATTTTGTCTCCTGATAAAATGGAAGAATTTTTACAGAGGGAATAAAAGGCAGCAGTGTAACCTCATATATTGCCTTTTTTATATTGCTTTGTTAAGGCTGGGCTATAAACCTCATGAAAAGGAGCATAAAATGATGGGGAAATGAAGAGTGAACTCAACTCCTCTAAAATATTCCAGCTTTTTCTTTCCATTGCCATGTTCCAATGGGCACTGCCAGTGGCCCACCAGCCACAACCACGCTGATCTCACCCTCACTGCTCCCTCTGCAAATCTGGACAATGAAATCCCAGTGAAGGAAACTGTCCAGGACACACCTGGGATGTTCTCGACGTCCTCAGGGCAAAGCCATCCCACACCTCCACACTCACCCTCGCGTGCCCTCGACTTATCTCAGCTTTTCATCCTCCCGTGCCCCAGGCCCAGGTACACACAGGAGTCAGCACGGGGAAAGCTCTCCAGCATCTGTTCACAGTTACATTTCTTTGACATTCACAGTGATGACCTTTGTCAGCAGATCGTGTAAGCATGAAATTAATTTTGAAAATCAGTAATTCCGCTGACTTTACCTGGACGGCTCACATGTTTAAAGTTAAAAGAACACTTAAGAGCTTTGCTGTGCGCAGACCTAGCCCCGACAGAGCGCAAAAACGTTTCCAGTCACAGACAAACAGCCAGTAGCCACAGACTGTTCCACTCTCCAGCTCAGATTTAATCTTACAGGGGCTCTGTTTCACTGACACAGCCGTGAACTGCTTCCCTCTAAGACCCACACGCTGTAAGGAACTTCCAAGGGATTTCTAAGTGCATACATTACTGTCCCTCGCACACCAGCAGAGCATCCGTATTACTGATGTAATGCACCCCAGCCCAGTCAGCTGCTCCAAAAAGTGGTTTATTTTGCAGCTGATCGATGGTTTGCTGATTCTGGAAATCTCTCCATATGACAAGTGTTTCTAAAACATTTAAGGTACTACAGAGCTGAAGGTTCTCAAGAGTGCAATCATCTTTTGCAGCTAAATCATGGTAAGGAATGTGCTCGCAACGTGAGCTCGCTCGCAGGTTTTCCGCCTGTGACAAATTGAATCCACCGCAAATAATTTTGGGGTTGCAATTACAAATGGGCAGCGCCTGGAAATTAATCACTGAAGTATTTAATGAATATCCACCAAAGTGATCTCAACAGCTGCAAGCCATCGAGAAGATTTCAAACCCTAGGCTGCGAAGTCAAGTACCAGTAACTCTTCCAGAAGTCACTCGGAACATCTTGCCCAGTGCACACGAACACGTTTTGATGAGTCTAAATATCAGAAAACGCCAAACTGACATTCAATATTTCCACAGATAACAGATGGCTTCACACGTTGCTCCCCACTTGGGGTTGCCTAATGCATCTGAATCATGTTTTGAAATATAACTCAAGGTTTGGAAAATCTCTACGGTTTTCAATAAATGGAGTTTAATGTCAAGACTACTCGAAGCAGCTGTTCCTCCTAACCGTGGAAAATCACATCCAGGTTTTTTTTTGCATGACCCAATGCAGGAATTATGTAATTTAGGGGTCCCATGCACCTCCGCCCCCACCACGCTCCCAGGAATAACATGCTCTACATGAAACCACAGAAAGATAACAGCACGCGTCTCAGAGCTTCGTATGCTGCCACTTTTTACTCCAGACAAGGTGTTTGTGTTTCTCTCCCCACTCCCACCTGCAGCAGGTGAGCTCGGTGCTTGCAAGGCATTTGAGCTGCACGTTCCACACCAACCACAGAAAGAGGGAGCAGGGGCTGTGTGCTCATCTGCATCCTTGGAGATTCCCAGGAAGCAGGGATGGGAACATCGCTCCCTTCCCCAGGTTTTTGACGAGCTTCTCACACCTCTGGAGTCCAGAACCCACAGGCCCAGCCTGGCCTGCTGCCATCAGATGTTTGCTCTCATTTCTTTCCTGGGCATTATTTCTCACCCCATGCCCCTGCAGACCCCCTGGAAGCAGCAGGGTGCTCACACCCCCTCATCTCCTGTGTCACCACTTGTGCCACTGACAACAAACCCAACACCAGCATTGCTGGCAGAAGAAACACAACACAACTTCCACAGACAAGCACAAAGCCCTTGGGAATGTTTTCCCTGGGAAGAACAACTCAGTCCTGCAGACCAGCGCACGGTGGGATTTACAGAAACAAAAGATTGACCTGCACACGCACACGCTGAGAAAACTTCTGCCTGGACTTGCAACCTTCAGACCATCATTTTTTTAGGAAAATCAAAGTCAGAAATTCTGAAAAAAAAAAGGGCAAAATGATTTGGCAAAACCATGACCAAATTTTTCCTGTGGTTTGGGATCCGTGAACTGCCTCGTGTGCTACAAATGCCAAACCCAGGCAAGGCTGACTGTCCCGTCCCACAGCACTGCCTCAAAGCTCCTGCTGAGATGAGGAACCTCGTGTTGTCAACACCACACACAACTCTTCCAGAATGCAAATCTTCAGCTGGACACCCTACTAAGCTGAAAAAATAATCTCAGTTTACCTCAACTGAAAAATAATGATAAACGTTGCATTTCTTAAGAAGCAGATCTCAACATCTCTCAATCCCCACAGCCAGACAGACGCCCACAGAGGTAATTTACTGTGCTGTCCTGCTTCTAAAAGAGGTGGAGATTGCATCTCACAATCTTCTAACTCTGACTTTATGACAGGTACAAGAGAGTTTGGGATGTTCAGCAAAGCCCGTACTAGCAGTTTTATGGTTCTTTATGTTTTTATGTTCTTTTAATCGCTGACATGGAATGTAAATAGTTTCCTCAATTGCTGCATACTTCCCATTCCTGCAGGAAGGCACACCCTTTGACAAAGATTAAGAGAGTATAAAGTTAAATCCCTGTTTACTAAAGGAATTAAATTCTCCTCTGGTTACTGGAACCCAGCAACCCGTGCGTGGGGGATCTACACACCCTTCAAGGACAGGTTTCCAACATCGAAGGAGCATTAAAAATAACACAAAGGAAGCTCAAGTTTTGGGCTTGATGGCGAATAATAAAGTGAACTGGAATTCATCACAGCTGGGTAACCTCAGGGTTCATCCAAATGACTGGGAATAAAAAGCATCTTGATTGTTTTACTCCAGAGGACTAAAGAGGTGCCCCGTGGTTTTCCATTGAAGTTGTCCATCCCCAGCCCGAGGCAGGATGTCCCCAGCCTCCCCTGGACATTTGCTTTCACATTCCTTCCTCCTAACACATAAAACTGCATCGTGCCCGTCCACGCTCTCTCTATTAAACTGAAAAAAATACCTTTGTGGCTTAGATTCCCCAGCAGGGGAACCTACAGAACTCCTTGGGAACAGTTATAAAAAGTTTTCCCTGGGATGAGAGTGATCTTTGGTTTGCCTTTGACAAACAGTACGCAATTGTTCCGATCTGGATTCCCACAATACATCCTTGAGATTCTCTTAGAGGAAATCGGAACGGTTGTGGGGTAGACAAAGACTTTGATGACTTTTTCCATTTGTCATGGGCTTCCAGAGCAGTGATTTCATTCCTGCGTGGTTTTGTATCCCTTTACAAACTCTGCCCACGGGACCATGGCTACAGCAGTCTCTGACCCCTCTCTGAAACTCACGGACGTAGCAGGATTTGCCAAGAGCACATGGAAAGAGATGCACACAAACAAGGGCTCGGGCCCAGCGTTGGTCCTGGGCCTCATGAGCAGCACAACCATCCCATCATCACCCCCTTGCCAGCAAACCCAGAGAGCTCCATTGAACATTCCAGCAGGGGTTAAGCCCAAAGTCTTGACTCATCATCCCTGATGGACCCCGCATGGAGCAAGCCATGGGTGCAGGCAGCATTAAGAGGGATGAGTCCTCCCCAAAAAATTACGGAGACGGTAGGATATTCCAGATTGCTATAAATAAAAGGCCTTACCACAGGAAAGGAGGACAAATCCAAAAGAAATACACAGGAAAACCGTGAGAGGCAACACGTCCATTTTCCGCCCCACATAAATACACACAACCGTAGAGATTATTGCTCTATCAGCAATGCACAAATACCCATCATCCAAACTGGAACAAAACTCTCTTGTTAGGGCACTCTTTATAGGGGACCAGTAGCAAAACTGGCCCCAGGTTCATTTTAAACCATCAATTTAAAAATTATAACCCTTCTCTGAAAGTACAAAGTGACCATGTGGCGGGGTACTTACTCATTCCTCTCCAGATCGATGACCAGATGTTTATTTTCAGCTTGAATTACAAACTGCAGCAGTGCTGGGTGGTTCTGAAAAAGAAACAAGAGTTGGCTGAGTCCAAACCCAGAGCCCATCATCCTGCACGTGGCTCTGCCAGGGAAATGGACATCATGGAATCACGGGAAGGTTTGGGTTGGAAGGGGTCTTAGAACCATTTCGTTCCCCTGGGCGGGGACACCTCCCACTGTCCCAGGCTGCTCCAAGCCCCGTCCAAGCTGGCCTTGGACACTGCCAGGGATCCAGGGGCAGCCACAGCTGCTCTGGGCACCCTGTGCCAGGGCCTCCCCACCCTCCCAGGGAACAATTCCTTCCCAATATCCAAAATGTATTTCAGTTTTTTAAGACGCATTTCAAGCTTTTCATAAGGCGTGATTTTTATCCTAAAAGAAAAAAGACCTGGTGTTGCAGCAATTAAGGTCATAGAATGTCCTGAGTTGAGAGGGACCCATAAGGATTGTCAAGTGCAAGAATTGTGAAATACCAATGAAAATATGCTCAACAGTATTATCAAGTATCTCTGTGACAACAACAGACAAAGTATTTAGGCACATACAAGTATTTAAGAGAACTCTCTAAACAAGACATCAGCAGCAGAGCCCACGGAAATCCCAGCTGCACTCCAGCACGGAGCAGGGACCAGGACATCTGGATTGCATTTTCAGCACCATCACGACCGCGTGCAATCTTCATTTTGCGTTGTAAAAACCAAGTTCTTTTTCATCTCAAGCATCCAAAGGTAAATCCAATAATTTTTTGGGGGGAGCTGTGAGAGAGGATCTGAAGCGGTGGAGGCCTGAGAACTTGCAGGAAGGGGCAATGCACCTACCCAGGCTCTGGAAACTGCACTTCCAAGGAGAAAGCACAGTTTGCAGTATGCTGGCTGCTCTTGATCCAAGAGACTCGGCTCACATATATTTTAAAACTGTTTACATTGAACTTAGGTTTCATTAAACAAACTCACTGGATTGCGCGACAGCATTTCCTTGTTTGAAATTCCAACAGTAGCTCCATAAATCAGCTGTTTCCCCCGTACACTCAAGATGCTTTTCTGGAGATTTATGTCAGCCAATCGCAGCGAGATCGTTTTGGGGTTCTAGCGTTTAATTGATTTATTGAGAGATGTGTCTGAATTGGTGATTGCTGCGGCGGGGCCCCGGCGGAGCCTCTGTGACAGGCAGAGCATCCCCGCCCTCGGAATGCAGCGACTTTCAAACGGTTTGAAAAATTAGAGATGTTTATTAAAAAGCGAAATTATTGGGAGGCTGTCATAGACTAAACAAAATTGTTCAAATGAGAAATATCTGAGCGCTCCCCAGTGCTCTCAGGCTTTATTAAGCCCAGGCTGGGAGCGAGATGCCATGGCTTTATCCAAAGTGTCCTGCTCGTGCGAATCCAAACGTGCTTTCCCGGCAACAGCATTGAAATTCTGCATCTCTGTGAACTCTGCAGAAACCAGATCCCACTAGAATGCTAAATAAATGCTTCAGACTATCCTTGGCACTCAGCAAACACATGGGAGTCATTTATTGGCATGAATATTTAGAAGCAGTGTTGATTATGACTTTAATATTAGTGCATTGCTTCCAAAACCCGTGAGATCTACAGAATATGGAGTTTTGAGAGAGTAAACCACAATTAATTACAATATAACACAGTAAATAATTAAGATATTGCAGTGGCACAAATGGATTCTTTTCAGCTGAAGGCCCTCTTAATATGGAAATGACAACTATGTTTATTCATGAGTTCGCAGTGGTACTTATTTGACAGTCAATGGATGTTGGTAAAGTTGCAAAGTTAAAAAAGCAGCTGCAGAATAGAACAGGCTGTTACAAGACAAAATCATCTCCCAGAGAATTCCTAAAGCTGGAACTTCTTCTCGTGGAGCACAATAATGGCCCCAGTTACGGAGGCTGCGTTGCTTTGCACAAGGCCCAGGTTCAGAATCTTGCTTCACCATCGATTTTTCTTTCAAACAAATGGCTCATTTCCTCCATTTCCATCTGGGAGGAGATGAGACTCTACTTTTTCTCAGTCTGACTGGAATTCATAAGCACAAATACAGCAAAAATTACGCACTGCACAGGTGTCAGGGTGTCTACAAAGAAAACCACTTGGAATTAAAAATTTCTAATGGTAAAGGAAAACGAATATCTTTCAGGAAGGGCATTTGAGGTTTGTGTTCCGGTTTTCCCTCCTCTTTTTAGAATCCCTACACTTGTGAAATCAATTCAGATTTTTTGTTTGTTTGTTTGGGCTTCTTTGGGTTTTTCTTGCAGTGGTTGTGGAGCCTCCCCTGAAGTATTTGCACATTTCTGCCATGAACCCTTAAAAAAGTTCATTTTAAATCCCATGAAACACCGTGATACCCTCCCCTTAGAATCAATACTTTGAAAGCTGGGTTGCAGGGTGAAATGGGAATGACTATAAATACAGATGTTAGAGCATTGCTTTATATTTTCCACTCAGAATAATCAAAAAAGCACCTTGTGGGGGTACAGAGCCTCCTGCTCAGAATGTTTGAGAAAGATCCACTTGTTGTAAGTCTTCCTTAAGAACCACTAGAATAATTTCTATGCTGGTGCCACAGTTTATTCCCACACTGATCCCTTTAAAATTATTGACTGTGGAAGCCAAGGGAACCCGATGAGAGTGGCATTATTTAAACAACAATGAAGAATTTTGTATGGTTCTACCTTCTTTTTTCCACAGACCCAAGTTTTCTAGTTCTCTCCTGAAACTGCAGTTTGCTGTTCTCCTTTTTGGCAATGTTTTGGATTTTTTTTTTGGTGGCATAAGAGAAGATTCATCAGTGCACAGAAGCTTTTCCCTGATATCCTAAGAAGCTGAACTGACTTCAGGATGATTGAAGTAGGAATCTCCATAACTTTCCCTCTTATTTAGAGGATTCACTTCCAAAATCTGCATCAAATTGTATCAAAAATCAGGAAAAGCGTTTCCCCCCTTAATTTGCTCCTTCCTTGCTCAGAGCTGAGGGGTTTTGGTTTGAATTGATGTTAGTAAAACTCAACATTCCAAAGGAAATTAGTGAAACATTAAGTCGAGGTCAAACAAGAATCCTCACTTATAAAGCAGATCAAAAAAATTAATAAATCAGTACCTGATTAAGTAGAAGATGAAGAGACAGCAGCCTATTTCTGAGTCAGAAAAGTTCTGCAGTAAAACTGCTTTCACTAGTACATGTTTTTTAGGCACTACTTTTATTTTCTCCCTTTTAAATCACATTGATCTCCACATTGAAAGAAGAAAGCAAGGACAGTTTGAGGATTAAGGGCTTTCCCTGTGAACATGGGGATGGTGTTGGGAATACTGTCTAACAACAACGATCTCTAGCCTCAAAATAATCCATTTTTATTCCCGAAATACTTGTGGAGAAGATACATTTGGAGACGATTTGTTCACCTTGGTGGGATGCCCATTCTGGAATTTGAATGCAAAGGAGTTGCGACTGAGCAAAATCTTAATTATTGTGGGATCCCCCTTCCTCTGGGCTGTGATCCCACTGCAGGCCTGTGAGCTTTTCCCCTCAAACTCCCTGCTGGGATGGGGAGAGAAGACCCCAAGTCATTTCTGATTACATTTGAAGAGCAGAAAATGGAATGGAGAGTCCTAACACATCTGTCTTTGCAGCTTCATCTCCATAAAAATAAAGGATTTTGTTGGATTGAGATCCATGAGTTAGATCAGCACCCACAACTTTAAATAAATTCTAGCAATTGCATAATAGAAATTAAGGGAAATAGCTACAGATAAGGAAAAGAGTGAAAGTGAACTCAAACCAGCAGCATTAATTCTTTTGGAAACAGAAATGCATTTTCAGCTGTATCCAGTGTCCAAATCCAGTATTTGAGCACAGAGATCAGCACAAGAAATAGAACCAAAAGGGGTCATTTTGCTTCCCTGGTTTCAAAGTTTTAAATTATATCCTGACAGGGCCAGACTGAAATAGGCAGGTTTGTAAATCCAGCAAAGTGGTTTCCAGGCCCTCCGGAGCTGGTATTAACTTTGCTAAAGCCAACCCCGCAACGGGCTCAGCTTTGCATGTGGCCAAGGCGACCTAGGCCCGTGCGGTGCTGAAATGGCTCAAAATGGGTAAGGCAGAAAGGAAAAAGTAATAATTATGAGGAGAATTACGGATTGTAATCAGTTGTATCAACGTGGCTGCTGACATTCCACAGGGAGATAAATAAAGCAGCAAACCCTCCCCTCACGGTGTCCCGTTTCATAATTAGCTGCCGGGGCTGCAGTTTGAACACAGAAATCACATCAAGTCAGACCAGATTCAATGACTGGACAGACAAAGGACTCTACCAAGGGATCATTTGGGAGCATTTTTTCATCCACTGTTTTAAACTGTGCTAAAAGCGCTGATGTTTGCTCTAAGAGTGAGGCCCACTTTGGAGAGACCCCTCCCCGAGCACCGTGTCCAGCTCTAGGGCAGGATATGGACATGGAGCTGTTGGAGAAAGCCCTGAGGAGGCCACAAAGATGATGAGGGAGATGGAGCCCCTTTGCTCTGGTACAGGCTGGGAGAGCTCCCATGGAGAAGAGAAGGGCTCCAGGGAGACCTCAGAGCATCTTCCAGTGCCCAAATGGGCTCCAGGAGAGCTGGAGAGGGAGTGGGGACAAGGGGTGGAGGGACAGGACACAGGGAATGGCTTCCCACTGCCAGAGGGCAGGGATAGATGGGATATTGGGAAGGAATTGTTCCCTGGGAGGGTGGGGAGGCCCTGGCACAGGGTGCCCAGAGCAGCTGGGGCTGCCCCTGGATCCCTGGCAGTGCCCAAGGCCAGGCTGGACATTGGGGCTTGGAGCAGCCTGGGACAGTGGGAGGTGTCCCTGCCCATGGCAGGGGGGTGGTACTAGATGACCTTTAAGGTCCCCAGATGACCCTTAAGGTCCCTTCCAACCCAAACCTTCCTGTGATTCCATGATCCAATTTCCCTTCTCCTCTATGCTCCTAAAACCAGAAATTCCAACACAAAAAATAAGGCTCATGAATTTGTTGTCTCCTAAGCACAGCTCTGGAAATTAAGGACCTCTGAGCTCTGTCAGGCGCTCACATTCCACACACACAAACAGAGATGTTTTTTCTGGTATCAGAAGAGTTAACACCAGGAATTAGGAACTGCATAACGGGGGAAAGAGCCCATTATTTCCAGCAGGGATAAATCCCATGCCACGTTTTGCTATCTGTATGAAAATACCTTTAATTTCCCTCATCTATCGCGCGCTGACGTTCCGCACTGGCGCTAAAAGGTGGATTTACAGTATCAGATCTTCGGGCTGATATTATTCCTCCGCTGTCTATAAAACACAAAAAGGGAGAAGCCGGGAAATCTATCCGGAATAAAGTCACTCGGGGAATCTGTCGCGGGTTTGGGCTGATTAAATACCCAGCACCAACAAACTATTTACTTACATGCCTCTGCCATGATAAGCAGAGAAGGGGAACCAAAAATCCAGCTTTTGTGGGGCAAAATAAGGATCATTGAGGAAAAAAAAACGGAAGAGCTTCAAGGCAAAACAGGCTCAAACTTGATAATCTAAAGAGAATTTATTACTAACAGAAATAACAGTGAAAGAATAGAATTATGAGGAATTAAAGCAAGCTCCCAGAACAATCCCTTATTCCCAGTACCTCCCTCCTTCCAATCCACCAATATGCACAAGGGAAACNCAGGACATGAAAAGTACAAACATTTAATTCTTATGGTTTTGCAGGTTCCTGGGGGCAGCAAATTCAGCTGCGCTTCCCCTGCTCTCAGATGAGAAGGATTTATCCCTGTGGCTGCTTATAATGAGCACCAACTAAGAGAATAGACCTTTTTGCAGTTGTTTTCTTTATTTCCTTTAATGGCTCAGCGAAGACTCCCAAGCCCTTAACAAATTGGCTGAACCAGTCCAATAACACAGGAAACCAAAGAACTTCCGAGTTTGTCCCCAAGTTTATTTTAAAGTGATTATTTGAACACAGAATGATCGGATTTTTGCTTTCTTGCTGACTGTACAGAGAGATGCAAGATTCCTTTATCTGGAAGGAACAAGAGCTAAATTTGTTTCCTTTTCTTAAATTGTTGTCCTCTTTTTCTGAACTCCTGCTGCAAATTGAAACTGCTGCTTGGAGATAGGCAGGCTTTTCCACCCTCTCCTTTTCCTGCTCCCCACATTGCCATATTATAAATCTATGGAAGATTTTTATATTTATATTTATATATATAATTATATATTTATATAATTTCTATATTTTTTAAAACCTGCTGCCTCACACGATGTGGCAGAACCCATTGCCAATGAGGTCTTAAAGTACCTTGTCTGCCCCTTTTCTGGCTTCTTTACCTGAATCATGGAATGGTTTCGGTTGGAAGGGACCTTTAAAGATGATCCAGTCCAACCCCCCTGCAATGAGCAGGAAAACCTTCCACTGCCTGGCAGAAAACCCCATCACGGAGCTCATGGGATGCAGATAAAACGGGAGCACTTGGGCGCGACCCTAATTTGGGAAAGTTCTCTTCATAAGCTAAAACCACTTTCAATTAAAATGAAAAATATGGATATTTTTCTCTACAGCGGCAGCAGTGTCAGCCTCTGCCCGTCAGGCTGTTTGGTAGCATCTGCTGAAGGTCCTGTGAAGCTCTAAATCTCCATAAAGAGCTGTTTAAATTCTCAGCTCCTTGCTCACTCTTTGTGTCCCAGGATCCATATCCAGAGTTAAAAATCCAAGCGAACGACGCTGGAGAAAGAGGAAACCGAGGAGTTCATTGTGCCAGACCAAAATCAATAAAATGACACAGCCCTGGCTCCCCATTTCCTGCTTTCCATGCAGGAGCACAAAGCTAATGAGCGCTCCTGGAAAGGGAAGGCACGCTCACAACTTAGCTACATCCTTTCTGGGAGGTATTCCTGATTTACATCTTCTTAAAAATCAAAGGATAACCTCCCTTAAACATGTTCCAAATGTCATAACACCGAGGAGCAAATATTTCAGGAGCAAATCCAAAATAGCTGGTTTGATGCTTGAAAGAAATCTGCACCTTGTCAGGCTGAGTTATGTTGTGAATTTATTCAGTATCAATAAAAAGTCAGGCATAAAACCTGAATTCAACCTTTACACCGTATTTTCGTGATCAGGCACTGAGGTTACACTAAAATATATTTAGGTGCATTTGACCAGCTAAAAAGGGGTTAGCAGAAAATTTTCAGCTTTATACTTTAAAACAAAAAAAAAAAAAAAAGCAAAATAAATTCTTTCTTTTTAATTAAATCTAAGCAGCGCAAATAGGGCAGCCTTGGTTTTTACAGCAGCTCTCCAATTATCCTCTGAACTATATCGGTTAAAAATAGGTCAAAATCAATATTCCCTTTTCAGGACAAACCTTGCAACAAAAAAAATCTTTGAAAGATTTTCAAAAACAAGCTCCGAGAACAAACATGAGTGAATTATGAAAAAGGGGAACTGATGCTGCCAACACTTTGATGGGGAGTGAACTTTGGGATCCTCTGGCTCAGGATGTGGGTTGGGAGAGGGATGAGTGCTGGAACACAAACCAGCCAGGGGAGGCATGGAAGCTTTTCCTGAACCTTTGCAGCAGGATGGATGCAAAGCAGCCCAAAGCAGCCCTTGGTGTGTATTTATTGTCCTTCCCTGAGCGCCTGGTGACCTGCGAGGAGTCTGCTCCGCATCTGGGGGCAGGGGATCCCTTGGATTCACGGATCATAAAGGCAGGAAGAAAGGAAAATGCAACAGCATCTGGTTTTGACTGAATGGAAATGACTGCACCAAAGTGTGAACTCGATTTTGTAGTAAGAACAAGCAATAAAAATAATAATAAAATACGCGTGCTTTTCGCCAGCCCTCATTTGCTGCAGTGCATCCCAAACACACCAACTCCGTCAAGGGCTGTTTCCACAAATCCATCCAAGATCCCCAAATTTGCTCCTCCAGGTACTGATGTGACTCTGTGGAGTGCAGGACTTCCCACCCAGCCCAGCAGGACCAGCAGCAGGATCTCAGCTTGGAAGCAGGTCAAGAGCAGCCGAGGTTTTGAATCCCAGCCTGATGGAAGGGTGTGTTTGCTATCCCATCCCAATCCCTAAACTGGCCGGAAAGGCCGGACCCTGCCTGTCCTCTGACACCCTGACGGGGTGGCCAGGAGGTTGATTGATCTCACCAATACAGATCTGAGTTTTTGAAAGATCTGGAAATAAAAAGATCTTTTCAATAGCAGGGGGAAAAAAAAAAAAAGCAAAACAAAACACTTGTTGAAGAATCTGGTTTAAACATGGGCTAAAAGATGAATCCTCCCCTATATTTCCTTACTGGATTCACAGAATCACAGCCTGGTTTGGGTTGAAAAGGACCTTAAAGCTCATCCAGTGCCACCCCCTGCCATGCGCAGGGACACCTTCCACTGTCCCAGGGTGCTCCAAGCCCCGTCCAGCCTGGCCTTGGACACTGCCAGGGATGTTGCCCCAAAAGGTCAAAATAAAAAATACCTGTGAGTTTTTAGGGAGTGTCTGCGTGGCCTTATATTCAGAAAAGGCAACTGGATACCACCCAGCCTTAGAGATTTGAGAAGCTCGTGGCAGCTCCTGCTCCTGGCAGCCTTTTACTGTCACCTCTACTCCAACATGGGTCACTCTGTAAGAGGGACGTTTAACACCTGAAAACTTCAAGCCCGGGATCAGGCATTTTTCCCTGCCTCAAAGCTGGCCCAGGAATGAAACAACCTGGAATTGGCTCCAAGTAAAGCCCCAGTCATTACCCAGTATTTACACTGCACGTACGAACCACAACTGCTCGCCGCGCTATCAAACAGATGGGAGCAGAGAGCACCTCTTGGTCGGAATCCATCATGTGCTGCTTAAACAATGCTGGGTGCAAGGCTGTGCAAAGAAAACAAACATGCCTGGGCTGGAGAAAATTGTGACAAAACACAACTTAATAGCGCTGGCAGGCAGGAAGCAATTGCACGGGGGCCGGGTAGCCTCGGTGATGGAACAGAACTCGCTGCAGACGGTCCTCTGCAATTTGGGTAATTATGATGGGAGTGAGCAGCTGTTGATATTTGCCAATTTCCAGTGTACGTGGATTTCTGTGAGGACTGTGCCGTGCAAATTCAGTGGATCCCATTCGGGTTGTTCCTATCCGGAAAAGTAAAATTCCTCCTCTCTGTAATGACACTGGGGGCTGTGACCTCCTTTTACCAGAAGTTTGATTACATCCCATTCTCCCTGTGGGCTCAAAAAAGCCAAGGTCAAGCATGGACCATGTCAAAGGCTTCATCAGCTCGTTACCCAGTGTAATTATATTTTCTGCACCTTGCTCCCTTTGTCCCGCCAGGCTTCCGGAGAGTATTCCCAGCTAACAGCTCTGCGTTTTCCCACCCACACATCCCCTGGTTTATAACAGAGCTGGAGCTGAGCAGCCAACCTGACCCTGCTTGGAAACATCTCCCCTTCCACACACGTAATTATGGCAGCCATCACTTTTGAGGGACCCAGGACGTGCTGTGCTCCTAAATTTTTAATTACTCCTAAATTTCCAGTGATAAGAAATGGCCCATCCTCTGGGTCCTGCCTGGTACTGCTCCCCTCAGTGGGAGCTGCCTGGGGAGGGCACAAGCAGATGAGCCCCAGGTGTCCCACAGGGATTGTGACACGAGCTGGGTGTGTCTGCTGGGGGAGCAGCAGAACAGAACTGGATATCACGGGTAATGCAAAATAAAGTCCATTCTGAACTGTCAGAGTCATTCTCTGAGCCACTCCTCACACCCCTCAGCGTCACCTGCAGCAGGGCCAGGACAGAGGTTTGCCTCCATCCGTGCAGAAGGGTTACAGAGCCACGGAAAACCAAACCCAAAACCCCACTGCCAAGGTTCAGCAAACGCACAAGGCAAGAAATAACGAGGAATTCAGTAGGAACTGTGTCCACTGAGACTCAAACGGAGGTGGCCACCCATTTCCCTGAACCGAAAGTCAACTCAGAGCGCTTCAAGAAAGCCCATAAATTATCCTCTCACTGAAAGAGGATTTCAGATGCTTTTTGTTTCCCGTCAATACAAATCTGGCTGGGCTCAGTGAGTTCTATTGAATGCACATGTATCTCCTTCAAGCCACATTTCATGCTCTCCAAACATCTCTCTCTAAATTAAATCCTTTCATATTCCTTGAAAAGCTCCGTTCTTAATTAGGAAAGAGTTCTGATTTTCCATTTTCATTAATTCATTCGATTTCAAGATTTTGAAGCCAAAGTAATTGCAACTAAGTGAAACTTACTGAAAGGCAAAAAGATACAATCAGCTTCAGACAATGAGAAAATTAAGAAATTTTTTTGAATGCAAGGGCTGGTCTAAATGTCCTGGCTAAACGGAATTCTCGACAATGCTACAATCTCCAGAGAAGCAATGATAGATGTTTTGCTTCTCTGAATGAACTCGGAGGGTTGGCTAGATTAATGCTTGAATCACTTAATTTATTTGGCTTAATTTATATGCTGTTCTTCACTTTCAGAGCCTCCCTCCCCCCCCTCCCCCCATCACACAGTTCCACTGCACCAGGCCCGTGCCAAGATCTCTGAGCTCAGGCTTCGCTCTCCCTCAACATCTCTCCCTATTATGTGGCTCAGATTAAATCTTCTGCGCTAATTTGTTATTGCAGTCGCAGATCTGCTTCTGGATTCCAGTTCCCTTCTGCATCCCAAGCACTGGAATGCAGAGCAGGAGCGAGGAGTCGGGGTCTAATTTCCACTCTTTCAGGCCACAGTTTGTCTCTGATGATCTTTGGGAGATGATGAATGGGTTATACAAAGGCAGATAAAATATTAATCTTTTTTTAAACTAATGAAAAGGGCGATTTCACCCCACTCCTGGGCTACTCCAGATAACTTGACAAACTTCCCAAAGCTGTACTTCCAAGACACATGAATCATTTTTATATCCTGGAATGTGCCCTAAGAGAAAGAAGGATCCGAAGATTTCCTAGTAAAGTAAATTATACTGAAACCTGGGGGCAGCATCTCACATTTTTCTGCTTAATTAGAAAGAGACTTTGCCCAGAGATACCCCACCTATACATTGATATTCCTGGAGAAAACAAATGACGCAAAGGAGTGCGGAAAGCACAGTGAATTCATCTCAGAGAGCTCATCCTAGAGCAAAAACACATGTGGTGTTCTGACTGATACCCAGAGGTTTCAACTATTAATGACCAGCATATTTCTTGCCACAAAGGCAAAGACAAAACGCAGATAAAAATGCCATTACTGGTAATATCGACACAAAAAAACCTGTGTACAAAAATATCTATTCAGGATAAAATGTATTCTAAGATACCTAAATTGGTTAGAGAGACCATTAGGCATCTAATTAGTCTTGAAGGTAATTTAAATATTTTCAATTGTTATCTGAGCTTATAGAAAATACGTTTCTTTTCACATTGCCCCTATGTTCAACAAGAATAAGCTATAAAAAAATATTTCTAGAACAACTTCTTCCATGACATATTAGATAAACCTGTGGCTCTCAAAAAATAACCCCTGGATCAAGGTTATATAAATTGATATTAAAGCTCAGCAAAGATCTGCTTTACACTAAATCATCGAGAAATAGGACAGCCTTTCTCCATCGAAGGGCACGAGGTAAATAACTGAAGAGGAGGTAAAAACAGATAATCAATTATTTCAGTTGGTTTCAGGGTTACTGCTGAAATTTTCAGCCCCTTAGAGAAAAACCGAAAATCAATAGAGCACAGAATTTTGAGATAACAAAGAAAGAAACATCTCAAAGGCATTTGCAACATGTGATAAAAGCATAAAGCAAAGCCTGCGCTCACCTTCAGAGTGCAAATGAACAGGAATATTCCTGAGCCTGCTCTGAACTGACTGCACAGGGGTGGGAAAGAGGGGAAAATCCTGCAGAAGGCTCAGGAAACATCTCCATTTCCCACCCTCAGCCCCATGGAGCAGAGCATCACTAAAAGAACGAGCAGGAACAGAACTTTGGAGCTCAGCAGATGCTGGAGTCCAACATCCACGGGGACTGTGGGAAAATGGACTCGAGAGGAGCTTGGCAATAATGGGAGAGAGCAGCTGAGATGAGGAGCAAGTGGAGTTATAAGCTAAAAACTTTATTTGAATCGTTCTTTATGGAATCAGATCTCCTTCCAAGATCCTTCTGCGTAAAGCCCGGGCTGCCAGAGCATCCCACCCTGAGAGAGGACTCCTCACCCACCCTCCTGGGCAGCTCTCAGCTGCTAACAGACCCTTCAGTCTGTATTTACAGTGTTTCCCCCTCTTTTCACTCCATTACTTGTACAAGTCCCACTCTGCTTTTGCTTCCATCCCCAAAACCAGCAGCCAATGACTTGGCACAGGTGAGAGAGAACTGCAGCACAACATTTAACGAGACCTTCCAGAGCCACGGTTTCCACCCTAAACCAAACCTCTTCAAGTAATAAACATCCCAACCTCCACGGCATCCCGGTCCACCTCTCTGATTTCAGCATCTGTCCTTGAAACAAAGCCAAAATTTAATAGAACAAAAGGCTGAACTTCTGCTAAAGAACTTTCTCTTCACCCAGCTGAGAAAGGAGTTGATGTTTTAGCTGTCTATGTGTTATTTAGTCTGGTTCTAAGTTGTACAAAACCAATAATTACAAAAGAAAGAAAAGCTGTGGCGCACCCATTTTTCACCCTCAGCGGAAAAGTGTTCCCTGGGAAGTTTCAGGTATTTAAAAACCCAGAAAAATCCAAATCTTATCCCTTGAAACGCAGAGACGGCAAAGTTCCCAAAGGAGGTTTTCAGGAAGCAGAAAGAACCGTCTCCACTTTGCATCGAATCATAGAAAATGTGGCTTAGAGGTTCCTGCCCCGTGCCAGGATCAACTGCGCCACTCTCATTAGCAGCTCTTCCTCTGGCTTTTCTGAAACTCCAGTGCACCCAGAGACCTCTAAGCCTCCCTTCCTCACGATATGCATGTAAATACATCCTTTTCTCATTATCTTTATTACTGAGCTCTTCCTGGCTGCCTTGTAAGGCCATTCCTCTTGTCCCTGCTAGACAGGAGCGTCTCTAACGGTGACACGCAGACTAATTACTGCCTCTTGTTTCCCTGCAGCCATTCACGCCCTGCAAGATCCATCATGTCCCCGCTCAGCCTCCTCCTCTCCACGCTGACAGTCCCAGGTCCTTGCTCCTCACCACAGCCGTGGTTTCTCCAGCCATTCCTGGCTCTCCTTCCCACGTTCTCCCGGGTGAGTTATCGCTCTCATTTATTTTAATGACTGTTTTTCCTTCCCAGGAATCATTCAAGGAGGAGCTATTATGAAACACCTCCAGTCCCCCCAGGGCTGAGTCTCCTGTGAGATCCAATGCCTCATGTCTGATCCTCAGCCTCCCACCTGCGCTCCTGAGTCCTCCAACCCCCGTGCTATTAATCAGAGAACCTCGGAATATCTAAGTTGGAAAAGACCCTTCTGATCATGGAATCATTGAGGGTGGAAAAGACTTCTCAGATCACGGAGTCCAACCCTTAACCCAGCACTTCCAAGGCCACCACTGCCCCACGTCCCCAGGTGCCACATCCACACGGCTTTGAAATCCCTCCTGGGACGGGGACTCCGCCGCTTCCCAAGGAATGAACAAGTTGCACCCCCACTGCTGCTCCTGAGCCGTTCAACATTGCTTCTTGATTTTCCAGACAGCGAGAAATCCAACTTTTCACTGAGATACACACCTAAACTACTGAATTACCACTCCTTTACCCCCCCAAAAAAAAGCCTTAATGTTGCACTTATTGCTTATTTAAATTACATTCGACTCCACGAGAGTATAAAACTTTGCTGTTATAGACAACATATTGCTGACATATTGCACCAGACCGCTGGTTCTTGTACTCCCAAGCCGTATATTTTGGCAGAATGAAAAGAGAAAGGCTCCTGGAAAGGTTCAGGAGTGTCCCTGTAAGCAGGAAGTGGTTCCCAGATAGGGCTGCCACTGTCGGATCCCAAAGTGTCGGCAGGGCTCGGAAGCACAGGAGCCAGGCAGAGCCTTCTGGCAGGTTTAAAAGTAAAGTTAAAAGTATCTCCAGCATTTCTGGAAATTCTCCTCCAGGCTCATCAACATATAAATAGAGAAGGGCTCTGCAGGGGTTCCCCCCACTGCGCTGGTTTCCTGAGGTGATGAGGGAAGGAGCATTTTAGGGCCACATCCCGGCCTAAATGAGAAGTCTTGATCACCAGAAGACTGAAGAGTTTCAGAGAGGAACTCGGACAACTCCTCAAGGGGCACAAGGAAATGACATTTGAGGACTGCACGAATTGGTTTCACTTAGGGGAAGAATTAGGAAGAGCAAAGGTGCCCTGTGTGCACTCATCCCGAGGGATTCCTGAGCTGAGGGATGCTGCATTATTCCTCTCAGACAGCAGATACTTGTTTTTACATTGAGGATGTTTTTAAATAAACTTAAATTTCACGATGCATTTGATAAAGGAGTTGTGGAAGCTGCACCCCCCCCAAACAACTCCACCAAATTGTAGTTTGCAAATCAAAATTTACAGATAAGAACACCTTGAACACACAAACTTTCCCCGAGGCTAAATACAAGTTATTCCCTCTCCCTGCAGCAAGGCTGTGACGGTGACATTGCATCAATAAACAGCTCCCTAAAATTGAAGGAACAAATTTGTGCATTCCAAGGGATGCAGAGGGATGATTTTGTGGGATAAGTAAAGACAGCAATAAATTGCTAAGACTTTATTTTATGCTGAATAAATTTCTCACTAGCTCAGGCGCCAGCCAGCACACCAAAAGGACAGAGCAGAGCATGAAAACAACTTCACTGCTGCTCGTGAGGAACTTTTCAAACTCTCATTGCTCTGGCAAGGAAATATTTGCAGGTAATATAAAAATATAAAAGGCAAAACCCTAAAACGACAACGGTGGCTGCTGAAAAAACCCAAGCACGTCTTGGTATTTCCAAATAATTTGGCTTGAGTGTGATGGCCAGTGTCAGAATTCCAACTGAGCTTAAGGAATACACCTTGGTAAGACACAGCTTTGTGTTACCAGGGTTGTATTGATTTTTCTTTCACTGAGAAAGATAAAGATTTCGCTGGAAAAACAAGCCAACGTTGCCTTTGAAGCCTTCAAACAGAGACTGGACTCTCTGTCTAAATTGGTTAGTAAATAAGGCTGTGAAGAATTTTCAAATGCTTTTTTTTTTTTTTGGGCATAGAAATATCAAAGTCTCCCTTTATTACCTGCCTCAAAATAATAGAATTATAGGAAATATTGCACACAATAATGCAGAGCTCCACGAGACACTTATTTCATCCACATCAGCCCAAATACCTGCAGCAGCTGATCCCTGTGCAGTTTGAAGCTGTGTGGAGATGGCACAGATAATATCCACACTTGGAATAGTCTTTATTCCTTTTACATTACGCTTTTTCTTCCCCCTTTCCAGTGCCTTGTCCTAAAATTAGAACAACTCCATCTCCATAGGTGAAGTTGATGGCATTGGTGAGTCCATCACAAGGCCACGCTGATAAACCCTCTGCTCCCAAATGAAATTCCTCCCTAATAACCCGTCCTGGAAAAGCAGAGCACTGATAAGAGTTGCACTCCATGCTGTGCTTCCTCCCTCTCCACTGCTTGATTTTATGATTTGATTTCGATGCCAGATCTCGCTGTAGCCTTATTCAGCTGCTTTTTTTCCTCACAGGGTGTTGCAAAAAAAAATAAAAATTCAAAAACCTGGTTGAAGAGCTGAAACCTGAGATAAGGTTGGAAGCAGAGCAGCTGTATGGGGATAGATATAGATCTCAGTACATATAGAGGTGTATAGAGATATATATGCACATATATTGATATATAGAGAAATTGATATACAGAGAAATTGATATACACACCACATTGATATAAACACAGGAAAATTCAGCAGCGTGGTTCTTTCCACAAAAAAAATGACTCCAATCCAGCTGCCATTGTCACCATCTTGCACAGATTCAGGGCAATTGTTAAATACTAATTCCGTGCAGGCTCTGAAATTAGAGCTGATTTCGATTCCACACGTTGAGATTTCTTTTCAAATCAGTTAATAAAAGATTTTATGGAAGTGAGATAATATTGATAAATGCAATAAAAAATTTATGGGAGTGGGATAATATTGATAAATGCAATTTTCAAAATATGTTGGCGCTTGGTGATTAAATTGCACGGCTGAAAAAAGTAAAAATGTCCATGTAAAAGAGAGATACATAATAGACCAAAACATTACTAATCAAGATATTTCTTAAACTGAAGTGTTTTCATGTCCCTGTTGATCTCCATCAAAGAAAGGTGATTGCCTAAACTTGGACTGAGTTACAGGCTCCTCATACCCCATAAAAATCTCAGTGAATGTTCTTCACAATATTTACGAGATGTTTTCAACTTGCCCCCGAGTTTGCAGCGGTGACAATCCTCACGCTCAGCGTTGCAAACGCTCCTCCTCTTTAATTCCTCGAGACCTAAAATCTTGAAAATATCTGCTCCCTTCTTCAAACAACACAGATGGAATTTTTCCACACATGCAAGACATCCCTGTTTCCCCCAGAACAGCAAATTCCTGTTTCCTAAAGGTTGCACGGCCAGAGCAGGAACACAAATAACACTTTTAAGCCTGAAAAGGCCATTACAAGAATCAAATTGATGCCCCATTGCCCGGGTTAAACTTTATTCCCATTTCATAGATGGGAAGGGGCAGGACAATAAAAGGGGAGATGTTTGACTGCACAAAGCAAATAATTCAGGTTTCCATCTTAAAATCCCAACGGTTTCCATCCATATCCTAAATTTGCCCCCGTGACGTGCAGCGTTCCCAGGTTCCTGACTCTGGGGCTCCCTGGAGCAGCATTTTCCTTTCCTTTCTCCCTCCTCTGGGGTTCCTGGGAAAGTTCCTCTCTGGCCTGGAGTGCTCCCACAGATCACATTTTAAACCAATCCAGCCCTTTTATCCCTTTATAATCAAAACCCCATAGCAGTTGGCAATTCCACACCGAGCCGGTAAGGGAAAAGAGAGTCAAATATTTTGAAATATCTCTCTGTTTCAACTGAAGCCTTTTACAACCAGAAATTAACTAATAAATAGAAACTCAATAAAGCATGAAATGCAGTACTTGATGTTTAGCTGTGGGCATTGCAATTGCCTTTAGTTTCCCTCTGCAGGGTGTGCTTTGGGGCTTTGCTTGGGGTTTTTAGAGATGCTACTCACTCATTCTCGGGGATTTACACACCTCAACAGCTCCTCCACTAAAAACACGACATCTCTTGGCAATAAAAGGTTAAAATTCACTTTGCCCTCCGACTATAACAGAAATACCTTTGCAAGCTAATGATTGTAGCAGGCTGCTCTGTTCCTGAATAAACATTCGAGGGATTTCCTGAGGTGTTGTTTTGTTTTGTCATTTCTTCTTATTTTTTTTTCCCCCCCATCTTTTTAATTGAGGGCAAAGACTTTGGAGGGCGCAGCCAGGTTAGATGGCATTTCAGTCAAAAATGTGTATGTGTTGTCCTTCTAGACACTCTTCAAACTGGAAAAAAAAAAATACATTTACACAGCTTCTGGATATTCATTTTATAAAAAAAAAAATCTTTAAAGCTTCTCCAACTCATCTCCTCCTGCCAGTTTTCCTGGCCAACTCTTTCTTAGTAATGCCAGTAAATGCCAAAAAAAGTCTGGTTTCAACAATGTTTCTGTCTGTTGAAACCCAGAGAGAGGCAGTTTCTGTTGGATACGCTCGATTTCGGGATCCCACTCTTTCTCCAGGAGGGAGTGGGCAACGCTAACGCAGGAATAGGCTCGGAGTTGCTTCGAGGACAGAATTCCACAGTTCCTCTTGTTGACTTTTCCTGCAGCAGATCTGTGTCCAGAAGCTCTCCTCAACTTTGCAAGAGGCCGGTTCAGCCCCTGCCAGGGCCAAGGGCCCTTTTTTTGGGGCAGGGAGGCTCTTGGCCGTCCCGATTCTCACATCTTTTGTCTCCCTGCCCCTTGCCAGCAGCTGGAGCAGCCCTCCCTCGGCAGTGTTTGTGTCCCGGGACAAGCTGTACCTCACAGGGAACCAGCAAGGCACAGAGGAGGGAATGGGTGAAGCTAAAGTAAATCATGGAAGGCACCAGAGTGGGATTGCACCCAGGATCAGTGCCCGGAGGAGCCCGCCATGCCCAGCACTCACGGTGCCAGAAAATAACACCCACCAAAAACCAGCAGAAATTGGGCATCTCGGGGAAGATCTGACCCTCCCCTCCCCAGGCAGCAGCTTTGGCTAAAAATCTTTGCTCCTGTGCCCGTTTAGGGGGTCTCAGGTAATAAATAAAATTCTTTTCGATAAAATTATTTCTAGGTTTCATTTTAACACAGAATGCAAAATGCTGCCACCTCAGAAGGAGGCAGAGCTGTGGCTGCCCCACTCCTAGAAGTGTCCAAGGCCGGGTTGGAGCAGCCTGGGATAGTGGCAGGTGTCCCTGCCCGTGGCAGGGGGTGGAATGAGATGAGCTTTAAGATCCCTTCCAATCCAAACCATTCTGTGATTCCAGGAATCACTCGATGACTGCCTGGGAAGGGCTTGGCAGGTTCACCCCAAAAAAGACCATTTTTATGCAGGGAATGCTCCTCAAAGGATGTGGTCGGTGGAGAGAGAAGGAACAAACAAGGAGATGAACCCTGCCAAGGAACCACCCTGCTGGAGGAGAGGGCCAGAAGAGGAAGGAGAAGAAGGAAGAGGGAACAAGGTCACGCAGCAGACGCAAAATAAAGGCGATCCTAAGGCGGGAGACACGGCGAGGGCAGAGGAACGAGGGCAGGACTGAGGAGCTCTGCACTTCCTGAGCGTGACTGCAGCTTCGGAGGAAACAGCACATCCACATCCTGGAACCTGGGCACGGCACGAAAGGGCAGGGACAGAGCCGGGGACCTACACGGAGCTTGGCACATCCTGCGGTGACACAGGAGGGACAGGACCCCTCCCTGGCTCCAGCAGCTCTCACAGCCACCACGTGTGGGTTTAACTGCTGTGTCAGCGAGAGCAAACACACCTCAGAGCCGCCAGCCTCACCAGCAGAGTTACGGTGACACCGGTGTCACCAGAAACATCCAGCACATCCTCGATCCAGTCCAGGACAACCCCGCAGGCTCCGGCAGCAGCCCCAGCACACGCCCAATATTCCAAGGAAATGCTTCACACAAGGATTTCACCCCTAGCCTCTCCCAGCTCCAGCACCCCACCGTCCCTGCCAGGTGGAAGTTGCAATGTTCAGCTCCATTTCGCTTCGGAACCGCGTCCTTGAGGAAAGGCACCACGCGAGAGGGACGCGCAATCCCCACGAGATGGAAATTCAGCACAAACTTGCTGCTGCAATATCAAAATGATACAGATAATTTTTGCCTCATCTACACAAGCTTTCTGAAAGCAGCTGGCAAGAGTTTTTTGGCAGGCGTTTTATTTCTAGAAAAAACACCAACACCTTGAAAGCCTTTTATTGTCGAGATATTCCTGCTGCATTTTAAAAAGCCTTATTATCAACCCTAATTATTTTTTTATCAGGCTTTAAACTGCATATAACCTCCATGACTCCTCATTACAATTCCGAAAAATGAGAAATATTCTTATAGAAGAGGCAAATCAACTGGGGCTTGAGTAAATCATATTGAAATAGAATTATAATTCAACAACAAAGGCACTGGGCTTGTTAGCTGTGGGACTCGGTGGATTGACCAGCTAAATTTACTTCTTCACCCCTAAAATATACACTGAGAACGACTCAATTTACTGTGGCTCTCTGAAATAAGGGTCTTCTTCACAAAATACAGCAGCAGCTCATGGTTTCCCCTGCTCAGAGGATCTCAGTCCTTGGAAAAGCCCCAAGTTTTGCTGCTGTTCCAAGTCCACGAAGGACTCCTTGCAGGAGCTGCACATTCCCTGTCCCAGGGGCGTTCGGTGGGAGAGAGCCTGCTCTAGTCTAGGGCTCAGTCTGACCCAAGGCGCTCACAATAGGAATTGAGAACAAGGGAGATTCTCCTCCTGCTGTAAAAAGAAAAGCCCAAAAATGATCACATGCTCAGAGCTGGAAAGCAAAGCATTATTTTAATCCAACACTGAAATTCATACCTTACACTCGCAAGATCTGTTGCAAGAGACGTGAAATAGCCAAGTATAAGCTAAATTAATTCAATATGAAAATGCCTCAGTACAAGCACTTTACAAAGCCAGCATAAGGCAGGAATTTAGGTTTAGGTTTTAATCCCACATTAAAGGGTCGCTAACGTGAACTGCATCATTAAGATCAAAATACTTTCCCCCCCATTTTATTGCAGAAAGCACGATCTGTTTGTTTGTGGGGTTTTCATGAAATGCCAGCCTGAAAACTCAAGCTAAAGTGGATTGCTCGAGCCCCATCAGCTCCTGGAGGATTGCTGGAGCTCGGATCTGAGACGCTACCTCATAGCTGGTGGGTCACAACCAAACCCTCTGCAGAGCCCCTCCACGCGAGGGCTGGTACCGGGAGGCAGAGCTCAGCACCGTTATATCATTGCTGATGTCCCCTGGCCAAGTATGACAGAATTCCTCCAGCAGCTCAGCGCGACGCGAGCTCACGAAGGGGAACTTCACCCTACCGAAGGCTGCACAACCCCACGGAGAGCAGGGGGTGGCTGGTGCACGGCTCATCCAAAGCTCTCTATTTTCTGTTTGTCAGAATACCCAGCCCTTCCAACAACACCTGACCCGAGCAGAAACCCTCACACAAAGCCTTGCAAACTCAGCATGCTGCATCGCTTCAGCTAAAAATGAAATGGACTCTTTTTCTGGGATGAATCCCAGTTGCTTAACACTTCCCAGTATGCCCAAAGCGACTCAGGCAGGAAATGAATCCTCGTGTATCTAGCTGGGAGCAGGGCACTGATTCAGTGCAGACAGAGAAAAGAATTTTCCCCACTCAATCACCGGCGCAAAGTTTTTATTGGTGGTCCCAGCTCCAGGAATTTCTCAGCCCCGGAGCTGCTGTGTGAGCTCCAGCAAGTCCCTGGAACAGGGATACACCTACCAACCTTTCTAAAAAATGCCATGGACTAAATGATCGGATTCATCAATTGGTTAAACGAGGTTGGATGGGAGGAAGGGAACATGTTTTCCTCCTCTTGGATGGGGTGAGGTGAGAGGGGTGGCTTTGAGCTGCTTTGGCTCGCTGGGACACAGAAATTCCCCTGGCTGCCAGAGGAGGTGCCACGCTCCCTTCCCTGATGGTGTCCATGCAAAACTTCTGCTGCTTCCAAATTAAACAAACACGGCAGAGTTATTAACTAATAGAGCATATTTGCACTAATTACTCCTCGGAGTGGCCCTACAAGGCAGGAGTACGGGTATAAGAAAAAGCACGAGAAATATCAGATTGTTTACCAGGCTATTAAATTAATGACTTCCAGGTTATTAATTAAAGGCTCAAGGAGAGGATCTCCCAGGGCAGGTTGTGGAGGATTAGTGCTGTTCCTCTGCCTGTGCCAAGCTGCATTCCCAGCTGATGACACAGCCTATGCAGAGAGCACAGCTCTGCTCTTATAGTCCATGCTCATGACTCATAAAAAACATGGAGAGCACTATAAATTCTGGTTATGCCTCTCTCTCTCAAGATATGTAAAACAACCATGTAAAAGAGCAATGAAAGCTGTCCTCTCATCCTTCAAAGCCTTGTTTAAGCAGCACTGTATGATTCCCCTTAATACAATTGTCTGGAAGTCTAAACTTTGGTAATTATTTCAAATGAAAAGGAACAGCAGGAGGCTCGGTTGAAGGGAATATAAACAATTATCACTTGCACGAAGGCTATGCCAGTTATGAAATAAACTCGAATGGGTTTGCTCTTGAAAACACTGAGCTCTAAATTAATTATCTGACATAGGGAGCCCCTCAGCTGTGCATCAAACCCTGCGTGAGTCACGCAAGAGGGGCAGCAGAGAGAGGAAATGGGAACCAGCACAGAGACCTTCCCTGAGAGGGTGGGGAGGCCCTGGCACAGGGTGCCCAGAGCAGCTGGGGCTGCCCCTGGATCCCTGGCAGTGCCCAAGGCCAGGTTGGACATTGGGGCTTGGAGCAGCCTGGGACAGTGGAAGGTGTCCCTGCCCATGGCAGGGGGTGGAACAAGACAAACTTTAGGGTCCTTTTCCAACCCAAATCATTCCAGGATTCTGTGAGTCTGATGATCTGGTTATACTGGGCCCTTTCCACTGATGCCCCAATAAGTTCCTAATGAAACTGGAACTGGTGTGGAGACCAAAACTCTGCATAAGACACTCCCTTTGCCCCTTTCTGCCAGTTTGCAGCTCCCAACGTGTTCCTGAACCTCCAGCATTATTACGGTGGCTTTCTAACAAATTCAAAGTTATTTCCTCTTCCTGCCAATGGTATTTTGTCTCAATGGCGAAAAAAATTCCCCATTTCAGTAGGTGTTGAGTTAGGGCCTTACAGGGAAGGCATGGAAAGAGAAGCAAAGAGGTGAAAAGCATCGGTGTAACACCCAATAGATGTGATAAATCTGGAGACCCATAAAGATAACCAACAGCTGTCAGAGCTGGTGATACTTTTATGGATAGCAGAGAGTTTCACACTGAGATTCCCGTAATCAGTGCCCGGAATGCCGCACAAATAATGGAGATTCTGCTGTTTGCTCCCCAACACAATCCATGGCACAATACTTGGGAGTGGGGCAGGCAGGGATGCTGAAGCTGCTTCCTCAGGAGCAAAGGGAGCTGCAGTGCATGCTAAGCAGCAGGGAATGGTAATCCTCTGCCACTTCACAGGCACAGCCTTAGAGCTGTGACAAGTGTACACTTAAAAACCAGAAGAAATATGGTCTAAATATATATTTTATAGCTGGCTTTCATCTTTATCTTCGCATTTCATTGCTAGAGTTTATATTCAAAGCATAACATAACACCAAGAAAGAAAAAAAAGAGTGTTGCTACAAGAAAAGGAACTCTGCCTTCTCATCTTTCTTTCTCCCTTTTTTTAAAACCCTTCTTTAAGATTTCAATTTGCAACCCTGATTTATTCCAGCCCGGGCAAAGGAAGGAAACGGATTCACACGAGCTCGGAGTCTGGCCTTGGAAACTTCAACCTGGCAAAGCAGTGTTGCTGCTCCCTGAATCCATTGCCCCCTCCCCAAAGGGGAGAAGAATTTCCGATTTATTTGGATTTAGAAGTCACTGATGTTAGAGTAGAAATATCCTGCAGGTCTTGCCATTCCCTCTGCCCACCGTGGGCGCTTTTCTTTTCCTCCGCTTGTCTCCAACCCCAACACAACCCCAATCTCTCGGGGTGTGGGAAGCCACAGAACAAGAGGTCTCACACTCTCTGCAAGGTGGGGGAGAGGTGGATTTCCCAACCTATTTTTATATATTGAGGTCAGTGACAGTATTTTAAGGGAATCCCATGAGGCTCACAGTGATCCAGGTGGATTAAGGGTCTAACCCTGTGACAGGTACATTGTGTGCAGCTACTTCCTCACAGTTAATTACTTTAAAGAAGTCACACAGCAAAATCTGCTCGTTGATTTACACATCCCCCAAATTTAACATCAAAAATCAAATTCCCTGCTTGAAATTCCATCGTTCGAAAGCCACCTGGGCTGGCGACTCGCAAACTCAAACCAAGTTCAAGCATCTCAGGGCTTTCCAGCTTCTCGTTTGGTTTTTGAGGAACCCCACTCAGGTCCTCAAACACCTGCCCAGGTTCAGCTGCACTCCCATTTATTTTTGTGACTGGCAGCTGGATCCTGACGGGAGCACACACAGGTTGATGTCGCACTGGGGTGGATGCAGAGATGAGAATTACAAAAGAAGATCCATAAGCATCCAAATATGTAAAACATCCCCCAGGAAGGAAAGCTGCACCTAAACTCGCCTGTGTGCTTTTAGGAAATTGAGAGGATTACATCTTACAAAGCACTTGGGCCTGATTATCTCTGAGTCCTTGCAGGTGCCAGCAATGGCACTGCAGGTCCTGCACAGCCAAGGTTGGAGCAAACCCCACACCTGAGTGACTGGTGCCACAGCCTGAGCTCTCTGTGTTCATCTGCCCACCTGATCACATCGAATCCTCACAAAACACTTTCCCTTTCCCAGGAACCTCACGCATTTTGAAATCTGGACCAAGCCCTGGGTACAAAGCCAGCTCCACTAATCAGTGTGTCCCTCTGGGAACACGAGTGTCAGCCCAGGGCAATGCCACACTGGGATCCCCCCCAGCATTCCAGCTTTTCCATGCCTGCCCTGCCAGGCAGCATTTCCCCACTGTGATGACCTTTTAAGCACAGAAATGGAGCCAAAAGCCCCTTAATGCCCATGTGAAACATTTCCTGCCTGGCTCTTGTCTCTCCACGAGGAAGGATGTGCTCGGGGCTCCGGAATAACACCACTGATATTACCTGACCCAGAGCTCCTGTGCTGCAGGGATCTGGCACGCACCGAGCCCTCTGTGTCCCTAACAGGGTGTGAGGATAAAAGCTGAAGCCAAACAGATGGTCTTCTAAAAATCTTCCCTAAAGTGTTCTGTGTACTAAAACATCACTTACCCAAACTCTCATCAAACTTGGCTTGATTTGCGAATCTCGAGCCAAGTTTGGAAGAAAAATATTCAGCTGGAAATACGTGGTGGGGGGTGGGGGGAAAAGAGGCTTTGTGCTGCACTTAAATAATATAAAATGAAATGATTTCCTTCAAACCTTAGAAATATTTAAGAAAAATAGAACCCAACCCTCGTGTGTTCAAACCAAGCACCGGGGCGGGGGGTGGAGACCAACGCAGAAGGCGAAGTGCTGAGCAAATGAAAGAAGAGAAGTGGAAGGACAACTGGAGCTCTGATGCATAATGACCTCTCAACACATGCTGTAACGCACACAAAATTTCGGGGAAGGAGGAAATCACATCTGCAGGGAATATGGGCAGCTATTGTTTGAAGCGCAGGGTGATGTTGCACAACCCTTCAGGGGCCCGATCCCGCCGCCACACGCCCACAAATACACAATTCTCTCCTCAGCAGCCCCGAGCAGCAACAACTGGACACTCAAAATAGCAGCCACTAATTTTAGCAGCCTGCTCGGGATTGGCAAGTGACTATTCTATCCCGTTAATAAAAGAATTTAACTAGGTGCCAGTAAAATATTCCTACTGAAAAACGATACATTTTCTGAAAATAAAATTTAAAAAAAAGATGCCAGGAGAAATGTTAAGAACCCCGACTAAACAAACAGCGGCACACAGTTGTAAAAACATTCTGGTATTTCCATAGCAGCTTCTCTTAAATATCTATATTTCATTTTTTAAGTGTTCCTCCCTATCCAGGATGCCGATAGGACAAAAGGAAAAGGCCCCAAGTTGTGCTCAGGTTGGATATTAGGAACATTTTCTTCATTGAAAGAGGGGTTAAGAATTGGATCAGGCTTCCCCAGGGCAGAGTTGGAGTTTCCATCCCTGGAAGCCTTTAAAGAAATGACTGGACGTGGCACTCGGGGCTGTGCTTTAATTGATAGGGTGGTGCCCAAAGGTTGGACTCGATGACCTTGGAGGTATTTTCCAGCCTAAAGGATTCCATGATTCTATAAAAAGTGCTGGCACCAGCACAGGCATCTTTTAAACAGGAAGAAAGCACCAACATTTCTGAAACGATGCCAGCGTGAAATCCTGGTTTTGGCCTTGTAGAGCTTGAGTTGGGGAAGGTGAAGAGAAAAATAGATCTGCCCAGTAAATGATGGGTTCTCTCCAGACACAAAACACTCAATTTACACTCAGGGAACCCCAAAATCTTTAAATATAATTTACTTACATGTCTGAATTTAAAACCGGGGTTTGCCTCCCATTAATTTGAACTTCCTTAGGAAGCACCTAGATCACGAGATGGCCTTGAAAAAGCACATCCCAAGTGTATTAAAGTAAAATCTGGTTCGAGCTAAGCAATTTTTCTCTTTTTTCCCCTCAGTAATTGGAGTTTTCTCGCTGCTGCTGAGCAGTTCTGTGTGTTTGAGCCATCAGACAGTGGGAATTATCTCAGATTTTTTGCTCCTGCTCTGCACAGCGCGCGCGGCGTAGTCGGCCCTCGACGAGAAAGTCATTAGCTTAATAATCATTCCTGACAGATTCCAAGTGAGAGATTCCAACAGATACTGCAGCGACTCCTGGGGTAAATAAAAGGACAGTTTTATCTCCGGGATGGGAGAGAAAGCTGCACTAAATGATGAGTGTGCTTTCCCAGGGACTAATTGTTAAGCAGGAGTATTTACAGTGAAAGGATTGGGGAATGGGGCCATCATTGCCAGGCAATTATCTGTACACAAATAACTTTAATCCCCTGGCATTTTTATGGCCACTCCATTATTTATTTTACCATATATTCTATTGCAATACCGTTCCCCCGTTACGAGTACGTACTTTTTTTAACTTCATATGCGATTAAAATAAAACAGAGGAACACTTTGAGACGAGCTGGAGAACAATAGATCCTATTTAGCCATCAAATGCAGCAGTATTTAACTTTGGTGCTTTTGATCAATATTTATGTGACAAGCTATTCATTACTCTTCTCCTCTACCAGCGAAGCTGTTGTTCTTCCCACAGCCTGATGTGCACTTTTGTGCATTTAATTTATAAATTTCCATGGAAAAGAAGTATTCAAAGGAGGGGGGAAAAAAAAAAAAGTGCTGATACAGCACGTGGATCTTTCTACCAAGCCACAAATCTTTCCTGGTGCTCATCTCAAACTGAAAGTAATTCTGGGAAACAAATTAACGATATAAATCACATTATCATTGCTCACAGAAAGATACTCGGTTGTAACTCTCTCGGAGAGCTCCAGTGAGTAGCTAAAAGGCCTCTCTCTATATGGAGAATGCCTGTTTCTAATTAAATGATCTAAAAATAGAGTTGCACATACATCTAGGACCAAGCCATCTGCGTTATCTCCCCACGATAAGCCGTTCTACACCCACTCCGATATCCCTTTCATCGCTGCACAGATTCAGAACTGGGACTGGCCCTTCTCTCCTATTTAGGAAAGGGACAGAGGAAAAGAGAGAAAAAATTTTAATCCAGACAAGCTTTTTTTGAAAGGCAGAGCCCTTGTTTCGAAATATCTTTTCACACCTACTTGTGTCAATCAGCAACGTGATCCAAAGCCGTGTCCTGCAAGCGGTGGCAGTAGTCAAGCAGGATTTCTCCATGGAACACTTTCCCAATCCAGCAAGGAAAGCTGTTTCTAATTGGCTGTCTGGGCTTTTTGCATTGTGTTTGTGCAGTGGTTTTTGCTTGGGTTTTTTTCCTCCCTCTCTTCTTTTTTTTTTAACTATTTAAAAACTTTATTTTCTCCCTCCTCATTCGGATAATGAAAAGAACAACATAAAAAGTGAGCTGGGATCAAACTGGACCCGAGTTAAAAGGTTGGGTAAGAGACTCCCGTGATATGTTTGGTGATAATAAACAACAAACTGTCTTCGTACTTCAAGAAGGAGACAAAAACCAGCCTTTTTTTTCCTTAAAAGCAGCTTCCTATATTATCCACAAATGTCTGAGGGGAAAAAAGGAGGAAAGCTTATCAGGGCCTGTCAAGAAGGGGAAGCAATCTCTGCTTACTCAGAGCCAGTGGCAGATTCTTCCCTTGTTAGGCAAAGGGAAAGCAGAGTGTGAAGGGAGAGTCACCCCTCACTCCCAGCCCAGCACAGGGGATGGAATTTGGGGGTCTCCCAAACCCCCAAATAATAAAGTCTGGATAATTAAGTCCAGATAACGCCTCAGGCTGCAGCCAGCACAGCATTATTTACACTGGTCCTTAAAGTTCTTGCTGTCACACTGCATTTACTCAAACAAACCTTTGTTTGCTTGCCCCTCCCTCAGTTTTGGTTTTTTGCTGTTGCGTGATAGAATCTCAAGCAATGAAATTGTTATTATTTCACTTTAAACTTTCATTTCTGTCGTCAGAAACAAGAATGCACCTCTGCAGGAAAAAGGCATCCATTTCAACCAAAGACCTTACACATTTCTTAAATTAAACAAGCAACAATTTTAGATATCTGGCAACAACAACATAAAAACACTCTTATAACCTATAGGATAAAAGTGCATTGAATTCTCCCTGCAGCCTTCAAATTGTTACACACCTCAGAATAAAAGAATAGGCAAAATGAGGACTAACCTTTGGATAAATGCCATTTACTGGTCTCCACCGTTCTCCATTCAAAAGGTAGGGAATTGTTATCTTGTAATCTTTGGACTGGTCCTTTGACATCTGCAGCCTGGAGGACTCCACATTCTCACCTAAGGACAGGGAGAAGCACTTCAGGTTAGCTGGGAAGAGCATCTGACAAGGTGAACCTTGTTATTTAAGGGACTTGGCAGCATATTTGAAAAGGAAATAATTCAGGAAAAGGATTAAACATTAAACCACTCTGGGCTCGTCATGTCAGTGGCAAAACCCACACAAATTTCAAAGAGAGCTGGGGTTCAGGGGGGTGATGCCTTCCATGGCCACCTGAAACACAGAGACCAGACAAGAATTAAGGGAATAAAAGGAGGGATTTATTTGAAGGCCTTCAAAGGCTCACCCTGGGCAGTGCAGAGGCTCCACCCCAGATGGACCCTGGCTCACGGGTTCTTCCCACTTTGATCAGTTGGGTTCATTTGCACATCAGGGTTCATTCTCCAATGATC
>VZTA01028460.1:7786-26650 GCA_013398855.1 Mohoua ochrocephala
AGGTCCCCCCTGAGCCTCCTTTGCTCCAGCCTGAGCCCCTTTCCCAGCTCCCTCAGCAATTCTCCAGCCCCTTCCCAGCTCCGTTCCCTGCCCTGGACACGCTCCAGCCCCTTCCCCAGCTCCGTTCCCTGCCCTGGACACGCTCCAGTCCCGTTCCCAGCTCCGTTCCCTGCCCCGGACACGCTCCAGCCCCATTCCCAGCCCCGTTCCCTGCCCCGGACACGCTCCGGTCCCCGGGATTTGCGGGCCCCGTGCGGGGGCGCGGGGCCGGCGCGGGCCGCCAGGTGTCGCTGTCGGCGCGGGAGAGGGACCCTCACGGTGCGGGAGCCTGGGAAGGGTCGGGAAGGAGCCGGGAGCACCTCACGGCACCTTCCAGGGCTCCAAGGGCTCCGGGAAAGTTGCAGAGGGACCTGGGACAAGCGATCGAGTGGCAGCACGAGGGGGAATGGCTTCCCACTGCCAGAGGGCAGCGTTAGATGGGATATTGGGAAGAAATTCCTCCCTGTGAGGGTGGGCAGGCCCTGGCACAGGGTGCCCAGAGAAGCTGTGGCTGCCCCTGGATCCTTGGAAGTGCCCAAGGCCAGGTTGGACGGGGCTTGGAGCAACCTGGGATAGTGGAAGGTGTCCCTGCCCGTGGCAGGGGGTGACGCTAGATGAACTTTAAGGTCCCTTCCCACCCAAACTTGATTCTCTGATTTCATCCCTTGGGAAATCGTTCCTGTTTGCATCAAGCTCCAGAACAACTCTTGCGTGTGTTCAGACAGCCCTGGCACTCCTGGCATGGAGCAGAGACCATGGCACCATCGTTCCATAGCACGTAATTAACAGTGGGAATCCCACGAGAGAATAAACATTGCTGCAGATCCAGATTCCTCCAGGAGATATGAGAGCCAAAGGTGCCGGATCATTGCGGGGTTTTAAATCCAGCTGGATTCTGGCGTGCCTGCGGCTCCCCTGTGAACTCCAGTTGGTATCATAGGGATACATGAGCCAGGCTTGCATCACCCTGGCCAGAGTGGGAACTCCAGGCTCCCGATGCTGTGCACTGCCTCTGCACGAGAAAGGGATGCTTTTCCAGAGTGTCACGGACACGAAGCACAGGGAGCAATCCATGTGCCAAAACCTGCTCGTAAAAAACTGCCCACGGAGTGACTTTAAATGCCCAGTGCACCGATAGCAACAAATCCCTCCAGGATCAGAGGAGCCAGGATACCTTCCCGCCTGCAGGCGTGCATCTCACCCTCTCTCAGGCTCAGCTCGCTGCTCGGCTCAGCTCCATTCTCACGCTGGAGCCAGCCCTTGCCTGTCCCTGCTCAGCCTCTCCAAGGATTTGATCCTACAACTTACGAGTTTATATCCCCCACTGCTGTTTGCCAGCTCCGCGCTGGGTGCTGCTCTCAGGATGCAGCCCCGCTGCCGTCCTGCCAGCAGCTCATCTGGAGCGGGCTGCCTTCCGCAGCCAACGGGGATGTTTTGCTTCCAGCCCCTCTCAAGCGCTCCTGGAGCCCGGGACCAGCTTTTAACAGCGTTCCCGAGCAGCACGCGGTGCTGCGGAGCCCCAGCTGGTGCCAGGAGTCATGGTTTGAATAACACACAGTAAATATTGGAACAGCCTGAGCCACGGAGAACTCCTCAGACACCAGTTTCTAAGGATGATCTAATACATTTCTTGGACTCGCTCGTCCTTCTCATTACTCTTCTGCATTTTTTCCCCCTCCTATTTTTCTTCCCTCCCATTGAAATGTTTTGGTTTTCTTCTTTTATTTTTTCGCTGCTTGAGTCTCTGAAATATGCAGCCATGGCAACAGGCTGGAGGAGCGAATTCCCCTGGTCCGCCTGCATGTCCTTGGGGTCTGGTGGGGAGCGAGGGGGTGAATTCCAGCCATTCCCTCTCGCCGAGAGCAGTGTTTAGTAAACACACGGCAGCACACATGTGCTAACCCCTGCCCGGCTCTGCCAGCTCGGGAAAGGCTTTTCTGCGGGTTTAGCACCTCTCCCCTCATCCCCCCCGGAGCGAGCGGCACCCTCTCCCCGGCACCCTCTGGGCTGGCATTCTTTGGGAGCAGCATCGGGGAGGAATGCGAGCCCCTGGCGTCGGGACAGGAGCTGACATTCCCGGCCCTGGGCTGAAGAATGTGGACATAGTGTCCGCTCCAAACTCCAGCGCCGGAGTTCATTCACCCTGGAGGAGGGGGACGCTGGGATCTGAGCAGGACTCGGCCCTCGGGGACCAGGCTGCCATAACCTGGGGGGTGATGGGCTCCCGTGTCACTTCCAAGGATCGCCTCACGTCATGCCATGGCACCTGGGGACTTGTTTGTCCTGGTTTTGGTGGCTCCGTGGCCTCTGCTCCTCAATCTGCAGCTGTGTCAGCTTTTTCTTGGAAAAGCTGGGAGACCATGAGGATGCTGCTGGCTGAGAGGAGTTGGGTTGAAGGCAGCAGGCAGCTCGAACTTTGGAGAAGCCAAATCCATCCTCGGCGAGCCGGTGGCAGGGAACGGGAGCGGCAGTTAGGGACTAACACCCCAGTTTGATGGGTGTTACTCGAACACCTGGAAAAGGCAGTGCAGGCTGGAGGTATTAAGCAAAGCCAACCTGTTTTAGTGTCTGTAATGTGGCAGGAACCAGGACTGAGTGTGAATTCAAGCCCCAGGCCCATCGCTGGCTTTCAGCTCATCTTTCCAAGGCAAACACGGCCGCTCTGATTCCCCCTGCCCCTCCGACACACCCGGTGAGGGCTATTTATACACTTTGTAATGTTACACAGCGCTTGGATTACCGCGTGGCATCCCGTCTCTTTGGAGCAGGGTCCCATCAACCAGAATAGTTTTGCATTGATACAGTTCTCACCAGTTCCTAGGTTTGAAATTGGATACGGCAGGGTTACTCGCCATTTACTCCGGCTGGATTGTGCGAGGCTTTGTGGATTAAAATAGCAAAACTTCAGCACTAACAGTGATACAACACGGTTCGGGCAGAAAGATCCCCACTGATTCACCACCCTGTTACATCAGCATTTCAACACCAGGAAATGCCGCTCATTCCACAGGTTTTGGAGGACAGTGAAGCCCCGAGATTGCAGCGAAGCTGAGAAAGTTGGGGAGTTTTGAAAGAATTTGCGGAATTTTTTGCACAAAACCTGAATACAAGAGGAGAGTTTTCCCCAGCCCCTGGGTAACCGTTCGAGCACAGGATAAAATAAAACAAGGTACCACAAAATCTGCCTTGGTTCTGCTCCTGGGGAGGGGGTGAGTGCAGCAGCATTCTCAACCTGCTGTGCCAGGAACGGGGCTCAGCAGCAGCCTCACGGTGCGGGACCGCAGGCTGACCCGGCAGCATTCCCGGCACAGGCTCCCGTACCTCCCTACCTGCCGAGCCTCTGGAAAGGCTCCAAGTGTTGCACAAGGAGAAGCACCAGCAGTTTGTTGCAGAACCTGCAGGAAGAGGCAGCGCCTGCCTTGGCACGTTGGAGCCAGCCAGCGCTTTCTAGTCATGCTCTGAAAGTCAGGCTCGGGGAGCACACGGGGTTACCCAGCAAATTCTTGTCTGCAGGAGGGAATCATTGAATCCCAGAATGGTTTGGGTTAGAAGGGATCTTAAAGCTCATCTCCTTCCACCCCCTGCCACGGGCAGGGACACCTTCCACTACCCCAGGCTGCTCCAAGCCCCGTCCAACCTGGCCTGGAACACTTCCAGGGATGAGGCAGCCACAGCTTCTCTGGGCACCCTGTGCCAGGGCCTCACCTCCCTCACAGGGAGGAATTTCTTCCCAATATCCCATCTAACGCTGCCATCTGTCAGCAGGAAGCCATTCCTCCTTGTCCTGCCCCTCCATGCCCTTTTTCAAAGTCCCTGACACTGGAAGGCTGCAGTTGGGTAACCCCAAAGCTCTCTCTTCTCCAGACTGTTTTGTGGTGGTAGAGCTCACCCTGGGATTCTCCTGCTTTGTCATCCCAGGATTTTGTTCCCTGGCCTGTGAGTGAGATGTGACAGCCGGGGACATGCACGGCCGTGCCTCTTGTGCAGCACGTGACTCTGTGTGTGTGTGTGTGTGTAGGCAGCCAGGGGGATCCACAGTACAACGGGAGCCTGTATGCTCAGGATTCCATCCCTACATGTTCGTGCCGTGGTCACCCCAAAGATCCCTCGTTCTAGCCCCAAGGATCCCCAGTGCTGAAGCCAGGAGAGGTTGTGGAGCTGGAAATGTTCCAGCTTCAGGGTTGTTTTCAGTGCTCTCCCACCTGGCAGGGCACCAGCCTTCGAGGAGCACTGGGAGTGGAGATGGACCATGGACTGGAGATGGTCTTTGGACCACGGGAGTGGGGATGGTGTTTGGTGGAGCATGACGAGCATGTGGTTTGGAAGGGTTGGGACTGGTTCTCCTGCCTGGAAGCAGGCGGAGGCCAAGGGGGGTGATGTGATGGAATGACTGTCTTGCTTCATCACGGAATGACACTTTCTCCAAGCTCTCTCCAAGCCTCCCAGGGCCAGCACATGGTGCAGCAGTCCCGAGGGAGATGTCCCATTCACTCCTCTTCCCCTGACCACAAAGCCACCTCCCTGAGCTCTGCTGCAGCCATGGCACACATCCCTCTTTTCCATGGGGTTTTCTCCTCCCTTACAGCTGTTTTGGACCTTGCAAAGCCAGAGTGGATTTTCCTGCACTGTCTGCCCAGCTTCCCTCACACTCTCCTGGATGCAGCTCCTGTGGCAGGGCAGGGAATCGCTGCCAGCAAATGCCTGGCATAGAAGAGGAGGACAGCAGGGATTACACCCTGCAAGCAGCCGTAAACAAGAGAGCAGAGTGCAAAAAAAATTCCTGGGATTCGCAATCCAGTCTTCCTGATTTGCCGGCAAGCCCCGTGCTGGGGTGCTGGGCTATGCCGAGCATTCCTCCCCACTGATCCATCGGCATTCCCAAACCATGATGGCTCCATGCACTGCTGATTAAACAGCCACAAAGCCAAGGGAGATGGGGAGGAAAAAGGATGGAAGAGGAAGGAGCAAGGACCAAAATACTGGGGGTTTTTGGGCAAGACAAGCTGTGTTTGGGCCGCAGGGATGGAGCCTCCCGGGTGCTGGAGACACATTTAACTCTGCAGGGACACACCCCAAAATAGCTGCCGTGGGGGCAACGTCTCCATGGGGGCTCTATTCCGGGATGGAGCCGCTCCTGGTCTGGGCATGGGGCAGCAGCTCAGGAATAGCCTCGGCCGGCGAGGGCAGCCCTGGTGTGCTTGGAGACAACCACGAGCATCTTCCCTGCTTGTATGCATCCAGCATTCCTCAGGGAGGGCCAGGGAGAGGGACCAGCCTGCCAGTTTTCCGTCTGATTTCATTTTCTTAGAATTTCCTCTGATGGTTCCATTTTTTTTTTCCCCCTCTAATTCCACCTTTTTTTTTTTTTTCCTTTGGGCAGCTGGAAAAAATAATGTTTTGGTTGCCTTGGAAACACACTCCTAAACTTTTGGTAGATCCAAGACATGCCTGGAGTTCCAGGATGGCCAGTCAGGGTGGTGGGGGCTTGCCCTCCCTTCCCGAAAGTGGCAGGAGCTGCTCTCCAGTGGCTCTGGACACACGTGGCCCTGACCTACCCTCTGTCCCGACCCCTGTTTACTCGGCAAATACAACGTTGCTTCCAAATTCCTGGGACATGCCATGGGATCTCTAGGCTGGGTAGTGTTACTTCATGCTGGACCCTATGCGAGAGGGGAAAAAAATAACAGGATCGCGCTTTAAGGCTGTAAAAATGCGGGTGGGAATATTTTCCAGCCTGTGTCATTTTCCATCGAGGCCAAAATTCACATTCTGCCTTTCTCTGTTTGTGTTTTTCTCCCTGAAACTTGGATTATTTTTTTTTTTATTCTCCAGCTTTCTCGAATGAAAAATTAGGAAATTCAAGGACAGTGATTCTCCCCCCCCCCCACACCATGTTCCAAGGAAACTTTGTACATATACAATTTCAAGTGTCGGGAGTTAAAACTTTCCTTTGGCCTGAAGCCAAATGTTTTCCTGAAAATTCAGTCTTTCTGTGATTTTCTGGGAAAGTGGGGTATGGGCCCCTTCTCTTTCATTAACCAACACGCATTCTTAAATGCTTGTTTGTTCAGAAGAGTTTTAGGTCCAAAGCAGGGAAGAGAGGAAAGGAAAATCACAATGAAATGTTTCCCCTGCAGTGGGCAGAGAGGCCAAACATCCAATTTTTCCTGGAAGGAAGAAGACAAGTTTTTTTTTAATTCAAAAAAAAAAGAAAAGAAAGAAAAAAAAAAAAAAGAAAGCAAGGCACTTCTGTATGGGAAAACACTTGAAACTGAAGTTTCACTTGAAATGGCCTGAGCAGCATTAGTGTGCAGTGACTCCGTGCTGGGAGAGAGAGACCTGGGAAATGAAGCTGGGTGGGTTTTAAAGGCTTTCCCTGCCTGGAGTGATGTCTCCGGCCATCTCTGTCTCCTGCAGCTGGATGTCGTTCCCCCGTCCAGCCGAGGAAGTGCTGAGAGCCTCGTGCCCTTTCCAAGCCCCTTTGCTTCCAAATGAGCTTCTAATGACCACAATTTTTCTCCATCCAGTTAATTAATCCCTGGTTCCCTCCAGATATTCAGCCAGATCATGTTGCAGCACCCTGTGGTGGGACGTGGCCCATCACCCCAGGGACCTGCCCTTTGCTCCATGCTGGATCCAGCCTTGTGTGCCAGGACCTGCCACAAACCCCACAAATTTTCCTGCTGCAGCCAAACTCAGCAAGCAACCAAAAAAACCCCCTCCATCAGATCTAGCAGGATGGTCCAGCATCCCCAGTGCCTTCAGCATCCCCAGGGCCTTCAGCATCCCCAGCACCTCCAGAATCCCCAGCACCTCCAGAATCCCCAGTGCCCTCCGCATCCCCATCCTTCTCCAACATCCCGAGTGCCTCCAGCATCCCCAGCACCTCCAGCATTCCCAGCATCCCCAGAATCCCCAGTGCCTTCAGCATCCCCATCCTTCTCCAACATCCCGAGCGCCTCCAGCATTCCTAGCATCCCCAGCATCTCCAGAATCTCCAGAATCCCCAGTGCCTTCAGCATCCCCATCCTCCTCCAGCATCCCCAGCATCCATGAGCATCCCCAGCACCTCCATGACCGTTCCCAGCACCTCCATGAGCATTCCCAGCATCCATCAGCATCCCCAGTGCCCTCCGCATCCCCATCCTTCTCCAATATCCCCAGTGCCTGCAGCATCCCCAACTCCTCAAGCATCCCCAGGCTCCTCTGGCATCCCTACCACCTCCTTGAGCATCCCTAGCTCCTCATGCAGGGGAGGAGATGAGGAGGATGCCCAGCAGGCCGGATCCTGCCCACCGCTGCCCTGCCAGGGCTGCGCCACCACCAGGCTCAGCCCCGAATTCCCTTGTTGCCGGCCGCGGGGAGCAGCGCAGCAGGAGCGGCAGCCGGAGCACGGCCGGGGAGCGGGTGCGAGCAGAGACAGCCAGGGAGCTCATCCGCCTGGTTTTTCAAGGTCACAGAGGTGGTGGGAAGGAAAGAGAAGAGAGCGAGGAAAAAAAAAGTTGACTCAGAAACCGCAGGGAATTTTTTGCCTTTTTAGAATACTGGGAAGAGAAAAAATAGCCACAGTTATTCAAAGCATCCAGGATAATAACAGCCTGTTTACTGTTTGCATGCAAAGATGGCAGGCAGGCAGCACAGCGCAGGCAAGAGGAATGAGGAATTCGCCGCGCTCGCACCGCGGGTCCGACCGCTTCTGCTGAGCCCAGCAAAGCCCGAGTGCTGATCCTGGCTGGGAGAGCAGGAGCTGGGCGGCCTCACCACGACACCTGGACAGTCCCCACTCGCCCAAGGGGTCTGCGGGAAGGGTTTCAGGAGGGCCTGGGGCTGGGGACAGTGAGGACGGAGCTCCCAAGCTGGAGCATGCTCCAAGGCTGAGTGGATGGAGCATCTCGGAGGGTGTCGTGGCCAACCCCAAAATAACAACCCCCATCCTGCGATCCCATCCCTGCCACAGAGGTATCTCGGATGCTCAGCAGGCATCTCCAGCCACCCCCTCGCAGGGGCATGGGAAGCCAGGGGAACAGGGATGCAAGGACTGAGGGCACAGGGATGCGGAGATCGAAGACACAGGGGTGCAGGGTCATGGGAATGCAAAAATCAAGACATGCTGATGTTCTGCAGGGAGGGGACACCTTGGATTGGCTTGTTCCGCAATGGAATGCAAAGCCCAATGAAAGGAATTCGGGAAGGGAGATTGGCCCTCTGGCAGAAGAAAGCCTGTGGGGCACCCCCCAACAAGCTCCGGACACAGAGAGCAGCCTGGAGGCTTGAGGGACCGCCGGGAAAGGGCTGGGATGAGAGAGGGAGGGAGGGGGAAGGGAAGGGTTCAGCAGGACTAGCGGGGAGAGCTTCATTCCTGCCGGCCCGACGAGCAAGCCGGGACTTGAGGCGAGAGAAAGCGCCCGGTTTGCCTGACTGGTTTGCTGGGAAGCGGCTGCAGGGCTGGCCCGCAGCCTTGCCAGACTTCCCCCACGAGGATCGGGATTATTTGGAAGGGGGGTAAAATTCCCTTTCTCCCAAATTCCAGTGAGGATTTTTTTGGTTTTTAAACCATTTCCCACACGGAAGGAGGGTGTGATGAGCTTGTCTTTCCCCATTCGGCTCTAGCATTCAACAAGTGGAAAAGGAGGGGGGATGCACGAGGAGAGGATGAGGAGGAACCAGGGCCCACAAAGGACCTGCCAAAATTCAAGGATGCTCCAAGGACCAAGTTCCAACGTTCTCCAAAGAGAAATGAGGAAAAGCAGGAACCAAAGCTGCAGAGAGGCTGCTGTAGTGCGGCACCAAGGGGATGAGGTGTTCCTGGCTGGGAATGGGGCTTGGTGGATGGCCAGGGAGCCCCAAGGAGATCCTTGGCCTTGTCCCAGCCCACTGTGACTACAGAGGGACCAGAACTCCCCAGACAGCCCTGGAGCAGCGGAGCCATCTCCCTGTCTCCCACAAGAGCTGCTGCCCCAGGATAGGGCATCCCACCCAAAGCCACCACGGTGACACTGGTGGCCCTTGGAGCAGAGCCTGCTGGCCCTTTCCCATCTCTCCAGGGATGCGGATGTGCAGCCCACAGGAGGAGTCGCATCCAGGTGCCAGCCCAGCCAGCAGCTCTGCAGGCATCTCCAGCACCCCCTTCCAGGGCATGGAAGCCCTGTCTCCTAGAGAGGCTTGCAAGGATTGAGGATACAGGGATGCAGGGCTCGAGGACACATGGGAATGCTGAGAACAAGCACACAGGGATACAGGGTAACAGGGATGCAGAGACTGAGGACACAGGGATGCAGGGATACAGGTATGTAGAGATCAAGGACACAGAAACGGAAGGACACAGGGATGCAGGGACACAAGGATGCAAGGATCAAGGACACAGAGGTCACAGGGATGGGAGCAGGAGGTTTGGCTCCCATGTGGTATTTCAGCCATGGTGACAGGGACATGGGATAAAGGACAGTGGGTCCAGGCAATGCCGATGGTGAAATGCAGGGAGACGGTGTGGGAAGGGAGGACGGAAATGCCTGTGAGGACAGAGCAGTGGAGCAGGTGATAACACACCCCCACGGCAGCTTCCATGGCCGAGGTGCGGAGCTCCTGTGGGGTGTTGCTCTGGCAGAACAGCATCCCTACCAAAGCACACAGCTCCTTGGGAAGTGTGGCGAGAGGAGCTGGGACCTCCTGCTCTACCTGCTGGATTTAGGAATCCTCTCCCTACGGCCCAATTCCTGAATCCACAGATGGGCTTTGTACTTTTTTCTGACTGCCAGAGACTGAGAGCCCTAGGGGTGAGGATCAATGGGCAAAGCTCTCAACGGGAGCCCATTCCCTGAATCCCTGCTCCCAGAAAGCTCCCTGCAAACAGCCAGACCTGCAGCCAGGCCACTCTGCATCCGGATTCGGGTAAATAAAGCGTGGGGTGTGAGAGCTGCGGTATGCCAGGAATGCTGCCGGCCTTCCCGGGCTCTGGAGCGGCAGGAGCCGGGGGAGGCAGGGCAGGTACAGCCCTGGCTGGAGGCCGCCAGGATCCCCCAGACATATTCCCGACCTCAGCAATTCCCTGCGAGCTTCCCACTCTGTTCTTCCCATCCCCGGCCCCGTTTCAGGGTCCTCTTCAGCCTTCTGCACGGGTGGCACTGATTTTCCTGCTTGCAACACCCTGGAGAAGCCACGGGTGCAAGGAGGATCCCAGCTCCGAGCCTTGCATTGCTCCAGGTCTCCCTAACCTGCTCCTCAGGGATGGAGACCTGTCCCACAGCCAAGAGAAAGTCCCAAATTTTCATTTTTTAGCCTCCTTCCAGATTCCTATGTGGGAAGGGTGGGGCTGAGCTGGGATTCGGCATCGCTGTCCCTCCGAGACCAGCGATCCTCAATGAAGTTCTAAGACATCCCGTCCAGGGAAGGGATGGAATCACCATCCTTGGAAGGGTTCAGAAACCCGTGGATGTGGCACTTGGGGTCGTGGTTTAGTGGCGGCTTTGGCAGTGCTGGGTTAACAGTCAGACTTGATCTTAAAGTGCTTTTCCAACCTAAACGATTCCATGGTTCTGTGATTCCATGGAGGAGCTGGCAGCAAAACTGGTTTCTGATGCCGCTGTTCCGCATAATCCAAGCTAAACCCCATTGCAGGGCACGAGAGCTCCTGGTCCCCAGGGACAGAGGGATAACAAAGTTAATACCAAGGGATGCACAAAGGGAAAGCCTCGGCCTGGCTGGAGGTGGCAGAGTCCCCAGGGAGGTTCCCTGGGGAGCATTCCCACCACAGTTATTAGAAAATAGAAATCCAATACCTGGAAAACTTCTGGTCTTCCGGAAGATCAAGGAGCCAGGCAGAGGGGGAAGGGCTTGGAGATGGCTGACAAAGCCAAGGAGAGCCTGGGGACCAGGTCCATCCATGCTGGAAGACATCAGGGAGTCCCTGTGGCAGGGGCAGGAGGGCAGGAAGGGGTTTTGTGAGGAAGAGGAGGAGGATCCCACCGGGATGCAGTTATGGGATGCAGAGATCAGGGTGCAGGGATTGAGGACACAGGGATGCAGGGATGCCAGAGCAGGAAGGAAACTGCATTGACACTTTTAGGCACCTCCATCCTTTTTCCCCATGAAGGTGGGGGGAAATGGGATCCCAATGGGATTTTGGAGAATGCAGAAATGCTCTTGAACATTTTTCCCCTCTCCCATGCAGCTGCATCCCAAATCTCTGCCCTGGGGAGCTGGGAAGGACACGTGAACCAGGGGGTCAGCACCCCGAGACGCTCCTCCCCTGGCAGCACCTCCATCTCTCCCCAAGGCATGGAAAAAAGGAGAATCCACGGATCGATATTTGGGTTTTTTTTATTAAAATATTGTTATACCAAGTGGAATGCTACAGCAATCTCGGTATAGGGCGGCGTAACGAAACAGCCAGGTTTATGTTTAAATACTTAAAGATAACTTAAAATGCACAAACGAGAACTTGTCGTCTTTGGCAGGAAAAAAAAGTTCACAGCACGAAAAAAATACTTAAAAAGAAATACCAATATTAATATAAAATATATTAAGTCATGGGGCTCGGGGGTTTTTTCCTCTTTCATAATTTTTTGTTTCTTTTCCATTTTGTAAACAATGCACGAGAACCGAACGCATTTTTTACGTGTCTGGGGAGAGAGAAATAAAAACTGCAGTTGGCCAGCAAATGCACATGTTGAAAGGTGAAAGAAATAAAGAAAAATATATATATTTACATGAAGGGCAAGGATGGGAAGCTCCAAGGAGCGGGATGTCGGCGCTGGCTACGGGCAGAAGCCAGCTGCCAGTAGCCGGGGGACGCAGCCAGGAGAGGGACGCATCCTCGGAGCCTTTCACCTCTGCTTTTCCTCCACCTTTCACTCCCTCCGTTGTCATTTTTGTTTCGCTGTCACCCCATCACAAAGCCCTCGCCCGCCCATGATGACAACCCAGAGGCAGGATGCGGGCGATGGAAGTTCGGTGCTCGGCTTGGCCACGTGGATCCGGGTGGTCCCTCCCGGCTCTGCCCTCGTGCGGAGACTTCAGCTTGTGGGTACAGTTCGGGCGATCGGAGAGGGATTTTCCAGTCGGAAGCCAAGCACCTGGGTGGGTGTGGATGGCCAAGACCCAGAGGTGGCAGCTGGGACGGGGATGGAGCCGGGATGGAGCCGGGATGGGGATGGAGCCACCGCGGGGTCCCCGGGCTCCAGCACGCCCCGCGCAGCCGGGGACCCGTGTGGGCACCGAGGGGGACAGTGAACCTCCCACACCACGGAGTCACTGCCAACACCGGCCGAGGGGACACCGCTGAGCTCCCGGCTCAGTCCCTCCTTCCCAGAGGCTTCTCCATCCCGACATGCTGGCAGGAAGGGTGGAGGGGCCACCGTGCGGCCCTGGGTGGCCTTAAATCAGGATCTCCACCATGTCAGACAGGTCCGGGGCACTGGCAGCAGCCGAGCTCTCTGCAGAGAAAGAAGGGATTTACAGGGATTCGCAGGGATTCGAACCCACCCCGCTCAAATGGGGCCTTAAAAATGCCTTAAAAAATCACTGACGCTTGTGCAAAGCCCATCCCAAGGATGCTAAGCCCACGTGCTGGGGCCTCCCAACTCCCTATCCCGTGCCATCCAGGGGGACTCACCCAGCACAGCGGTGCCCTCGCCCTGCCCGGAGCTCCCGGCCGCTCCGTCCGTCTGCGTGCTGCCATCCTTGCTGCCGTGCTTGGAGTGGGATGGCAAGGGAAGGGCAGTGGACACTGCTGTCCCTTCAGCGGTGGCTTTGCCTGCTGGAGGAGACTCTGTTAGGGATTCAAGGCAAGGGATTCGAGTTTTCGAGGCCAGGTTGGATGGAGTTTGAAGCAACCTGGTCTAGTGGAAGGTGTCCCTGCCCGTGGCAGGGGGTGGAACGAGATGAGCTTAAAGGTCCCTCTCAACCCAAACCATTCTGGAATTCTGTGATTGCTGGCTGGTCCTGGAGGAATTGCCCCTCCCCAAGCTCTCTAACTCCAAAACCACACGGGAAAATTGCAAGCAGGTCCCCACTGCCAAGTGAAGGTAGCGAGCGGGCAGGTGTCCCTATTTACCTGTGCTGCCACGGGAGCTGCCCTCGGATGACCGGTCACTCTGGCCAGCCCCTGGCCAGCTCGGGGCGGCGGAGGCGGTGAAGATGGAGGGCACGGATTTGGCCGGCCGCAGGGAGCCCTGAAGGGCTTTGCTGGGGTCCCTCCGCGAGCGCTGCTGCAGCACCTTGATGACAGCATCCTTCTCCAGGATTTGGGCATGAAGGGCTTTTAACCTGGAGAGGAGGAAAGGCAGAAGCTGGGAGAGGAGCTGGATAGGGAGAGGAGGATCCAAGCAACGCCCAACCAGACCACAGAAAAAGCTCGATGGGGGCAAAACGCCTCTGGGCTAACCTGTTCTCCATCTCCTGGTGCTTGTGGCTGGCCAGGAGAAGGTCCTCGTTGAAGCTGCTGTTGGGGGAGTGCCGCGGGGAGTGGCTGATGAGGGTGGTGTCGCGCTGGGCGGCCGCCGTGGCCGCGGCGTCCATGGCGAACTGGCGCATGGTGCACTCCTCCAGGTACTTCTGCTCCCACTTGGTCATGTCGGCCTCCAGCGCCAGGATCTTCTCCTCCTTCTCCCTCAGCTGCTCCGACAGCGTGTGGGCGCTCAGCTCCGGCGTCCCCCCGCCCGCGGCGCCCGCCTGCCTCTGCAGCGGCCAAAACAAAGCCCCGGTGAGGATGAGGAGGTGCCGGGAGGATGCAGCACCCGCCGCGCCTCGCCGGGCCCCGCCGCGCCTCGCCAGCACCCACCTGCTGAGCCCGCAGCATCTTCAGCTCCTGCTCCAGGCGGGTGCGGAGCCGCAGCTCCAGCTGCTCCCGCTTCTCGCAGGCGGCCTGGAGCTGCCCCAGGGCTGCCTGCAGCCGCTCCACCTTCTCCACGTAGGCTCGTTTCTTCCGGAGCTCGGCCTCCGCCTTGGCTGCCCGCGCCTGGGCGCTGCCCAGCGCCTGCTCCAGCAGCTCTGCCCGCCGCCGCTGGTCCTCGTTGGCGCTGCGCAGCAGGGACACCTCCCGCTCCAGCTTCTCCTTCTCCTGCTGGTGCTCATAGCCTGCAAGGGAACCCCACAAATCTCAGACGTTTGGCTGGTCCATGAAGCCCCGCAGGGATTCTTCGCTCCCCGACATCTGGCCGTGCCACCCCTTCCTCCAGACCTTCTACCAAACGGGGGTCAGGGGCTTTCCAGCCAATTGGGCAGATGGCCAAAAGCCTCCGTGTGCCACATTCCAGCCTAAATTTTAGCTCGGGAAGGGTGAAACCTGCCTGGCGTGAATCCAGCCACCTTAGGGAAGGGGATGCAATTCCTCCTGCTAACACCAACACCACGTCTCTCCGCTAAAATTTAGGTACATTTTCCCCCAAAAAAGCCCAGGCTAGCACGGCTGTGAAGTGCAGGAGGGAGGAGGGAGAGAACGGCCGGCCTCTGGCGTGGGGCGGGAGTGCGGGCTCGGTGCTGGAAGAGCCGGCGCTGCGGCAGGAATGTGGGGAATGCGGGTCACGCCGCCGGCCGGCCGCCGGGATTAATGGCTCGAGTCCAGCGCCAAGAGCTGCTCCATCCTCCCTGGGGAAGGGCGAGAGCTGCCGCCCGACACCCGCCTCCTCCTCCTCCAGCCGAGCCCCGCTCGCAGATGCCACGGGGAGCCCGGGCAAGGCTGGGTGTCCCCCGGGACTTACTCTGTGCCAGGAGTTTGGCCACGCTGCCCTGGTTGCTCTCCTGGCTTTCCTGGGTCTTGCTGGCCAGCTGCTTGTTCGCCGATTCCAACCGCTCTGGTCCAAAACAATCAAACCCAATTAAGATTTAAATGCAAGGTTTTGGCTGGAGGAAGTGGGAAAAGCCTGGAAAAGTCCCATGGAAACAGCCGGGGGACACAGAGCGCCCACAGGGATGGGGACACGGAGGGTCCCTCACCTTTCAGGTCCCGGTTGAAATCCTGGAGCCGTCGCATCTCACAATCTCTCTTGTTCCTCATGGCTTTCTCCAAGGCTTCCCGCTTGGAAGACGCCTTGACGAGGTTTTCGTAATCCTCCGAGATGCGCTGGATCTCGCTCTCCAGCTGGGGTGGAGGAAGGGACAGGCCAGGGTTAGATATTCATGGAATGAGGAAAGGAAAGGGAGATGCCGGCCAAAGCTCAGCCGGGGTGCTCAGCCCAACCTGAGCTGCCAGAGGGGCTCAGTGCACCCCAAACTGACCCCCAGCACACGTTTTTGGGGGGGAAAACTGATTTTTCCTGTCTTTTTTCTTATGGAAGAGTCTCTCCACAGATTTTGGCTCTGCCATAGCCCGGCCACGGGGAACAGCCGCCCCTTGTCCACGGCCACACAAAGGGCTTTCTGTGGCGGCTGGGATGGGGGGACAGGCGGAGGGAGAGGGTCACTGGAGAATGGGCTCCTTCTCCCCAATCCCGGCTGCCGCGCTGCAGCTGCTCCGAGGGGAACGAGCCGCCCGGAGGGAGGAGGAGAAGGGATTAAATCGCTAAAAGGGGGTGAATTTTCACAGCAGCTGGTCGAGCATCCCCCCCGGGCAGGGGCTCCCGCCATTCCCTCACCTTCTGGATGCGGCTCGCCTTCTCGGCACAGCTCTCCAGCTCCCGCCGCAGCTTCTCGCTCTCCCGCTGGAGCCTCTCGTTCTCCCGCAGGACGGCGTCTGCCCGGGCCAGGCGGCTGCCGGCCGACACCGCCTGGGCGCTGACCAGAGCCTCCACGCCGGCCGGACCCAGCGCGCCCGGACACAGCGGCAGGAAGGCGGCCGGGACCGGGGTGGGCAGCACCCTGCAGCGGGGGAGGAGAGGGCGTCAAGGTTTGGCAGGGTGGGAGAGCTGGCTGCAACCCCAGCATCCCACCGAGCACCTCAAAGGAGGAGGGAGGCTCTGGGAAGTGCCTATCCTGCTTTTCAGAGCTGGGAAGCGCTTGCTCTCTAACCACGAGTCCGGTCTTGCAGGGATGCCTTGACCTGACCCCTCCAGGACCTGGCCGGTGGGTCCGGATGGGCTCCCAACCCCCCAGGCTCCTCTCTTCCTGGGAATGCTGCAGGCAGCCTGGCATAGGATGCACCTCGGAAGCTGGCAGTGCTACCCATTTTTCTTATTTTCTGGGCAAAGCGAGGGCTCCTGGCACGGGTCCTCACTGCCAAACCATGGGTATATGTCCTTTCTGTATTTGGAGGGGCCAGGGCAGCCTGGCTGCCCCTTGTGCCACTGCTCCAGCATCCCATCTCAACATCCCGCCTGGAATACCCGGAGCAGGGTGGCTGTGCACGGCCCGGCCCCGCCGCGCTCCCCCGCGGGCTGCCCGCCAAGGGCCTGCATTCCTGCGGGATGATATCGGAGCAAGGAAGAATAAATACATCTTCCTCGCAGCTCCCCTTCCCCTCTTTGTTCCCTGGAAGGAGAAGGTTTTCCTGCTGGAGATGCTATCGCTCTCTGCCTGGAGAGATCAGCAGGGCTGGGAGCGGTGTGTCCTCCCACCGAGCCACCAGTTCCCTTCTTCCCATCATTTTCCACACTGGGAAGAGGTTGTTTCCAGTCCTCCTCAAATTCCAGGCAATGCCTGGACCCCCAGATGTCCTTCTCACAGCCAGCCTGGGGCTTTGCCAGAGGCATTGAGCTGCCAAAGGGACCACAGACCACCTGGCAGCAGCCCAGGCTCTGCTCGGCAGCAATTCCGAGTTACATGGACGTTCCCAGCTCAGGACCATGGGATGGGTTTCCATGGAGCAGGGAGCATATTTGTCTTCCTCCCTGCCCCATACCTATTCCACATTTAGCTGTTTCCTGGGCTGCTTCCAGCTCCTAGATTACCCCCAAAAACACCCCCAGATTCCTCCCGGTGCATGGGGAGGGGGCAGGGTCTGCTGTGGGAACGGGATTTTCATCACTGGTTGGAAAAGCCCAGCCATGCTGGGGGAACTGGGGACAGGCGCAGAGTGGGGGGCTCCCAGCAGACCCCCATAGCCTGAGCCAGTGAGGACAAGAGCAGCTGCTCTGGGCCCCCCACTGCCCTTCTCATCCTGCAAGTTCCAAGCATCCATCCTGGACATTCCTGGGAGGCATCCAAAAGCAGAGCCCAGGGGCCACACAAGTTTACCTGATTTCGGGATGCTGAAATCCAGGCCCTTCCCGGGAGCAGGGTCGGGGCTCAGCCAGGTAAGCGTCCTGGGAAGGGATGACGTAGGGGTACTCCGGGGGCGGTCCCCGCGGCTCCGTGCCCTCGGGGTGCTGCCCGCGCAGGGGGACGAGCTGGCGGGAGAGCTGCGGGAAGCTGTGGGAAGCGCTGATGGGGCTCTGCGCCTTGGCCCCGTTCCTCTCCAGCGACATCCGCATGAGCCGCTCGCTCAGCGACCGCACGTGGCCGTGCTTCAGGTCCTTCAGCCCCTCGTCGGGGCGCCGGGCCCCGCTCTCGGCCCCGCGCGGGGCGTTCTCAGCCCGGATCCCCGGGGCGGCCGCTCCCCGCTGCGAGGCGAAGAACTGGGAATGCGCCTTGGCCTCCTCGTAGGTGGGGAGCTCCTCGCCCTTGGGCGGGCAGAGCCGATAGACGCTGTTCTCCAAGTAGACGTGGTCGGAGTGATGCTCCTGGCCCTGCGGCTCCTGCCGCGTGGATTGCTGCACCATCTGGCTCTCCTCCGGGCTGAGGCTCTCCAGGGAGGAGCGGGGGCTCCCGGCCCCGCCGGCCCCGCCGCCGCGCAGGGCCTGCTGCTGGATGGCCAGCAGCGTGCGGTTCTCCGTGAGATTCCCATAGCGCAGCTGCTCCTGGATCAGGCGGTGCAGGACCGTCCCGTTCGAATCCTCCGCCGTCCTCATGTCCGTCCGTGCCGGCGGCAGAGCCACGTTTCCACCCGAGAAGGGGCGTCCCGGGGGACCTCAACAGCAGCTGGCCACGCCGAGACACCTGCGAGAGGGGAAAACGGCATCGTTGGGAAGCGGTCGGGGCAGGACGCCGCGGATCCCGATGGACGCGGGGTTGTTTGCCAGGAATCCGGCCGGGACGTGCCGGAGGGGTGGGAGCCCGTGGCGGCAGTGGGAGAGCGGAGCAGCCTCCGCAGTGTGGTGGCCGAGCACCGGCACTCTCGGGGCCGGGGCTGGCACCGGGGGCTGGCTCCGGAGCTGGCGCCCCATAGACCCGGCACTGGCACTGGCCCGGGAATGGGGGATGAAGCGGCCCCATAGCACAGAGCCACGGGGAGGCGAGGAGGACCCCCCATCCCTGGACACGGACATGGAGGTCCTGGACCTGCAGGGGTGTCCCAGTCCCGGGGAGGGTCCTGGGATTTTTTCCGGGGGGGCTCTAGGTGCCGTGGGAATGTTCCGGTCCCGGTTGGGAGGGTGCCGGGAGGGTTCCCAGTCCCTGGGGGTGGATCCGGCATGGGAGAGGGTCTCTTTCCCCGGGAGGGTCCAGGTGCCGAGGGGGATGGGGGGCGCGTTCCGGTCCCAGGGAGAAGGGTCCCGGTTCCGGAGGGCGTCCTTTTCCCGTGGATGGATCCCAGTCCCGGCTGGGGGCTTCCCTGAGCCGGAGGGGTTCGATCCCGGTCGAAGAGTCCCAGTCCCGGGAGGGGGTCCCAGTCCCGGCCGGGAGCATCTCGGTCCGGGGGGGGGGGCCNCCGGTACCGGGGTTGCTGGTCCGGGTGGGTCCCGGTGCCGAGGGAGGTCCCGATCCCTGCTGGGGGGTTCCCGGGGCCGGGGGAGCGTCCTTTCCCCGAGGGGCATCCCCGTGCCGGGGGGGTCTCGGTGCCGGTCGGGGGTCCCGATCCCGGTCGAGGGGGGTCCCGGCCCCAGGGGGTTCCCAGTGCCGGGGGGGAGGTCGGGTCTC
>VZTA01028460.1:38276-50859 GCA_013398855.1 Mohoua ochrocephala
CCGCGTTTTTCCGGCCTGCGCCCCGCCTGCTGCTGCCCCGCCGCTCGGCCCGGCCGGCCGGCCGCACGCCCCCCCGGGGGCTCCGCGTGTGGGGGGCAGAAATTCCTGATAAATCCCAGGTGTTCACGGGGTTGTGGGTCCCAGGTGTTCTCCGTGAGTCTGTCCGCAGGTACAGGTGTAGAGGGGATCCTGGGTCCCAGATATTCCTGATAAGTCCCCGATGCTGAGGTGATCTTGGGTCCTAGATATTCCCAATAAATCCCCGATGCNAGGTGATCCTGGGTCCCAGATATTCCCGATAAATCCCCGATGCTGAGGTGATCCTGGGTCCCAGATATTCCCGATAAATCCCCGATGCTGAGGTGATTGTGAGTCCCAGATATTCCCGATAAATCCCAGGTGCTCACGTGGATGTGGGTCTCAGAGAGTCCCAATAAGTCTGTGGACAGACCCAGGTGTGGAGGGGATCGTGGGTCCCAGATATTCCTGATAAATCCCCCATGCTGAGGTGATCCTGGGTCCCAAATATTCCTGATAAATCCCCGGTGCTGAGGTGATCCTGGGTCCCAAATATTCCTGATAAATCCCCCATGCTGAGGTGATCCTGGGTCCCAGATATTCCTGATAAATCCCCGATGCTGAGGTGATCCTGGGTCCCAGATATTCCCGATAAATCCCCGATGCTGAGGTGATCCTGGGTCCCAGATATTCCCGATAAATCCCCGATGCTGAGGTGACCCTGGGTCCCAGATATTCCTGATAAATCCCCGATGCTGAGGTGATCCTGGCCCCCAGGTGTTCCCGATACATCCATTAACCCCTCGTTCCCTTCCCACCTGCATGGTGGGGGCTCGAAAAGGAGAAAAGGGGTGGAGGAGCAGGGAAGGGTTTATACACCGGTAGGGAGATGCTGGATGGAGGGAAGTCGTGGAATATGGAAGTGGATAAAAGAAGGATGCCTTCCTAGGTAGAATTAACCATTTTGCTCCCAGGGATGATGGCCAGACCACTGGCATGCCCGCTGTTTGGAATGTATGGATTACATCCCGTGGCCTGGGGAGTGTGGTCGCTCCCTCGGGGGGGAGAAACTTGCTCCAGGAGGCTCTGCTTAGTGCCCCATTCCAGAGTGAAAGGGGACAATGGAATGTCTCTGGAAAGAGCCACGTGTTGCACGAGTGGTTTTCACTGAGGAGAACTCAGAAGGAATTCGCTCTTTGGGGGGAAAAAAAAACCAACCAGGAATGTTCTTTGTGCTGTGTTCCAAAGGAGAAGTTTTTCCCGGACTTAATGATGGTCTCAACTGATAAAATCCTTGGGTTTGGGCTTCTGAGAAGGGATGAGGCTGGCAGTTGTTTGAAGGGTTTGCTCCCGAGCACTGACTCAGCAGGAAGTTATGCAGTGGGTGTAAGCAGGACCGGCTTTCCCACCTTTCCTTTCCCGTTCTACTTTAACTTTCCTTTGCACCTCAGTGTGGTGACACGGGACTCGGGTGGCTCGGTGACCTCTCTGGAGTGCTTCTTTCCTGGAGGAAAGAGGAAAGCGTTGCATAGCAAAGAATTCCTTGGTGATAGGACCAAACGTGAAACGTGAGGAGGCAATAAAAGAAGGAGGAAAAGGCCTGATCTGCTTTAGTGGGGTGATTAACTCTCTGGGAGATGATCCTGGGGAAACAGGGAAGCCACCTTTGGAAAAGCCTGGGCCCCGTGGAGGGAAATCAGCCTGCTGGGAGCTGAACTGTGGTTGCACAACGTCGCTCTGTCTGTTCTTCCCTCAGTGTCCTGTCACGTGTGGAAGATCCTGAGATTCCCTCAAAGAAGCGGAAAACAGGTATTTCCCCTGGCAGGGAGGTTTGACATTCCTGATTTTCCTTGGGTTTGGGGTACCTCGGGTCACTCTGGATTCTGTACTTCAGAATTGCTGCTGAAACTGAGGGTTTCTGAGCCGTTCTTGTGGCTGGAGGGGGTCTCATGGGGCCTGGATGTGGCACTTGGGGACGTGGGTCAGTGGTGGCCTCGGCAGTGCTGTGGGAGCTGTTGGACTCGATGATTTTATAGGGTTTTTCCAGCCTTAATGACTCAGTGATTCTCAAACCAAGCAGAGCATCGGAGATCCTGGTCAGATGAAGGGAGGAGGAGAAGCAGGGAGCAACTTTTTCCATCCTGGGAGGGCAATTCCATCCTTGCAGCAAGGATAAATCCTGGCTGGGGCAGGGCATGGGATATCCCAGCTCTCTGTGGCACTGAGCCCTGCAGGGCAGCACAAAGAGCATTTCAAATCAGGGCTGTTGCTGCTCCGTGGGGGATGTGGAGCTTCCTAATTCCTGCTTGGGAGCAACATCTCTGCTGCTGGGCTGGGCTGTGCTGTGTTGTTGGAATGAGTTACCTGCTCCACATGGGGTGGAGGGGTTGGGCTTGGTGCAGAAATCCCAATCCCTGTTTCCAATCCCTGGTTCTTGATATCCTGGTGGTGTGTTTTTTCCAGAATGTGTCTCTGGGGCTGAGGAGGAGCCCCCAGAGGTGTCTGTGGCTGCCAGGTTGCCACCCGAGGCAAGGAGAAAAAGGCGGGAGACGAAAGAGAGCGATGGCTTTTCCTTCTCCCAGTGTGAAGATGAGGTGAGCGAGGATTTCGTGGGGAACTCGGGGATCAGCTCCCACCATCCCTGCGTGTGTGAGACCCTTTGTTACAAAAGGGGTGCCATCAGTGCCCCTGCCTTCTGCTGCAGCCCAGCCTTGGGCTCTGAGTCAGAACAGAGCTGAATTTCAGGAAGGTGAGGTTGGATTGCTTGGATTCACCTTCAGGTGGTGCTCACTCTGGTGCTTGTTTTTATTTCAGGTTGTGTACATTTCCTCTGACTCTTCGTTTGTAGCATCTGCAGAGGACGAGGACGTAACAGAACCTGGTAAATCGACAGCAATTCCTCCACTCATTCCCTTCTCCTGCTGCTCTGTGTCTGGGCAGCTCTGCCCAGGCTGGGGGCTGGTTCCTGAAGGCAAAATGTCTGGGTAGCATCCAGGAATAGTGGAGGGTGAGCTCTGCTTCTTCCCTGCCTCCTGGTATTGCTTCTGGTGTGGAGCCAGGGCTGGGAACAGGCTCCTCAGGGAATGGGCACGGCCCCGAGGCTGCCAGAGCTCCAGGAGTGTTTGGACACCGTTCCCAGGGATGCACAGAGTGGGATTTCTGGGGTGTCTGTGCAGGGCCAGGAGCTGGACTGGATGATCCTGTGGGTCCCTTCCAGCTCAGCCTATTCTGGGATTTATCCCAGGGTGCTCCCGTGGCTGTGGATCCCAGATATTGACTGCCTTGGGTGCAGTTCTAGTGTGTCCCACTGCTAGCTCGCCAGAAGGAAATTGTTATAAATGCTGATTTTAGGCAGCAGAGCCTCAGAACCCTTTTTTATTAGGCTTAGGCGGGCAACATTTTGTAGTTGCCAACATGAAAATATCCTGAAGCAACCTAACACAAATAATATTAGGACGTGAGGGATAAAATGAAAGTAATTTATCTTTTGTGAGTTTAAAGAACTTCACCAAACTCCTGTTTTCTTGACCAGTTGCTGATGGCTTGTGCTCTTCTCTCCTAGACGAAATGCCTTGTGACACCAACCCGTGCTTGATCGAGGAAACACCATCCTCTCTTTGCAAGAAAGTTCCATATCTGAGGTAAAAAATCCTTCTGTTTCCTTTCACTTCTCCTTTGGAGGGTTTCTTGCCTTTCCCTTCCATCCTTGAGCTTCCTGAGTTGCCCAGGTTTGTGTTTGTGTCCACAGAGCAGCATTTTTTCCTGGCTGTTCTGGGACTCCTCCAGGCTGCCAGGCTGAGGGAGCTGTGTTCTTGCCTTTAACCAATTTTAAACTTTCTCTTTAAGTCTGGGTAGCTCACAGACTCAGGAGGATCAGAGATTAACAAGTTCAATATTCTCACCTCCTGTGGTAGGAGGAAGTGTTGAATTTGGGAAGAGGCCGAGACGGGGAATGCAAACAGAAAAACCCACAACCACAAAAAAAATCCCCCAAAATCCCAGAGAATTCCCATTTCCCCAGAGAATTCCATTGGGAAACACTTTTTTTTTTTTAAATTTTCTCTGAGGATGCTCAGCTACTGCCACAGGGTCACCTAGAGAGGTTGTGGAGTCTGTCCATGGAGATGCTGCAAAACCCTGGTCCTGGGCAGCCTGCTGTGCCTCCTTGAATCAGGAGGTGCTAATGAAAACCTAATTAATAAATCAGGAGCTTTGAACGTTCTCTCCATCCCATTTCTTCTGCCTTTGGATGTTTTTCAGCCTGAGCAGGAACAACCACATCCGAGCTGCTCCAGAGAGCCCCGTCACACCCAGGCCCCCCATCAAGGAGCCAGGTCCCAACTCCCCAGGAGTCAGCGGCACCAGGAGGCCCTTGTGTGCTGCTGAGGAGGTAAACTGGGGAGAAGGGGATTGCTTTGGGATGAAACAGCTGCAGAGCTCCTGTCCAGTCAGGCTGAGACAAAAGGAAGGGGTGGGAATGCCTCCTAAAGTCTTTTTTTTTTATTTTTTTCCCTCGCTTCTGCAAGGATGTTCAGCAAGCGGAAAATAAGAAATACAAAGAGCTCTTGAGTCTGTTCAAGGAAAAATATTCTGGGAAACTGACTTCTCCACGGCCAGCAAGACTCAACAAGTAATTATGAGCCAAATAACCCTTAACTTTCTGGTGGTGAGTTTGTTGTGTGTGGAAGGGGAGGAGAATTGATCTTTGCTACTACTCTCAGGGTTCTGGCCAGAGTCAGATGTAAGGATTGAGTCTCTTTTGGAATAGCAGAGACAGAAAATTTGACTCTGGTACGTTCACTGTGCCTGAGTTGAAGGTGGCCAAACTTCTGGATGTAAACTCCTCCAAATGCCCTTTGCATCTGGCCATGGCAGCAGTGACAGCACAGTTCTGTTCATCCTTTAACAGCCTAATTGTACTTTATATATTTCTATTGCTCTCGTTCAGCCGGTTGTGTACAAGTAGCCGTGTCCTCTGCGGTGAATTGGTGTGCACTGGTAACAAATCACCTGTAAAAACTCTGTCCTTTTCTTCTGCCACACCAAAGAGTTCAAACCAAGGAGCCAGGGATGACTGGGAGTCCCCTGAAAGAGCCAAAATCCAGCGGTGCCTCTCCACCTGTGCCAGAAAGGACCAGTGAGTATCCCCAGCATCCAGCTCTGTGGGTAGAAGTCCAGCCCCAAACTGGGCATTTCCTCCGAGTGGTTATTGGCTAAACTGGGTTTGTGAGGGTTTTTGTTGAAGGGAAAACTTGGTTTAAGGTGGGATTTGAGAGCTGTGACTGTAGCAGGGCAGTTTGTAGCTGGCTGTGACCCCCACTGCACAGGAGGAGGTTGTAGTACCTGTTTGACCTGGGGTCTTTTTGTATCAGGGGAGAGGGATCTTTAACTCTGCACCCTCAGAGCTGCACTTTAATCCATTTTTAATGCATTTAATCCATTTTAAATAGTCCTAGACAGGACTATGTCTGTGATAGCAGAGCTTCCAAACCGAGTCAACTAATGCCATGTATGTTTAATATTGTCCCAGGTCTGGTTTTTTTTCCCCCTGGTCATTACTTAAATACTTTTTCATCACTGGCTCTTTTATACCTTGGCCTTTATGACACCATCATATGGGGATTGAAATGATTCCCGAGCAGGTGCCAGAGTTTGAGCTTGGGTGAACATGCTGGTGCCATGTCTGTGATGTCACCTGGAAACAGAGAGCTCTGTGCAGCTGCTGGGCTGGGAAGTCACCTCCTCGCTCTCACGTTGCTGCTTTTCCCTGCAGGTGTCAAACACGGGGATGTTTTCAGCCCCCAGCTGCCTCAGAGAGGCGTCATGATCAGGTGAGAGTCTCTTTTGACCAGGTGAGAGTCTCTTTTAACCAGGTGAGAGTTTCTTTTGGCTCTGTCAGCCTCCAGCAGACCAACCCTGAGACATGTTCCATGTCTCAGTGCTGGGGGAGAGGAGCAGCTGGTTCGAGGAGTTGCTCCCAGCCTGTTGTCCCTCAAATCCAGCTCCCCTGTCACAGCTGGGCAGCTGTGGGATATGCTGGCTGTTTTCTGGGAGAAGGAGAGTAGGGGTGACAGGGGTGGCCACCCCGAGTTGTCCTTGGGTTTGCAGGATCCTTTTTTGCTCCCGAGGGTCGTTCTGCCACACCTTTAATGAGCTGGCTTTGCATCTCCTGTGGATCCTGAGCAAAGGGACTGGGGAGCTCCTAAAGCCTGGGGTGACTGAGGCAATTTTTTGGGGCTTGCAGGATGCCTTGGGCTGGAATAGGAGACCAAGAAGGGAGCATTGCTGTGCCTCATCAGGGGCCAGGGGACTCCGTGGTGGCAGCTCCAGGGAGGGATTTTGGAGTGGCAGTTCGGTGCCCTCCTCTTCCTCCCCTCAGATGAGAGAGGAGAGAGTGCATCTGGGGACAGAGGGAGGTTTGGTTGTGGCAGGTCTGGTTTTGGGGTGATTTTTGTCCCTGTTCTCTTTCCCCCCTTAGACACGAGCACTGTATTGAGCTGTGCATTTGTCCCGAGTTAAATTGCCACTGTTCCCTGAGCTCAGGGAAAGAGAGGAAATAACTGGTGGGGTGGGATTTGTCACCAGGAGATCACAAAGCACTTTGATAGAGGAAGTGCTGGTTGCTTCCCCGTTTTCCAAAGATTAAAACTGAGAAACAAAAGGAGTTTGGTACCTGACGGTGGAAGAAAGTTTGCAAAGCTTCCAGCTCTTCACCTCTCCCAGCCTGGCTGCTCCAAAAGGAATGGGGAAGGAAACTCAGATGGGTCAGAATCAGCCTTGAAAAAGCATTTCTTATGCAGAAGGTGGATTTTGGGGAATTTCACGGGGCAGTGTGGCTATCCAGCTCACTTCTCTTTCTCTCCTGACAGCTACTACACACCCCCAGAAGACTCTCGTGGACAGGGAAAACGAGAGAAACGAGCTGCTTCGGTGGTAAGCTGGAGTTAGTCGTGGCTTCACTTTGTTTTCAGGAAAACAGAACTCATCTCTGCTCAGGATTGAGATCCACAATAAAATTGGAAGTGTGGGAATCAGAAATAATTATCTTGAGCTCAGCTTGATACCTGTGTGTGGAGGCTTTGCTGGGGCTCTGGGTGTTAGTCCAAGCCCAAGGAAAGTCCTGCCTCTGTGGGCACAGTTGGAATGCAGCCACCCATCAGGTGTGGGGTTTGCTGCTGGGATGTGTGTACCAAAACCCTCCCGGTTTCACGCAGGACTCTCTGCCCTGTCCCCCAGCAAAGCCCTCGTGCTTCTCTCTGACTCCCTGTCCTTGTGCCCCGGCAGGGCCAGCGCCAAGCCCAAGTCCCCCAAGGAAAGCTATTCCAGTTCCACGTGACGCCTGTCCTGTCCAAAGACCTCTTTTTTGTGGACAGCGAGCCACTGCCGTGCCCAGAAAGGCCAGCAGCCGACCTGGCTCCACTGACAGAGGTACCTGTGCCCAGCAGCAAGCCAGGGCTGTGCCTGGTCCAGCAAAGCCCCTCGCTCTGGCACTGGAGCTGCACTCGGAGGCCTTCTGAGGGGCTTGGTGTGCTCCATGTGCTGTTCCACGAGCCCTTCCCCATGGAATCCTTTGTTCCAGGCCATGGAGAGCGAGATCTCGGCCGCCTTTGACAGCGGGGAGCCCGAGGACATCCTGAGCAGGGCCTTCAAGCTCACTGTCACCCGTGAGGACATCTGCACCCTGCAGCCCCTGGGCTGGCTCAACGACAGGGTACGAGAGATCCTGCACTTCCCGGGAAATCCCCCCTTTCCCTGGGCACAGGAGTCTTCCAGGAGCTCTACTGCAGAGCCCAGAAATAACTGTGCACTCCTTATTTTGGGTGCCGTGTGGGCTGGTGTTTCTGGGAGCTTTAACTCGGCTGCTGCAGCTCCCAGGAGTCAGTCTGGGTTACTGGAGTGGGTGCGGGGGCTTTAACCAACAGCACGAGGCACCCAGGGTAAAATTCCGGGAGCAAAAGCTGCCAGCTGGAGTTCTCTCAGCTCCAGGGTGGCCAGCAAAGACATGTTGCTGTCTTTTTTAATTTAGTGTCTTACTTCACATCTCCATTTGCCTCTCTCTGCTCCAGATCATGAATTTCTACATGGGTCTTCTGGTGGAAAGGAGCAAGAAGGAAGGATATCCAGCAGTCTACGCTTTTAATACCTTCTTCTATTCCAAGCTGAGCTCTACGAGCCACAAGGGAGTCAAGAAATGGACCAAAGGTGTGGATATCTTCGAGCATGATGTCATCTTGGTGCCTGTTCACCTCAGAATTCATTGGACGCTGCTGGTGAGCCACGCTGGCTTTTTATTCAGGGGATGGGGAGAACAAAAGTAGCAAGCAAAGTCCTGTGGTGTTTGGGGTGTGCTTTGTCTGAGTCACCTTTTAACCCCAGGTCGTAGATCTCCGAGAGAAAACCATCAAATACTTTGACTCCTTGGGACAGAAGGGAGACCACATCTGTAAAACTGTCTTGTGAGTAGCTGCTTTTTTATCCCTCGTGGTTGTTTTTGTGGCCTTTTCCCCCTGCCCATGGGAAGTGTTTCTGCCCTGTCACGTGGTGCTCCCTCACTTTGTACCTCTCCTGGTTCTGCTCAGTGTTTGGAACCCTCCAGCAGCTTTGTAGGGTGAGAGCAGCCCCACAGAGACAAATCCCAGAATCAATGAGATGGGAAAAGCCCTCCAGGGTCACTGAGTCCAACCTGGTGACTGATCCTCACCTTGTCACCAGATCCCTCTGCAGAGCCCTCCTGCCCTCCACACTCCCACCCAGCTTGGTGTCACCCACGAACACACTGAGGGTGGCCAATCCCCTGGTCCAGATCATGGATAAAGATATTAAACAGTACTGGGCCCCACACTGGGCCCTGGCTGCCCCACTCACTGCCTCTCACTGTGTCTCCAAGACTGGGATTTTTCCTCCACATTCCTTAAATCCACTGCTGGGAGGATCCTCTGGCATTTCACTGCCATTTATCCTCCTGTCACTCTTCAACAGCTCTTTTGTTGTTGTTGTTGCCCTAAATCAGGGAGAGGAAAAGTGATTTTGTGTTGTTTTCAACAGAAAATACCTGGAAGAGGAAAGCAGGGAAAAAAGAAACATTGAACTGACTGCTTCCGAGTGGACCCTTCGCAGCATGGGCACAGAGGTATGGGAGCAGTGCCTGGATTTGGGATGGGAGCTTTTGGGATGGGAGCTTTTGGGATGGGAGCTGGAACCCCTCGTCACAGGGGGCTCAACACTTCCCAGGGAAGCACAGGAGGGAGATGATGTGCAGTTAACTGGGACTGTTCCTCGGGTTTGGGAGCGGTGGATGGATGATGGAAGGAGGTTTTCAGGAGTAGGTTAATGGGTGCCACGACCAAACTGAAAATTCTCCATCTTTTTTTTTTTGTATTCCTCAGGAAATCCCTCAACAAAATAACGGGAGCGACTGTGGAGTTTTCGTGTGCAAATTTGCTGATTTCATCTCCAGAGACAAACCCATCATCTTCACCCCGGTGAGAGGAGGCAGGAACAGCTCCAGCCTCTCCCACACCCCATGCAAGAGCCAGGGAAGCTGCACAGCAGCTGGGGCAGGGGCTGAGGGGTTTGTTCCGAGGGGTTTGTTGCTCTGGTGCCTCATATCTTGGGCAAGATGATGGAATCGTGCAATCCCAGGGTGGTTTGGGGTGGAATGGACCTTAAAGACCATCTCATTCCAAGGCCAGGATGCTGCAGCCAGTGGCCTTTGTAATCTCTTGGAGAAACAGGTTTCCCCCTTGGGCCAGCTCAGACACTGGTTGTTTTCCAGCGTGGTGGTCTTTAATCAATGTCCCCGTAAAGAAATGTGGTTCTGTTGGGTGGTTGTGTCACCCTCGTGTAAAACCCAAATGGCAGGTGCTCAGGAGCTTCCCCTTCCAAGAATTCCCTGGGTTTTAATGGAGATTCCCTGCCTCTTTCTCTTCCCATGTGATGGATTTTTCCCTGTTTCTTTTCAGGAACACATGCCTTATTTCCGCAGGAAGATGGTGTGGGAAATCATCCATCAGCAGCTGCTGGGAGACATGCACTGTTAGAAAAACACTGTTCTGTCAAAGAGTAGTATTTATTTCTTATTGGTTAGGTGAGATAAGAGAAATATTAACTTATGTAAGAGCCTTATTGTACGGGAACGTTACTTGTTAATAGAGTAATTTATTTTTTAATTGAAAACCGAGTTGCTGTCTCAAGTGTGGTTTTTGACTTGCTCCCCATCTGAAGAAGAACAGGGGCTGTCTCCTCTCCTGCTGGCTCTGGGGGACATCCCAGAGCTGCTCCTGGCTCAAAGATCCACGAGATCCTGGCAGAGCTGCAGAGGGGCTTTATCTGCCTTTGCTTGCACTGCTTGCCACAACAATTCCAAAGCCAGTCGTGTTTTATCCTTACAAATAATTAATCAGGGATAATTAATCTTCCCTGAGGCATGAGGACGCAGCAGCTGGGAATGTATGAGGTGTCCTTTCCCCTTCCCTTCGCTTCTCCCTGCTTGGGGCTGCAGCTTTGAGTGTCCCAGGTGCCACCAGAGCCACTCTCCTCCCATGGCAGCATTCCCAGTGCTGGAGGGGTGGGAGGGAAGAGCCTGGCTCTGGGAGCTCATGGAGGGGGGGGTTCCCTCATCGTGGCACCCCTCAGCACCCCAAGGCCCTGCCCAGGCAGCCCCACCCTGCCCCCAAAGGACACCCCAGCCCTTTCTGGCACTTTTCCCCACTGGATGTTCCAGGGATGTGCAGGGGGAGAGAGGCGGCTTCACGATGGCAACAGATCCCTGGGTAAAGCTCCCCCTGGCAATGCCCACAACCCTCCCCACCCCAAATTCCCCCACCTCCAGCCCTCCCCTCCCGGGCAGCAGGGATTGGGAGGAGCTCCCAGCCGTGCCCACCACAAGGGACCCGAAAGAAAGCAACAGAGAGCAGGCTCAGGCTCTGGTTAGCTGGATATATTTCTCTTTTTGTTGTCGGTGTCTCGGGTTGGTTTTCACAGAACACTTTGCAGTAGAGGAAAACGCGGATCCGCAGCCCACGGGAGCGGCGCCTCAGCTCCCATCCCTGCTCCTGCCCGTCGGCTTCCACCGCTGCCATCCATCACTTGGATTTGCTTTAAACCCTTTTATTTTTTGATTTTGTGTGTGTGTGTTTGGCTTTTTTTTTCTTTTTCCCTTTTTTTTAAAAATTTTTTAACCATTTCTCAAGCTTTCTCCGAAGGAACAGCCACTGGCTCTCGGCTTGCAGGAGACTACGGAAGAGCTCTGGGACATGGGGGGATGGTTTCCTTCTTCCACCTCGCAGCTGACTTGGTCGAGATCATTTTTCCAACTCGTTTTTTTTTTATTACAAAAATAAAAAAATGCTCCAACTATCAGTTTTACAAGGCATACAAAAATCTTCTAAAAGGGCAACACAAGCGCAAGGTGCTGAGGTACGAAAACCTGAGGTAGTTTTTGTGTGTGGGTTTGTTTGTGTGTGTGTCGGGGGGGTTATTTGGGTTATTTTTCATTTGGAGCCAATTTTTCTGGTTGGGTTTTCCAGCCCTGGGCTGACAATCTCTTGTAAATCCGGTTTTTTTCACCCATTTCCTCCTCCTCTCCCTGCAAGAGGGATCTTTCCCCAACGATCCCAGCCCGAAGCGGGCGGGGCTGGTGCTGCCCATCATTTTCCAGTGCTGGGCAGTGACGGAGAGAGGACAGACAGACAGAAAGGGGGGACAGAACGGACGCAAACCCCGCTTTTGGGAGTCCGAAGCCAAGAGGAAAAGGGTGTGTGAAGGAGAGAAACAATTCCTACAAGAGGAATCTTCTTGGCTCTTACAGGCCCTGCTCTTCTCAAAGCCCTTCAGAAATCGCTTTTTAACAGTTACTCAGTATTTTTTTCCCTGCTGGCGATCCTACAGCTCTGCTCTACGGCGCGTTAGAGAACCAATGGACCAGCTCCTGCCATGAAACCTCTAGAAAAAGCCTGCTTTTGCTAAAAACAAACAGCCCCCTCCCCCCAAAAAAACTGTTTTAAAAAGTGAGTTAAAAAATAAAATCTTACAAAACTTAAAAATCGGCGTTAGTTTCGTTATTGATATATTAATTCTAAACGCACGAGCGCCGTGCGCCGCGGCCCCCCGAGGCCGGGCGAGCTCCTCCTGGGTGGGAATGGGCAGGTTCGGGGAGAATTCCAAAACAAAAACCACCTCTCTCTGCCTGTGTTAGTCCAACTGACGGGGGGGGGGAGCAGCGGGGGCGGCGATGGAGTAAGGCGGAAGCTGCGGGATGGAGAGAGCCCCCCCCGTGCCCCGGTTCTGCGCAGCCTGGCTGCAGGGGGGCTCGGGGGGTCTTTGGTTTGTCCCCTGACCTGCTGGGGTCCGGCGCTGGCGGGGGTTACATTCGTCGGGCGGTGCTGGCGGGAGCCTCACTTGCTGTGCTGCGAGGCCGCGGCTCCCTGAGCGTGTTTGTGCTCCTGCTGCTTCACCTGCTGCACGATTTCCCTGATCTTGCGCTGGGCAGTCTGAGGGGGGGCAAGGAAAGGGGGTTGGGGGGCCACCAGAGGCTGGATTCCCCCACCCCCACAGCCACACCAGC
>VZTA01028460.1:53056-67942 GCA_013398855.1 Mohoua ochrocephala
GTTGGGTTGGGCTGGGTTTGGTTGGGTTGGGCTGGGTTTGGTTGGGTTGGGCTGGGTTTGGTTGGGTTGGGCTGAGTTAAGTTGGGCCGGGTTGTGGTCCTGGCACGCACTCCCTGCTTTTTGCCTGCCCTCCCACAAGGTGCCCAAGGGAAGAGCTCACGGCAGGAGGTGCCAGGGCACTTCAGGGGAAGGGAAACTTACGGGGTGCTGATGGGGGAAGGCGCCGGCTGGGGGGGCTCCGTACAGACCCGACAGATAGGCTGAGGAGCCCTGTGGTGGGAGAGAAAATGAGGGTCAGTGACATCAGTGATGTCCTCAAGGTGCCAACCCCTTCCCCCAGACACCCCCACCCCGCCATGGGGAGCATGTCACCACCATGAGTGACACGAGGGATGCAGCGACCACCCCTCATCCCCTGAAAACCCTCCAGGAGAGTTCAGGATGAGCTGCAGCCCGGATCCTGCGCCTGCGGCACAGCACGAGGCCGGGATGTGGGTGGGAGCTCCCAGTTAACCCCAGTCCCTCCCCACTGCTGGTTTTTTGGCTGTGTCCCGGTAATGTTTGTCTCAGAAAAAAAGGTCCCCTTCTGGCCTCACCAGGGGAGCTCGAAAAAGGCCACGCAAAGCTTTGTGGTGAAGGACCCCACCCCAAACACTGCCCTTCAGGAGACCTGTCCTGCTCCTCTCCATCGCCCCCATAAATAATTCCTACAGCTGTCTCCCAAAGGCTGTGGATACAGGCACAGCATCCTCCCCTCCACGGGCTGAGAGTGACCAACCAACCCTCCTGGAGCCCTCCAGAGTCACCACACCCTCCCCACATCCTCCCCGGCACTCACCGTCCTCCTCCGCCCGCTCTGCTGCTGCCATTCCAGGGAAAGAAAACAGCACAGGTTAATTAACCCACAGCTTGGAATAAATTATTTAGGGACTAACAGAGACAGCCCACACCGCCTGGGTGACCCGGGATGGACCTTCTCCATCAGCACTGTGGCCATCCTGCTCTCCTGGCACTGCACCATCCCTGCCCGCTGTCACCTCGAGGGTTGTGAACATCCTTGCCCAGGTTTCAGCACCCCAAGGAGGAGGAGAACCCTCCCCTGTGAGTTGGGGTGGAGGTTGGCTCCCCTGGGTGCCAGGGCAGGGATCCAAGCTGATGGCAGTGGATGCACAGGGTGGGCTGCTTGTCCCCCACACGCCCTTGTGGCCACACCAGGGGGCTCTGGTGGCCACCGAGACTAGACCCGCAGGGCACAACCCAGTCCATACCACCACAACCCAGTGGTGGGCTTGGGGTCAGGACTGAAGACCACCTCCATGGTTTTTCCACGCTCTCTTCAGAGAGCGGCACCCTTGGGACACAGCCAGTCCTTAAACGCTGGTGAAACCCAGCTCAGCACGACACAGGGATGGCAGCTGATCTTCCCAGGGGGCTGCATCCAAGCAGGGACAAGCCACCCCCATTCCCTCTCCTCTCCCCTTCGCTGCTGTGATGAGCATCCTCCCCCAACAGGCCAAGAGTCAAAGCTCCCCACGAGGTGGCTCCTATAGCTACGGTGTCCACCCAAACCCAACAGCTCCAGCAGGACCCTCCAGACACCGGGAACATCTCACACTTACTGCAAAGGGGTGGTACGGGGTGGCAGCTGCAGCCCCTCGGGCCCCTGGGGTGGACGGGAGCATGGACAGCCCTGTGGAGAAGATGCCCAAAGCGCTGAGGTTCAGTCCTGGGATCAGGTTGGCCTGTTGCTGGGAAAGAAAAGACACGGAGAAAAGGTGTGAAAGGTGGAGTCCCGGGCTTCTGGACACAGCGTGGATGTGATGGGCGAGGCCCAGCCCTTGTTGTAACACATTGACCTCCACTCTGAATTCTCGTCTGGCCACCTGCAGAGGGAGCAGCCCCAGCGGGAGGGGCTGGGCTTACATTGACAGCCACCACGTCGTTCTCGTAGGCCTCGCGCAGCTTCTTCATGATCTCCACCTCGGCGTTGGAGCAGGCCTCCGTGCTGCCCTTCACTGTGATGGTGCGCTCGGGGTTGTAGATGGTCAAATCCTGCAAACTGCCCCACGGGAAAATCCAGAGACACCGTTACATTCCTTCTCCAAGCCAAGAAAAACCCCAGGAGAACTCGAATCACAGCTGAGGGTTCCCCCCGAGACACTGTGAGAGCCACACGCCCTCTCCCTGCCCAACACCACCGTCCACCTGGGATGAGGAACATCCACCCGGGATGGGGAATGCACGTGGGAAAACACAGCTGCTCTGGTTTTCGGCTCCAGCACTGCTTGTACCACGTTGGATGGAATGGGGTGGCCTGGTGTTCACCAGGACTTCACTGAATCATGGAACCATGGAACCGTGGAATGGTTTGGGTTGGAAGGGACGTGAAAGCACATCCAGTTCCATCCCCTGCCACGGGCAGGGACACCTCCCACTAGACCAGGGTGCTCCGAGTCCCATCCAACCTGGCCTTGGACACTTCCAGGGATCCAGGGGCAGCCACAGCTTCTCTGGGCAACCTGTGCCAGGGCCTCCCCACCCTCAAAAGGAGTAATTTCTTCCCAATATCCCACCTAACCCTGCCATCCCCCCTGGTCCTGTCACAAGAACTTACGGGGAGATGGTGATCTTCGTGCCTGTGTCCTGCTCAATCTTCTTGAGGTTGCGGCCCTCCTTGCCAATCAACCTCCCCACCAGGCTGTTGTGTGCCAGGATTTTCAAGGGAATCTCTTCTGCTCTAAAATGGATTCAAAAATATAAAATCTAAAGGTCCGACCAGTCAGGAAACACAGAAATTTCCAGCCACAGGTACTGAGGACGCGGTGGAAAGGAGAAAGACCACCACCACCACCGTTTCTCGCCATGCTTTTGGCCGAGCCAGTGGCACTCACGTTTTAGTTTCGTCAGCCTCCTTCTGCATGATATCCAGGATCATGCGGCACGCTTCCGAGCACCCCTCCGGCGTGGCGTGGATGGTGATGGGCTTCTCGGCAGCGCCGGCGTTCTCCTTCCGATGGATGTCAACCCTGCGGTGAAACAACCGGCAGACGGGAGCCCCTGAGATGGGTCTGGGGGCACACCAGAGGTTTTCGAGAGCTCAGGAGCTGAGAAAAAACTCATTTCAACGCTTGCTCAAGCTTTGGGGTGAACCTGGGTCTCAGGTGCATCTAACCATCACCTGGCTCGCACAAGCCCAGGCAGTGCTTGGTTTCGGGTGCTTTGGATCAGACTTGGGCCAACGTTCGCCTGTAGGACCCAAGGTCCTGGAAGCTGAGGGGCGTCACAACATCAACCAAAGCATCGAGGGGGCAGAACAAATCCTCAACCGGACAAAGCCCTGAGCAACCTGGCCTATCGTCTCTGACGCCAGCCCCGCTTGGAGCAGGAGACTGGATTGGAGGCCTCCGGAGGTCCCTTCCGACCTCCGCCTCTCTCTCTGCGCAACACCCGAGGCTGTCCAGCGACCACGTCCTTCGGGACAGAGAGCACTTACCCGTGGGCAGCGTCTGTCACGACACGGAGGCACCCAACAGCGCTGGTACTCACGCCCTTCCAGGGGAGACCAGAAGGCTCCCGTGCGCACCGGCAGGGACCGTGCTCTACTCCTCTGGTCCTCCCTCAGCTCATGGCGGGAGGAGGCACGGCCTCCAGCTCGCTTCTCACGCTCAACCGTACCTGGCAAAGCCCTGAGAGAGAGGGAGAGAGGAAAGCAGGGTAGGAGACTCCCGCACCTCAACCACGCGCCTTGGACAACAGGGGGAAGAACCTTTCCGTCTTCTCCGCGCGAGTCCGCGCGCTCTTCCCACCGGAGGGTGATGCTGCGTGGCCATCCTGCCATCGGCCACCACCTCGGTGTCCCTGTCACCGCTGCAGCCAGGGCCAGATCTTCCGAGCAGGCGCGGTAGCGGCAGCTCAGCCACTCCAGAATGCTGCTGGTGCTCAGCTCCGACACGGTGGGCGCCCTTCCAGCCAACGTCTCTGAGGTCCCGTCCCGACCGGGATCATCCGGGGTGCCGCTGCATGTGCCAGGCCGAGGGCTGCAGGGCAGAGTCACCACGCAGTGCCACCCTGGGACGCCGCGGGGTCACGGCGGGTTGGCACAGGTCAACTCTTCCAGGAGATCAAGAGCCAGCGCGTTGGAACGCGGGCGGTGGAAGGGGAGCAGCAGCTGGGTGAGCCTTCCCCAAGAAAAGGGCAGAGCCAACCCCACCCGCTCCAAAGGGACCCCAGAGCGGTTTCATCCAGGCTCTGAACAGGGAGCGAAGACAGAACGTGATTCCCTTCATGGGCTCCATCTCTCCAGATCTCCCGTGGCTTCAGTTGGAGCTGCTCAGGCAGGAGACTGGTGCTGAGTGGACGGTGCAAAGCAGCGATGGCAACACCGGCACCCTCCGGCCACATCGACAGCCCGTGGTGACCCGGCCGTGCGCTGACACCCTCCGAGGTGCTCCCAGCTGTGGAGCTCCCTCGGGTTGGCCTGGAGGATCCGTTCCCAGCAGGTACAGGGACACTCGCTGCCACCCCTTCGCTGGGGACAGGGCGAATGTGTCACGATGGCCACGTGAGGCGATGACAGACCAGGCTGATGCTCCCAAGGTAGGGGGAATCGATGAGGAATCCCAACAAACCCCACAGATGGGAGCCACGCAGCTCCTCGGACCCGTGAGTAGCTGAGGCTGGTGGAGATGAGGACACGGCTGAGCCTTCGTGCCAGAGAGGGACCAAGTGCCACGAAAGGGCTGAATGGAGGCACTTGAGGTGATGAGGACCTCGGACAAGCCTTAGAGAGGGGCACAAGACAGGTTCCTGGCTGACCAACCCATCCCACATCCGGATGTGTGGGCACGAGCTCACTCGGCAGAGAGGAGGAGGAAGGCACGTCCCCCCGCAGAGAGCTGGAGAAGAGAGAGCTCTGCACCTCCCAGCACATCCCAGTGCCACTGCTGAGCTGCTCCATTCCAACGGGAGGATGGAGAAGGGGACCTTCAGCACCTTCATCCCATCACCAGGTGCTGCAGGGAAGGATGACCAGGGATGGGGGGACAGGGTCTGCCCGTGGTGCAGCAGGAAAAGCCTCCAAGAGACCTTACAGGGGGCTGAGAATGCTTCAGGGAGCGGCTGCCACGAGGCACAGCCCTCTCCAGGTGGAAAGCACAGCGTGCCTGTAGGGTTATCCCGGTCCCAGGGCTGCTGGGTAGCCGTGATCCTCTCCTCATGGAGTTCCAAGGGCTGTGGAAGGTCACCTGCTGGGGTGGGCTCTTGGTCTGGGCTTCCTCATGGAAGAAGGTGGCTCAGCCTGGGGACGGTTTTGCCCCCTGAAGCATCTTTGAGATCTCTGTGTGTGGAACCAGGGTGAAATCCAACGTGACCAGAGGAATCCAGAACCCAATGTCGCTCTGGGGAGGAGCAGGGGCCGGGCAACAGGATGTCACCCTTGGATCATCACGTCGGTGGATGAGGGTGGCCCGGGCAGGGACAGAGTGCGAGATGACACCCAAGCTGAAGGACAGGGGCTCCCGTGACTGCCCGGGATGGATTCTTGAGGTCCTCTTCACCCAAGCCTGAGCAGAGGTGGTGCCCCACTGTGGGTAGGGCAGGAGAGAGGAGAGCACTGAGCAGGGCCTTCCTCCGTGGCACCGGCTCTTCGGGGCAGGCGTGGGGAGCCGCTCCACGAGGAGGGACAGAAACTGCTCCGAGCAACAGCGTTTGGCTTCGTGGTTGGGAGAAACCGGCACCTCGCCATCTTCCTTGCCAGGCTCAGGGCTTGGAAAGGGCAAATTCCAGCCTTGGGTGGTGAGGACACAGCTACACCTGCTGCTCGTCCCACCAGGACTCACCTGGAGAAGAAGGGCTTGCGGCCAACCAGGATCTGCTCACGGCTACCAGGTGGCCACACCAGGCTCCAAGAGCTCCTCTCCCTACTCCTCTGCCCCCTTTCCGTACAAACCTCTTCCTGCCAACCCAACACCAGGGTCTGGCTCGTCCTCCTACCTCCAGCCACGCTACCACCAAAGATCTGCCTCTAAAAACTCCTCTGAGCACTAGGATGCTCTGGGACAGGAGTCCTACGTCCCATGGGATCACCAGGTTCAGGATGATGAGCACGGGAGAAGACAGCTTTGGGTTAAACACAAACACACCTGGGCGGGAACAAACCATGCAGGAAAACCATGCAGAGAATGAGCAGTGAGATCAGGAGAACAGCAACAAGAGAAACACGGAAAACTTTGGCAAGACAATCCCACTTTTTTGGGTTTTTTTTTCCTTTTTTTTAGTTCAAAAATAAACACGTTAATAGCTGAAAAAGGCTTCGAACAGTTACAAAAGCCATCTTTCTCGTGGCAGCGCTCCCACAGTGTCCCTTTCCCCTCAACAGCTCTAGCCCATGTGGGACGCTGCAGGATGAGCAAACCCCAAGGACAAAGACCACCGCACTGAGGATTCCCCTTTAGGGTTTTACCCCCAAACTTGCCATTTCTCCCTAAAGCCTCATCCCCAGCTGTTCTCGTGAGGCTTTAGGGACTCATTCCAGGCCTTTTCCAGTGTGCATCCCCCTCTTGCCGCGCCCAGACCACGCCGGCCAGCAGGAATGGTTTAGGACCTGAGCTCTGCCACCACCCCCTGAAGGCTGCGCCCCAAGAAACCAGCAGTGGCCAGCACTCCAAAAGCCCCCAGTGCAGGGAGAACCCGAGCTGGGACCTACAGCACCCTAGGGAAGGAAACAAAACCATTGGAAGTACTTACTTGGACTGGGTTTGCTTAGTAAGGTTCTTTATGGTCAAGCCCTCCTTTCCTATGATCGCACCAACAAACTGCGTGGGCACCAGCATCCGCAGTGGGAAATCGAGCTGTTTGGGCTGCGAGGAGCCCCCCGGGGAGGAGCCCCGCTCCCTGGAAGAGTGGCCCCCGCGGCGGGATCGCTGGGGGGGCGGAGGGGAGCTCACCTCTTCATCCGGGATGTAGGAAATCTTGAAGGAATAGTTCTCAAACTGGTGGTCGCTCAGCTTCTCTATTGCTCTGCAAGGCAGGGAGACGCAGGGGGGTGGTGAGGGGCTCCCTCCGGCACCCCCACCACGTGTAAAACACGGGCCCTTTCCCAACTTGCATCTTCCTCCCTTCCCCAGTCTGGAGAAGGTGCCCATGGGAAGCCAGAGCCCCACACTTTTCCCATGAGGAGCAAGCCCCATAACCTGGTGGGACATTGTCCCCTTCCACGTGGGTCATGCCAAAGCTGGCACACGACTTTCTCCCTCCAGCAGAGGTGGGATGGCAGCCCAGGGAGCTGCCCCTTCACCACCAGAAGCTCCCACACAGCATGGGAATGGACTCACAGGTTTTTTTGGACACGGAAACGGTGACAGAGCGGCTCCGAGCCACCACCGCTGCTCCAGGGAGAAGGATGCAGCACGTGGTGCCCCCTCTGCTGGGAACCCCAACTCCCTCCCTGGCTGGATGAGGCTGGGAGGCAGCACCTGGACTCTTCATCCCCCCAGCCCCTCCTCAGCAGTGATGTTTGGCCTCTGCCACGACCCCGCTCGGCTTCAGCTTTCCCTGCTCCTACCACATCCTGCTGACAGATCCCAAGCAGCTCCTTGCCAGGCCTGAATTCCACATCCTCTGAGGACTTCTGCAGCTTCACCATCCCTTTCCTAAGTCCGAAAAAAGCCTCTTATCCCAAAGTATCGAGCACTGCTGTGTTGGGGAAACTCTTTTGTCTTCCTTTGTTGCCACACATCCCAAGACCACGGTGGGATTTTTGGGGCTGGCCTGTGCCCAAGGACCAGGGTTTGGACTCAGGGATCATTGTGGGTCCCTTCCAGCTCAGGGGACTCCATCATTCTAAGACACTCGTGTCACGTTTATCTGTGGTCCTCAGCACATCCAGATGAGGCCGGAGGCACAAGGAGGATTCTCCTCTGCCCTCCTGGACCAGCAGATCGCTGTCCCCATCTCTGTCTTCGCTTATCCAGGGCCACGATGGGTCAACTCAGATGGGAAGCTGGTGGGATGTCCATCAACAAATGGACTCCCAAAAGCTCTTTGTGGCCTGGGATCTGCTCTTGAGCATATCAAAAATACCCTGGCCACTAATAATAATAATAATAATAATAAGCTAACTATTTACTGGCTGGTCTCCAGCACAGGGCCGAAGTCTCTACAAGCCTGGAACAAAGTGTTTTGTTTGGAACAATCCTTTCACTTCTGAAACAACCCCTGATTTGTATTTTCTTGCGGCCGATGGCCACCAGAAACCCCATCTCCCACGCCAGGGGAGAAGGCAGAAGACAGCCCAGTGGTGGGACAGCTTAGAGAAGCCTGGAAGATACCTGGGATTCCCTGGGAAAGCTGACGTGGCGTGAAATTACAGGCAGACAGAAACAAACCCCACTCACACTTTTGCCTCTTCCTTCGTGGCGTAGGTCACGTTGACAACGGCAGTTTCTGTGTCTGTGTTCACTGCGGGGAGCAAGAGGAGGAGAGATGGAGCAGGGATGGGTCACCGCTGCTCCCGGCACGCTCTGGAGAGGGACACGGCTGGGGATGGGGGGAGGGAGATGCCAGCCCCATGGCACGCCTGGGCACCGCTGTGTTTGTCCCCCAGCACAAGGACCGGGCTGGATCCAAGGCTGGATCCAAGCAGGATGCAAGGCTGGACATGCCCGACCCACCAGTGGATCCCAAGCTACACTCAGCTCATTTTCGCTTGCAGGGATAATCATTTTTTCAAATTTTCAGGGACCAGAAGCGTTCCCGGGGATGAAGGATGGATGGCCCACATCATCCCACCACTGGAGAGGGTTTGGGAATGCAACCATCCCACCTCCATCAGCAGGGCTTGTGTTCAAAGGGAAACCCATTTCAGACCAGCGCTACTGGGATAACTCTCATTTCATCCCAGTGAGCCTCCTGCAGCCTGAGCAGAGCTGTGGAGCAGCACTGGGATGAGGACCATGCTGGACCATCTTACCTTGCTCTACGTTCTCCACCGTGCCGTACTGAGCTAAGAGGCCATCCAGCACCTGGGGACAGAGCAATGAACCAGGCAGGTGAGGCCCCAAGACAGGGCAAGAGCCCACTCCACCCACAAACACCCTCCAGCACCAGCCAACCGCTCCAGTGCCTCCACCCACCTGCATCCCATCATCCCAAAGCTGTCCCACCACGCAGAGCCGGCCCACAGCTCTGCTACCCACAAGCAGGCAGGAGCTGGAGCCCAGTTCCTGCTCCCTCCTGCGGTCACTGGGATGTTAAAGGGTGGCCCATGCGCAGACCACGTGCTCCAGCAGCACAGCTCACGCTGCTTGAGGAGGAGAGGAACGGGACCTTTTTGGGGTCAGCCACTTCTTACCTCCCACTGTAGGTGGGGGGGGATGTTTCGGATCTGGATCTTCCTGCTCCTGCAAAGACAAAGCCCTGGGTTAGGGTCTGCAGGCACCTCACAGCGGAGGGAAAAGCCTCTCTGGGAATCAGAGGGCAGCTGGTGACAGCTTTTGAAAGCATCCCATTTCCCCAGGCCGAGCGGGGGCAGCTCATCCCCGGGGAAAGCCATTTCTCTCAGCTTTGCCCTGGTCACCGCCCGGGCTGAAGCTCTCTCTGGAATGCTCCCTCCTCATGCTGGCTGTCAGGTTTCCAAGGAAACCTCCTGAAAGGAGCCTCTGCAGAGTCATGACCGTACAGGGATGAGTGGACAGCCCTGCCCACGCTGCTCGGGGCTGGACGGCCGGGTGGGAGCAGGACCCCCAGCCCCACCATGGCCAGCCCTGCTACCCCTTGGGGGGAGCTCTCCAAAAGTACACCCAGCTGAGGCCCAGCACTTCCCAGCAACGTGGGGCCGCTTTCCTTGGGGAAACCCAAATAAATATCCTTGGAGGCCCGAGCTTGGAGACGGCCAACACACCCAACCTCGTCCGGTGGCACGTCCAAACTCACATGACAGCCTGGCCATGGCTCACTCCCAACCTTGTTGTGGTTCCATTCCCAACCTGGCCATGGTTTCATTCCCAACCTGGCCATGGCTTCATTCCCAACCTGGCCATGGTTTCATTCCCAACTTCACTATGGTTTCATTCCCAACCTGGCCACAGCTTCATTCCCAACCTCACAATGGTTCCATTCCCAACCTGGCCACAGCTTCATTCCCAACCTGGCCACAGCTTCATTCCCAACCTGGCCATGGTTTCATTCCCAACCTGGCCATGGCTTCATTCCCAACCTGGCCATGGTTTCATTCCCAACTTCACTATGGTTTCATTCCCAACCTGGACAGGGTTTCATTCCCAACCTCACAATGGTTGCATTCCCAACCTGGCCATGGCTCACTCCCACCCTGGCCACGGTTTCATTCCCAACCTGGCCATGGTTGCATTCCCAACCTGGCCACAGCTTCATTCCCACCCTGGCCATGGTTTCATTCCCAACCTGGCCATGGTTTCATTCCCAACCTCACTATGGTTGCGTTCCCAACCTGGCCATGGCTCACTCCCAATCTCATTGTGGTTCCATTCCCAACCTGGCCATGGCTTCATTCTCAACCTGGCCATGGTTGCATTCCCAACCTGGCCATGGCTTCATTCCCAAACTGTGGTTTCATTCCCAACCTGGCCACGGCTCACTCCCACCCTGGCCATGGCTGCACAGGAAGCATCACCAAGGCTTCCCAAGGGTAACAGCCCCCAAACATCTCCCCAGCCCGGCTGTGTGATGTGCTTGGGCAGTGAGAAGTTCTGGCACAGCCCAATCCATGGAGGATCCATGAGCTCATCCACGAGCCACCCAGATCAGCATTCCCAATCCTGCCTGGAGCCAGTCAGCTCCAGCCACAGCACTGTCCTATGTCCTCACCTGGTGCAGCTCTGATGCTCTGAGCAGAGCACAGCTGGACCTCCCCTCCCAACACGAGGGATGGCTTCCCTGACCAAGCCACCCCACACCCACACACAGAGCCAGGTTTCAGGAGCTGACCAGCAGCTGGAAGCTGGTTTTGTGAAGTTTTCCTTTTCCCTGGGATGAGTTCAAGGAGGATGCTTGGAAGGACAGGTCCCACCAGCCTGAGAATTCCACGGGAACGCAGAAGCAGCCCCAGCTGATGGCCACCAACATCCAGGGGCTTTGGGCCAAATCCCGCAGGACAAGGGGGCAGGAGGAGGTGGAAGAAGACATCAACAACCTGATCCCAGCAGGAATCTTCAACTGCTGGGAAACGAAACCTTCCAGCTCTGGTCCCTGCTCTCACAACTCATTGCACAGGCAAACCCTGAGCCCCTGCCAACAAGTTTGGCAGATAAAGAGTTCCTCGGGTAGTCTGGGGCCAGAAACTGGGGCCAGTGAGGAAAAGGCAGGGAAAAGGATGGGTTTTTGAAATGTGGGCTGTGAGGGCAAGACAAACCCCACAGCTCATCCCATGAGAAGGACCATGGACAAGCAGGTGAAACCACCAGGGAGCCTGGTATCTCCTGGGGTTCTCATCCAGGGTATCTCCTGGGGCTGCTCATCCAGGGATGGTCAGTGGGACACCAAACCCTGCACTGGCATCCAGCTGAGCGGGTGTGCTCAGGAAAAGGCTCCTGTCCCCAGCTGCCACCAGGGATTTCACAGCTGGGAATCCCAGAATCCCTGCGAGCGAAGGAGCAGGATTTGTCCCATCCGACCCACAGCGATGCTCACCCATGGCAGGAAGGAGGACCTGGCCCAAGGGACACCCTGGCAAGGATGATCCTGCTCTGTTCACCAACAGCCTGAGCCCTTCTCCTGCCCTTGCCACCCGCCCGTGGCTGACGCTGTTCCCAGCATAAACATTCCACAGAATTCCAGAAAATGGGACATGTTTCATTTTTAAAACCCACCAGCATTTCCCAGAAGGGCTATTTTAAGATGCCCAGGTCCTGCCTGGATCCTCAGCTCCCAGGAGACTGCTCCTGCCAGCTCCAAGAGACACACCCCACTCCTGGAGATGATGGGTGCCACTCTGCCAGGCCGGAGCACCTGAACAGATCCCCACGAGTCTCAAACCCCCGGAGAGAGCCGGACACGCTGCCCAGTCCCTCCCGCCACCTCCCAGACCCAAACCAACGGGGGGGCACCTTCGCTGGCCTCATCCCAAGGTGCCAAAGCGTCACCACAGCCATCCTCCCCTCCCAGTGTGGGAACCACCAGGATGCCCCAGGCTGGACCACGGAGGAGCCGCTCCCAGTGTGGGAACCACCGGGATGCCCCAGGCTGGACCACGGAGGAGCCGCTCTCCTTTTGGGGTTCATCTGGCTCAGCCCACCCGTCACCAAAGCCCAGGGGACAGAGGGTGTTTGGAAGGGGCACATCCAAGAGAAACCAGCACAGCAGCTGGGCACGGGCCCTTTGCCACTCCTGCAAAAGCCCTGCCTTGAACTGGATTGCTCCAGGGCCACAGTTTCCCTACTCCTCTGCCAAGGAAGATACCAGAGCAGCCCTGCTCTCCCAAGGTGCTGCCTTGCCCCTCCTGGCCCACCTCCCAAAACACCCAAACAGAAGGATCACAAGCAAGGTGCCACATAACCCCCCTTCCCAACAGGACACTACAACATATTCCCACTTCCAACGTCCATCCAAACCGGGGCAGAGCATCTAAAGACACTCAAAGGGCACTCAGGCTTCAGCTCCCACTGGGCAGGATTCCCAGCAGCTCCACATCACCACTCAGCATTTAAAACAGGGTTATTATTCCTACTGGGTGTGTTTATGGCTCGTGTAATTCCACACCTGGTTGAAGCAGCACTGGACCACACACAGCCATGGCTGAGGGAGTCATGGATGTACATCCGGAGCCATGATGGATGGAGGGGTTATTCCCAGGGCTGGGGCATGAGCCATTCTTCTCCAACACCACACCCAGGGGGAACTTCGAGGCAGAAAACCCATTTATTTTGATTTTGATTTTGGTTTTAGTTTCATTTCCCCCGCTCTCCCAAACCCCAGGGACTGACTCCAGGGCACGCACAGAACGCCACCGGCACAGGAGCTCATGAGGGCAGAGCAGTCACGTTTCACCCACCCTGTTTTGCAGCAGACTGGTGGGGATTTAAAAAATAAAATAAAATAAAATAAATCATAATAACCAGCTGGGGGAAAACCACTCAACTGTGGGATGCACTGCAGCGAGTGCCTTCGGATAACCCGGAGAGCTGCATCCCTCTGGACCTCCCCTGCCTCCACACACCCACCTCGCTGCCTCACCAGCTTCAAGGGCTGAAGAAACCATGTTCACCTGCTTTTTTCCCCGTTCTAAATCGATCCCAAACTGGTCCTGCTCACCAGCAGCTTGAGCAGGAAGCATCTCCTCCACCCCGGAGCAGGGTTTGGGTACCAGGAGCTGCCGACAGCGCAGGGAGGATCAAGCAGTGAGTGAGGAGGTAAAGTGGGCTCATGAAATGAGCCAGGACGGAGCTGGGTGTGATTCCATGCATCCATCAGAGCAGAATCCCGGGGCTGACATCACAACCCTGCAGGGAAAGGGGATGGAAAACCCCAGGCACCCACACCCTGCAAGCATCCCCACTGCCACGTGCCTGCTACCTGCACTTGAAACCATGGAGTGTAACAGAAAAGCCTCAAAACTTGGGGTTTATTCCCCAGAATCAGGAGGATTGAGGGAGTTTTGGCTCATCCCCCCACCCCTTTCCCAGCACGGCTTCCTGCCCTCCTGTAGCTTCCAGGGAAATAGTGGGGAACAACCCCCTCAAAATCCAGGGACAGAGAAGGACAGGAATAGAAATGACATGAAGGTGTGAAATGGAAACGAGCCACCAGCTCCCTGCCCAACATCCACAGTGGATCCCTGGATGTTCCCCGTTAGCCCCAGGGATCACCCATCCATCCCTCAGTCCAGGGGAAGCTCCAGAGGGGCTTTGTCTCCCGCAAGAATTTGGGAGCCGGGAGGAAGCTGGCTGAAATCTCAGCCCTAAAATGTAATAACAAAGCCTCGATAAAATCATTCAATAATAAAATAATACAGCAACGTAATACTGCCTAGGAATATCCCACCATCATATAGAAAAATAATAGATAATGGTATATAATTAATAGAATGGAACACCAAGGGATGGATTCACCGCTCTCTGCCCTAAAAAAACATGGATTTTTTTCCTACTCAAGCTCTGTAGTATCTTACTCTAATAAAGCCTAAAGGGATTTTATCACCTTCCACCTCGGACCAGCGCTGAGGGCAGAGAAAACACGCTCTGCCACCTCCTGTTTTCCATAAAAATCAGTTTTCGAGAGAACTGGGGGGAAAAAAAAGCCAAGGGAAAACACGCTGAAAACCCAGTGGGGGCTCTGCCTGCTTTATGAAATGCTTGTCCCAGGCAAGGAAACATCCCCCAAAAAAATAATTCCCATCATCAGGCAGGGACCAAACTCTGTCCCAGCTGAATTTTCCAGACCCAGCAGCTCAGAGCCTGAGCCAGCCACAGTCCCCTGGCCGGGCAGGGAAGGAAGTGGCTGCTGGATTTGTGATTGCTCGTTTTTATATCTATTTTCTGGGTCTGCTGGGGTTGTGTTGGAGGAGTTTTGCAGTCGCCCAAGCCCACCCAGCAGCGGATCCTTGCGGAGCAGCAGCTCCGTCAGCGCTGGATGAGCATTAAAGAGCTGCCCCAGTTTCCACCAGTTGCCAGGAGCGGCTGCTCCAGTTCCCCTCCCGGCCCGGGGGCTTTGCCCTGACGCTCTTAAGGAATTAAAATCCCTCGGTGGTAAAGCCCCGGGCTCGTCCTGCCCAGGGCCGGGCAGCACCGGAGCGCTGCAGCCCCGGGAGCTGCGATGGATCAACAATAGGGGAAGGACGGGAATTGCGGCCCATCTGTCACCGCCCCGGCAGATTAAGGGGGGGAAAAACAAAAGAGGGTGGGGAAGAGGAGGGGG
>VZTA01028460.1:73938-94770 GCA_013398855.1 Mohoua ochrocephala
CACCCCGGACTCCATCACCCCTGATCCCATTACCACGTCCCCAGCACCCCCAAACTCTGCCCCAGAATCCACCACAGCCCAGCACCCCCAACCCTTCGGGAGTTCCTTCAGGGAGAGGAAAACCATTTCGCTCAGGAACCAAAGTAAAGAAATAAATAAGAAACAAATTTGTATATCTCTCTATTTATTTACACAATTATTTAATTATTACAATTAAAACAAACAAATAAATAAACATGAGAAATAATATAAATAATGCATTTTTTACAACGCTTTTTTTGGAAAACAAGAGTGTGCAAACCCTTCCTAACCCAGATCCAACCAGCCATCGCCGTGTGTGATCCCATTGTCGGAAAAGCTCCAGGAGATGCCGAGCCGGTGCCGGACACTCTGGCCACGAGCTGTGCACGTTCTCAGCCCGCTGGCAGACGGCTCCTGCAGCCTCTGGGGCTCTGCCAAAGGGTGTCCTCGGGTCACCGGGAGTTGGTGTCACCACCTGTCTGCAGGTTAAGTGACATTTTTCTCTCTCTTTTTGAGAATAAAAGCCTAATCCTTATAGAAGCGCATCCAGGACACGGCTGGAGACTGAAATAAGGTGCAGAATAATCCTGGCTGGGGGGGTGACAAGTGGCCTTGTGCTCTCGGAACGGAGCGTTGTGTCCAGGGCCAGGCGTCCCTTCCTGTGCTGAGGGCGGGGGGGGGGTGAAGGGCAATAATCTGAATTCCCCAGATTTTAAGGCAATTAAGGACACTTAAAGCACCGCTCCCCCTGCCGCTCCATCCCACTGCCAGTCTTCCCTGGCATGCGGAGATGGATGGAGTAGGAATAGCGGTGACGGGTGCTCGATGCCATGCCTACAGCAAAAATAGATGCGGTTGGGCTGCGATGATGCAAAGCCAGAAGAATCCTTCTCCTCCGATTTCTCCGGCTTTGCTTTCAGCGCGGCTCCTGCCCGGCTGTCATTTGTCACCGGTGCTCATGGCTCCTCCATCCCCAGCACGTTTTTTGGGGTGATTTTAGGCTGAAATGGGTTGATCAAGTCCTTTTCAAAGACCTTACCCTTGTTCGGGTCGTTGCTGCCTCCTCAGGGATGAGCTATCGACAGGAATGGGGCAGGGAGCTGCTGGTTCATTGTTGTGAGGTCACTGCCACTGGGAAACAGCGGGAGAAACATGAGGTTTGGGGATTAATTAGTGCAATACTCGTTTACTGCTCCTCAATCCAGCCTTCTGCCAGAGCTGGATGTAACAGGGGAGTCTCCTGCAGTCACCTGCATGAGCTCATCCCTCCTGCCCCTGATTTTTGGCTTTGCAGAAAGCGTTCAACAAACTTCTGCAGATGCTTTCCCAACCCGACGGAGCTGATGCTGTTTCCCAGTTTTGGTGGATCTGTTTTGGTCCAGATGTGATGATCAAGGGAAGTCTGTGCTTTGGGGAGGAAGATTTCAGAGCACTGGTACAAAACAGCTGGAGAGGCAGCAACCACATGGAAAGAATGGTCCTAAAAGTGGTGCAGGATCCAGCATGAAAGGGAAAGCATCTTCCAAGGGCAGCCTTGCAGGCAAGATCATTCCTCCCTGGAAAGAGATGCTGGCATGGAATGAGTCTGGAATGCGGCAGCAAGAGTGATAAAATGAGCGAAAGGCCGTGAGAGGTTGAAGGAGGGTTTGTTTAGTCTGGAAAAGGACAGGATAACCTGCTGCGTGAGAAGGGCTGCCTTGGAAAAACAGGATAAACTAGAAAAAAAACGGAGTGTTTGGTTGATTGGACGTGGAAGAGGAAGAGATGCTGTTCCTCAGCTGGAGGTTTTGGGAGGAGGTCAGGCGAACATCTGGGACTACCAAATCCACATTGGGGCCAGCCCAGGGGGTTCCCGAGTCTCCTCCAAGCTCGGGATAAACAGTCTGGCCCACGACTCTGTTTTATCCCGAGCCTTTGGTAAGCCTGCCTTGGAGCATCTGGGTTGGGATCCACGAGGTTTCATCGCCCCGTTCTGGCAGACTGGTCTTACTGGGACTTGCACTCAGGTCACTGATTGGGCTCCCGCTAACGGAGCAGGCTGGGTTGGGATGTCTCCTTGGAGCCCACATCCCCAGAGGGTGTTGGGAACAGGACAGAGAAGGGACAGCGGGGAGAGGGAGGATCCTGCCTCCAGCCAGCAGGGATGTGGTGGCTCCAGAAGTTACCCCAGGAGGCTGCAGGAATCCAGTGGGAAAAGCCCAGCGACCTGGGCCAGGAGGAACCCGCCTCACCTCTCTGACCTGCAAGTTTTCCCTGAATCCTTAAGGATATTTTTCACTATTCACCACGCAGAGAATCTCAGCAGTTTCATCCCACCCCTGCACTGTCGGGATTGGGAACAAGGTGGGAATGCAGCTGCTCGTTGCTCCATGGGGGACACACCTCTGGCTGCAGAGACTGCACAGGAGAGGCAGCGCCAAAACAAAGCCCCGAGTAAATCCTGTCCTAAAAATGAACCCATTTCCTTCACCAAAGGTCTTGGTTTGTTCTTTGCTCTCCCGAGCGTGTGGCAGAGGTGACTCTGTGCCACAATGCAGCTCAGTGGAGTCGGGACATGCTGCTGGAGCAGCTCCCACTTGCCCCTCACCACTCTGAGCAAGCCACAGGGCAGCTCCAGGCTGGGCAGATCCCAAATTTCCCCCACACGGTAGTGATGAACTGCCTGAAATGTGGTTTTTGGCTTTTAGAAACTTCCCAGCCAGAGAATGGTGCAGCTGCTACGGAGGTGAGGGAAGAGCATCAAGGACTGGCACGGAAGCAGCCCACCTTGGGAGGTGGGATTATCCCTCAGGAAGAGCAGAGCTGAGAAAATAATTCACAATTTGGTTGGAAAATGCCTCCATGCTCCCCCTTTTGCTGGGAGACGAGTGAAAACTGGATTTTGGAAGATTCCAAACGTGTAACAGTTGGGAATGCCGAGGTGGAAGCACTGGCATGGCTGGGTAATTAAATCAGTGTCTGTGTTAATTACACCTGAGCTGGGGCCAGGTATGAGCGAGACATTAATGATGGGAATGGTGGACAGGCAGCAGTAGCTTCCTTCCCAACAGGCTCCGAGTTTTGCTGACTCTCCCAAGGTGATGTCAAAGGCATGGAGCTGTGGGAACGAGGTGTGGAGCAAAGGGCAGGTGCCAGAGATGGGCACTGAGGAGGGTCCTGTGGAGCTGTACACTTCCTATCCGAGCAGGAAAATGAAAGGATCAGCTCCTCCCAGCTCCATTGGGATGGGAGCAGCTGCCTTGTGTGGGATCCATCTGCCGGAGCCGGAATGTGAACCCCAAAACAAATCGCTTGAACCCCAACTAAGGAGCTGCAAGGAAAAATGGGATTTTTAGGAGCTCATGGAATTCCATGAAGAGCAGAGCTGCTGCACTTGTGCAAGGGGTGCCTGGATGTACTGAACCCACAACTGCCCCGATACCACGCAGCTCCCTCGAGCTCCACAATCCCTCCAGGGCCCCTCCTCGTGCCCAGGGAAAGGTAGGAGATGCCACAGGGACAGGGGCATCTCCTGTGCAGGGAGAGGCTCAAACTGCCCCAGAGGAAATTCCACCTGCACGTGTGGGGAGAGACCAGCGGCACAAACAGCTCCTGGTTTCCTTTTTCCCCTCCACATGCTTCCAAGGTTTTTATCTGTCCTCTGCTGACGGGAAAGCGGGTCGGGAAAGGGCACAGCCTGTCACATCCAGCCAGCAGATGCTGCTCCGGCAGAGAATTCCTCGCTGCCCTGGTGGGATCCATGCTGGGGGGGTCAGAGTATGCTCCCCCCTCCCATGGATAATTCCTGCCTCACTGCTGGCAGAGCACCAGGCCAGCACATCACATCCCACAGCAGCCTGTCAGCCCTGCCACAGGGCAACGCTACACCCTGGGAGCATCAGAGCCCGGGCTGCTCCTGGACTGAGAGCCCTTGGAATGATTTAGCAGCAGGAAGTGCAGGACAACAGGCTCTCCCCATGGCAGAGCTACAGCAGCTGCTTCCACAAACCCCAGGGAGCAGCTTTAATGTGGATTGTGGGGTGCACCTCAGCAAGCTGCCTCTCACGGACAACACCCACTACCTCTGGCACCCTTGGTGGGATTTTCATCTCGATCTGAGCCCTACCAGCATCCTCTGTCCTCACAATGACATCGAGGGGCTGCAGTGTGTCCAGGGAAGGGAATGGAGCTGGGGAAGGGGCTGGAGCACCAGAAGCGGCTGAGGGAGCTGGGAAAGGGGCTCAGCCTGGAGAAAAGGAGGCTCAGGGGGGACCTTGTGGCTCTGCACAACTCCCTGACAGGAGGGGGCAGCCGGGGGTGGTCAGGCTCTGCTGCCAGGGAACAGGGACAGGACAAGGGGAAATGGCCTCAGGTTGTGCCAGGGGAGGCTCAGGTGGGACCTCAGGAGGGATTTATGGACAGGGTGGTTACGAGCTGCAAGGAGCTGCTGAGGGAGGTGGTGGAGTCCCCATCCCTGCAGGGATTTAAAAGCCCTGTAGATGTGGCTCTTGGGGACATGGGTGAGCAGTGGCCTCGGCAGTGCTGGGGAACGGTTGGACTCCATCTTAGAGGGCTTTTGGAAACGAAAGGATTCCACGATGCACCGTGGCCTGCAGTGCTCCCACCGAGCATGGACCTGGCACGGGGATTTGGGACACTCTCAGCACAAGAGCCACGTGACGCATTCCAAAAAACGTGTCACCACGAGCAACCAAGTCAGCCCTGAATGGGCTGTTACTGCTCAGACAATTAAAAATAATTACTGCCATGGTCCTGTTGGCCACTCTGGACAGTAAAAACAGGGAAGTTTCAACAAATACCTGGATAATGTGTAAATCCCTGAGACACCTGGTGTGCTGCTGTTGGCCACCTCCTCCTCTCCAGGAAGCTGAAGGCCTGTTCCCTCAGTCCTTTCCTTTGCATGATGACACCAATCCTCAAACTTAGTTCCCTACATCCACAGAAATCATCAGTTTTGAGTCTAGAAATTTCCGTCACTTCCACAAAACCCCACATTCTCGCCACAAACCAACGTGGAAAGCTCCTCCAACACAAGATGAAAAAATAACTGGCTCACAGATCCAAGTGCACAAATTCACTACGTGGTGTGACAGATACACCACGAAGTGTCGGCCCAAAATCTCTTAAATACAAGAGGCAACAGCTGAACACCCAAGTGAGGGATTCAGGGCTGATTTCTCAAGTGAGAAATGGACTCAAGAAGCACCTCAAGTGCAATTTACTTGTGGGACACCAAAAGACTGGCTCCTCCTGGAAGGAACGGACAAGCACTCGCCCTGGGATTACCTCTGGGTTTTGGTTTTCTTGGCAAAAATAAGTAGGAAAAGAAAAAACCAAACTTTTTTTATTTTATTTTCTCACTTTCGGAAAGCATTTTACACAGGTTTGGATCTTGGGAATAACTTGGAATCAGTAGAAAAAACTAACTCAACAGTTTTTGTCTTTACAATAGAAACCTTTCAGGAGTCAAAATGGAGACTAAAAAAATACATGCAAAACATACTCCTCTCAAAACACAACTGGAAACAAAGCACCAAACTACACAAATATGCAGAATGAAACAGCATTGAACACCACACAAGTTGTCTTCATAAAAGGTGTAAAAGTCACCTAATTCACTAGGCACTGTCACTTGGTTAAACAGAAGAGACAATAAAAAAATATTGTCCACAAACTTGCAATTTCAACTCAAAGGCTGTAGCTAGAAATTCCTCTATGTGTCATGCTTTAATAGCGACCTGAAAGACAAAAACCCAACAGTCAGACTTCAAGGATTGAGAGATTTCTGGACAAACCACTGCCTCTCCTCAAACCTGCATCAAATCTGACGTCCTAGGAGTAAACCAAACTCCCAAACTCCTGTTTTAACAGAGTTCTGGAGGAAGAAACAGGATCTCAGACTCTAAACAAGGGCTATTATCTCACTTGTTTTTTTCCAAACTAAATATTTGCTCTGTCCTCAAGGTTGCCAGTTGCTCAATGAAGCATTAAGGGAACTGTGGCTCAATAAAATATCCACACCGAAATCAATCTTAGTGGACAAAGAACCTCAACAGAAGTTCGAGGAATAGGAAATTTACTTTTGAGAGGTGAACTCTGTGATTGGGCCAGGCCCAGTTAAAACCAGGTCGGACGGGGCTGGGAGCAGCCTGGGACAGTGGGAGGTGTCCCTGCCCGTGGCAGGGGGTGGAATGGGATGAGCTTTAAGGTCCCCTCCCAACCCAAACCATTCCATGAGTCCATGACTACTTACGAGGTGAGTAGGATCGGGATCTGGACCGGGATCTGTAGCCCCCTCGGCTGTAGTACGGGGACGGCGACCTCCTCCTGTGACAGGGGTGACACAAACAATGCCTTGGTTAAAATCTGCACAGGGTGAGGGGCAGCAGCTTTATGGGGGTACCTCTAACCCCATCCTGGTCTCAGGAATGCACTTGGGAAAGCTAACAAGCATGGAAGGACATTTCTACTGGGTAACAACAAAGCAAAGATCTGGATTCTCTTTTCTGTTACCAGGTTTTGTTACCAGGATTATTTTTGACTAACACAACAAAGACAAGCTCCTGCACTCACAATCTGCTTTCATGTGAATTTAGTCTGAAGCCAGGAGCATCCCACACAAGCAGGGGAAGACAAATCCACCCTCACTTTTAATCTGAATTATTTGTCCAAGGTGAAGATTCCCTTGACTTGGAGTCAGTGCCACAGCCAGGCACCCCCAAACCCCTCCAATCCCGGCACTCCCAAGTTTTGTGTTTCCTTGCCTTGCCCCACCAATCCAGCACACACCTGTAAAACTGATCCCTGTCCTGAACAGCTCTCCAGCCTCCTCCGCCACCGCCACCTCCTCCTCTGTGAAAACAAAAACAGAGCAACTTTGAGGAATTTAAAAAACAAACAAAAAGTTCACTGTACAAAAACCCTCATCATCAGAGAAAGAAAATGACGTGAAGATAAGACAAGATTAGTTCCTACACCGGATGATGCTGAATTACTTCATTTACTATTGATTTTTAAACACTTCTCTACTCAAGGAAAACCCTTTAACTTCCTATTTTCAAGTAGCAAGATCAACTCACTGTCATGAGGAAAAATATTGATTCCAAGGTGGAGGCAGGGAAAACCCTCCCACCCTGACGTTTTAACACTTCAGATTTAAACAAGAAGTGAGACATAACTTCTTATAGAGAACAGAAACATCTTATAGCATTGAGTGGTTGGACCGGAACCTCCTCAGATTCAGATCAGCAAAGCTTTACCAGGAGACTGAACCAAGTTTAAAGTCTTCTCCAGTTGTTTTTGGGGGATTGCTTTTTTTAAAGGTTATTCTCTAATTTACAGACACTTTTTAAGGCAAAATTAAGCCTCCCACAGCAACGAGGAGAAAATGGAGTTTTAACAGGACAATTCCCATCTGACACTGCTTTTTCCCTTAAGGCTTTATTTTCACAGGGGGCAGGGAATGCAAAGGAATTGTTACCAATGGAATTTCTAGGGTGGGGTATGCAATGCTCCACTGCATCTTGAACAATTCCAACTTTTCCTTCCTCAGGGAAGCTCTCACAACATACCAACAACTTCTCTCTCAACCAACCAATGTCTGCAGGAGGGGAAAGCAGCAGACCAAGACGTTTTTCAAGTAGCCACAGACGAGTCATTTGTGGCTCCGTATCTATTCACAGAATTCCAGAATGGTTTGGGTTGGAAAGGACCTTAAACATCATCTAGGGGTAGCCCTGCCACAGGCAGGGACACCTCCCAGGTCACTCTCACAGGCTGTCTCCTGACCCAATCCCAACTCCTGGTAACATCCACAAACCCCTCTCAGAATGAAAAGGCACCACTCAAGCACTGGAGACTTGGACCCACACTGTAACTTTAACACAGAATTCTGCAATTGCAGGAAAGTTTGGTAGTGAAGACAGAAAAAAAATCAACTCTTATCTTTGTGTTCAACTTAAGAGTGTCCCAGAAATTGTGAAGATTTTGCAGGGGACAAGGATTTTGCTGGAAAATGCAGAAAACAAATTGCTCTATCACCAAAACTAACAGCACCCCAATCATGTTTACACACACATCCAACCTGACAAGGGTTGTTAAAAAAGCCTTTTAATGCAGATGTCCAATACACAATGGGTCATGCTCCAATCCCCAATTCCTTATCTTTGGCAACATTTGAGGTGCCATAATTATCAGCAGGAGATACTGGGGACCACTGAACTGTCCCACTTTTTGTCTCCTACACTGTGCTCAAAATGCAAGTTGACACTGTAGTACCAACTCAAATATTAATCTGCACCATTTTCAGTGCTAACGGGTGAACCAACCAGAGATTCTGAAAAGAGAATATAAAGAACACATTTTGTTTTTCAAAACTTAGTGCAGATTCAGAAAACATTTTGGACTAAGACAGGCCACAGGTTAAATGCCATTTCTCAATCCAACCAATGTGATCTGTACTGAGCAGTCATTTTGGTGCAGATTTCACAGAAAGATTCCAGAATGCCAGCAAGTGCAAAAATATTCTGGAATAGTTACGTAGGATGAATTATGCCTAACGCTTGCACAGGTAGATGAGAAAGCAGAGTTGAAAAAGCAGCCCAATATTCCAAATGTGCTCACCTGTATGACCTGCTGTAATAGTCACGGTCATCGTAGCCTCTGTCGTAGCCTCTGTCGTAGTAATCTCGTCGCCGTGAGCTGCCACTGCAAGGAGGGAAGAGAATTGCGTTTGCTAAGATACAAAGCATTAACTCTGTCTGCAGTCTGTTAAATTCACACTGTTTGAAATGGGTTATATTACTACTTCTCATCCTCACAGTTGGAAGACTGTGAGCACTCCTGTTTTCCCACCAGTGCAGGTGGGAACAAACTACTTAAAGAATTGCTCTTTAAATGCTTGAACTTTCAGTTATTTTCCTCAAGCTTTATAAACCTCAGCCTTTTGGTATCACAGGCACATGAGGAATTCCCTTCTGGGACAAGCCTTCATTCACTTTTAACTCCGAAAAAGCTCCCCTTCAATCAACTTTCTGATTAAAAAAATCAGAAACCTGTAGTCTCAACACAACATCACCATAAGCAGCAGTAAGCTGAAAGTCTCGGGAAATGAAATGGGGAATGACTTGGGAAAACAATTTAAACACTGGCAACCGGGAGTCAAAACTGTAGCGTGTGAACACAGCAAACTGCTAATCCCAAATAGTAACTGAGCCACACAGCTGCTCAACCAGTATCTGTTCATTCACTCTTGAAAGCCTGAGCCTGCAAAGGACACCAATATTTGAAGGTTTATAGGAAAACTACTCAAAATAATTTAGAAATTGTCAAAGTATCTTCCTGTTGATGCATGCATTGCTACTGATGCTCGTGGGTAGAGTTTTCAGTGTACAGCACAGCAGCCATAAACAAGGAAACACAACTTGTGCATTAATGCAAGAGCCCAAGAAACCAGGAAAACCACACAGAATCGGGTCTCTCAGAGGAGAAACGGGAGTTTTTACAAAACAAGGAATCCTATCCCGTACTGGTTTGGGGGAAAAAAACCCAACCAAAACCACGGATAAAACTTACTAAGTGGGTCTTCCCATATAGATTCCGGGGGTAGGCGTGTGAGGTCTTTTTGTTATGGAAAAGTCCACCCGGATCCTTCTTCCATCCAGCTCCATTCCATTGGCACGCTCCTTTGCCTGTGGAGTGACAGAAGAACATCATCAGCTGTAGGTATGAACTTTAGCAATAACGTGAATTTCTAACCACTGCTTTAAGTGCTAAAATGTCCTAAAATGGCTCAGTTTGGAGGCAGGTCTGAGTGTCACATCTTATGGGGAATGTCATCCGTAGGACACTCTAGGCTAGCTGGATTTAAGTGCCAGTAACCACTGAAAATGTGACTTCTGTAGCATTAAAATCCTGAAAGGAACATCACTGAGCAATTGTTTCAGCGCCTCTGACGTGAATAAGAGCAACCTTTGAACACACTGATGTAGGGAGATGTAACTACTCCACCACACAACATAAAGCATTTACAAGTTAAAAGAACACCATTAGGATATTCAAATACATCCTTCAAGTTGCCATAATCTTGAATATAATATCAGTCATCAATAAAAAGTAAAAAACCTCAAACAATTGTTTTGGTGGTTTTTTTTTGTCTGACAAGTAGCAGGACCTACATCCCAAGCTCCAACCCCACATGAAAGCCTTCATGCCAGACGTGGAAAAGACTGGAGACTTTCAGAAGTGGAGTTTATGCAGAATATAAGCCTTGTTCCAGCCCATCAAGGGCAGCTCTACGAGGACTGGCACGAGTGTAGGATTCCCTACTGGGTGCCTACAGAATTCCCCATTCATTCTGCAGCACTTTTAAGTCCAAATTCCACGGTTATGAGATTCCAAGTATTTTTCAGGCTATGAGTTTCCCCTGGTGCGACAGGACACACACCCCAGGAGCTCAGAGCCCAGCAGACATGGCACACACCGTGCACCCCAACCTACTTCCTTGGCATCCTCGACGTTCTCGAAGTAGACGAAGGCGAACCCTCGGGAACGCCGCGACTGCTGATCGTACACGATGGAAACGTCGGCAATGGGCCCATACTTGGAGAAAACCTCTCGCAGGTCTCGCTCTGTAGTGTACAGACTCAGCCCAAACACTCCCAGACAACAGTTTGGGTCAGGATTTGCCTAAAGAAAGGGACCCAGGCAGATATTAGAATGAAATTGGGTTTTTTTGCAGTGCAAGATAATTCTCAAGTTGTGACTGTCAGAGCTTCAAGACGAACGACGACGAAGGTGGGGCTGAGGTTTGGGTCACCCACTAGCAGACAGTAATAAATTAAACCTACAGGAACACGAGCCTTTCACAAAACCCCTCTGTGTTTCTCAGGGCACAGAGACCGATTCCAGGATGCATCCAGGACCATCCCTCTCACACGTACCCTGTTTCCAATGTGACGTCTCCGAGTAGACATGGGGGAATGGCTGTGACTGTGCCGTCGCCGGTAGTCCCGACTGTACGACCTGCTTCTGGATCTCCTGTGGGAGCGGGACCGGGAGCGGGACCTGGTGTAGTGCCTGCGGGAACTCCTCCTCGATCTAGACCTGAGGGAGAGAAGAGAAACGTACAGTGTTGGGCTTGTTTGGGCGTTTACCATTTCCAAAATCCATCAGATAACTCACAAAAAGCTCAAATGATTGTTTTCCAAAATCCTGCAGTACCACATACCTCAGCTACAATCCATTTACTCACTAACTCTCAAGGACTGTGTGCTAAATCTTTACTATCAGGTTACTGCAGATGCTCTCAGGGCATTCCTGCTGCAGTCCAGGAACTCGCACTTGATCACAGTCAGCTCTTCCTTTAACAAAGCTGCCTTGGTGTGACACACTAGTGCTTAGAATATTCACAGTGTTTAGGTAAAAACAAGTGGGGTGGCTTTCTTTTTGCATTTATCAGTAAATATGCCTTAACACAAAGCACCCACCACTGAGGGGGGCACCCTCATAGTGCTGCCTTGGGTGACACTGAGAAGCAAATGCACTCTTTAAAGCCTGGCAAACGCCCCTGAAACAGAGCTGAACACAAGCTAAAGAAATGGAGCCTGAGCTGGCTCTTTGACCTGCTGGTGTTTCAGCAGTTATTTAGCACTGCTTGTTCACGAATATTTACGTTTGCACTTTTAACTGCATTTATGCAAAGGTGCAACTGCTCACTAATCCTTTTTCCCCCCAATTTTTTTCTTGCATCACGAGCTCTGTGGACATGAGGGTCTGAAACTCTTCGATTCCTTCCCCCAAAGCCTCGGCCCTCCCAACACAGCCAATCCTAGTGGAGAAGCTGGGCACTGACACGGGGCTACTGCACCTGATCTCGGTCTGCTGATGGCTGCACTGAATAACCTGCATTCCACACCACTCCAAAGAAAAACCCCTGCAAGGCTAAGAAGTGCAATAAACAGTGTAACAGTCAATGGGTCTGAGTCAGAAATTGCTGGTTTTCAGGCTCTGGGGTCTTAAATGCTCCCTTCCTCTAATTCCACAGCAGCACCACCACATGAAGGAAGCTCTGAACCTCAACTGCTTTTACTCCTGAGCATTTAACAGCTTCTTCCAGGATTTCTCACCGAGTGTCACCAGACAGCCAAACTGTACAATCTAGCTCCTCAAAAAACACCTTCAGCCTCATCAGGAGTGAGCCAGAGAAGCTCAACTTGAAATGCATATTCATGTCCAGGAGAAATTAATTCAGCATGTCCCGTTACAGCACTTCTTACTATGTATTTATAAAGAAAACATTATTTTTGGCAACAAAATAAAAAAAAAAAAAAAAAGAGAGAACTTCCCTGAAGCTGGGAAAACAGTAAAAAAAGAGACAGAAATTATAATATCAATAACAAAAAAAGAAGCTTCACACATGCACACAGCCACATTTCAGCCACTGATACAGGAAAAAAAATAATTAAGGCAAACACAGAACTGATATTTCGGGCACCAGAACGGTATCACTCAAAGATAGGAGCTACAAACTTCAACAAAAGGAGATTTTAAAATCAAGTATATCCACACCCCAACTGATAAAAACACCAGGACACAGGTTGGTTCCCAAATCAAAGTTTAATTTATAAAGCTGGTAACTCAAAAATACATTTGCAACAGAAACTACCAAGAAATATAGAAGTTATCACAGGGTTATTTCTCTGGGGAGAGCCAGAGTTAAATGATCTGCCCGTGACCACATCCCAACGTGTGACAGCACTGAACAGAGATTAAAGGACGCTGTTTCTAAATAAGTGCCTCGACACAATTCTGTCCAAATCTACTAATCAACACTAACTCTGGGATGTAATTCCATTATTTCCAGCCATAGGCATCTTCAAGACAGCTGTTAAATGCTCAGGAAGCCGTGGTAGTTATAAACTTCTACTTTTTGGCCATCAAAAAGCAGCAAAGTCAGTTGCCAGGGTACTATTTAAAGACTGTTTATTGCAAAAGTAAGATTTGCCAGGTCTCTCACAAATTCCACATATTGTATTTGCTTCTTCAGAATTGTACACAATCTGTGACTGCATTTTTACTCAGTACTGCGGTTATTCTGCAAGTGGGAGACGTGGTGCTTTAAAGAGTATGGAATCTCTGCAGTCACAAGGATAAAGGGGCAGAAGGATATGCTGGGAGGGTGTCCTGACTTGGTTATTTTAATATTAAAAGGTTCCCCAGAGGTGTGTTTTGCAGCCTCCCTCCCGTGAGGTTTTCAAACCCCAACTGGATAAAGCCCGGTCTGAGCCCGGAGCTGAGTGTCCTGAGCAGGACCTGGGACTGGAGCCTTCCTGAGCTGCCCCATCCTCTCTCACTGCTGGCACTTCCACAGGTCACTCCAACTCCACACTTTGTGATGGCACTACTCTAACAAGTATTTATTCATTTTATTTGACACATTTCTTCTTACTCTACAGGGACTGCCAGGTGCATGATGTGACACTTGTGACTGCGCCTGAATTTAACAAAAAACCCTCACTCTTCTGCTGTCAAAGCTTCCCAACTCCCTCCCTTCTCACAAAAGCCTTTCCCTTTGATTTTGCAAGATTTAACACACTGTTTGATAGTGTTTTCAATCGTGGGTGATTGCTGACAGCACAGTATCTTCCTCCAGCCTGCCCCCCAGGCTTTGGCAATTCAGTGCTTGCTCACATCGAGCGTGCTGTGAACAGCTCACCTGGAAACCCCACTGCTGAAACCTCACTTTTTTTTAGCCTGAATGCCTACAAATGAGTAAAGAAATGATCAACACGTTAATTTCTGTAGTCAGCAGTCAACTGTCTACTCTTTTTAGAGGAATTCTGACCCTGCACACAGCTTGTTTGGCAGGTGAGTATCAGGAGAGGTAATGCAGTGCAAAAGACATGTGGATGTTTGTGCTGCCACGTAACAAATACAATAAGCAAGTTCTCCCCAACTTTTCTGGAGAGCTTGCAGAGCTGTCTAATATTCAAAGCTTCCTACCCCGTTAATTTTCAAGTTCAATCAACATATTTAAAATGCCAGACTGTGAAATTCACATTTATCTCTACTGCTTCTTTTCACTACTCCAGGAACATCACTGCTCCCGGTGAGGAATCATAACACACAAATGTGACTTCAGTTGGGAAATCTGCTGATGCACCAAACTCTGTCAATGCACAGAAAAACTAAGGCCTGGAGTTCCTCGTACTCCGTGCTCAGAAACAAGTCAATATTCCGAGAGATAAAAGGCAGGCACTTCCAAACTGTATCAGCAAGGATACAAAACTATATATATAGCTGACTTAACAGTTGGAAGAAGCAGCAAAAATTAATCTAAATGTGCATGATTTGGCTTTCCCAATCCTGAAACCACACACGCCCCTTTGTATTCCGTGTCCACGGAAGATCCACTAACTCTGGAAACAGAACCGGCTAAGCTGGGCCACCTCTGACAATCATCTGACTTGTGAGGAGGAGGAAGAGGTAAAAGAAGCAAACTCACCTGGATTCAGACCTGGATCTAGATTTTGACCTGGAGCGCCTGGAATCCTCCTTAGAGCGAGATCTTGCAGGGGTGTGTCTCCCCGACTTGCCAGACCCATGAGCACTTCCGCTTCTGGAAGCAGAACGGGATTCCTGCACGCAGATATTGAAAGCCTAATTTGTACACAATTCCTCGTTCACCTAGGGGCTGTAAACAAGCTCCAGTGAAATAAATGGTAAATATTCATAGCTATGTGTCCGGGCAGTCGGCATTAGCACTGCCTAGATTTTTAAGGAGGTTTTTTTTTTTTTTTTTTTTTTCCCTGGTAGACACTTCTTTACCCTGCATGTACTTTTGCTATTAAACAGATAATGCATGCATGTTTAGCAAAATATACAGGGACACATAAACAGACTAGTAATTACTTAGCGTAGTGCTTTCAGATTCCAGATTACTTCTTATCTTAACTTCATTTTTATTCCTTTTCTTCATTCTTCCGTTTCAAATTCTGACTTCTTTCATCTTCCCCACTTCACACAAATTGCTCAATATTCTACAAGTGGGACTTCTGGTCTGATAATTAGCATGCATTCACTTTCTTTTTTTTCAAATTTCAGCTTCACTTATTCCTGAGCTTCAAATAATTCTCATTTATAAAACTTGTCAAATGGCGACTTCCGCATTTTCCTTCTTCAACATTAACCTTAATAGAAAAAGAACAGGATGAAGAATATTTAAGAACTCCAGGATAAAATCTAGTGCCAAAACTGAAACTAGAAAAAAAAAAGTGTTGTGGACTTTCACTATAAATGCAGTTCAAGAATTGAATCTACCAAAGCCCTACGATTTTATCAACAGGTTCAGTCAACTCAGTTTAACTTAGCCCTAAGTAGCTGAATTTGCTATTTATGCCTGTATTTAACAGCGAGTGCAACTGGATCAACTGAGTACCTACTAAGGAATTGGCAGCATCAGGAAACTCAAAATAATTTGCACTATCAGCCACACACTGAGACAAAATCAACAAGGAGTGACTCCGGGGAGGTCCCGCTGCGGCCGCTGACGGCCGCGCTTTTGAAGGCGGAAAGCGCAGCGTGGTCGGTCCTTCCGTGAACCACAATCATCTGAATTTTTGGGCCCCTGCTGCAGTTTGGCAGCCCTGGTGTGGAGGTTTAGGAGCACACACACCCCCGAGCTGCCTGCACAAGTGGGGTTACACGTGCAGGCTTCGTGCTTCCACAGAAATGTGGATTTCCCACCGAGCCGAGCCGCACTCGGGTGCCCCACGCTCCAAATGCTCTGCGGTAACACCCCACCTGCTCTGTCGTTTACCGGCAATCTTCCGGGGCAGTGACACGACCTAATTAGCAGTTTCAACTTAGGTATTTTTATTTTTCTATCAGTATAATGTTTGACTTTAGTCATGTGCCTTAAACACCTGAATACACTAGAAAGTATTCTTCATTTGAAGATATTAGAGAAAATTTAAAATTCAGCAGAATTATACTTCTTTCTAAAAACAATCCTTAATTTAGCGTAAATTCTGATGAAGAAAGCTCGCTAATGACACCGGGTACCAGATTTATCTCAAAAATCCCTTGCTTTATCTTTGCAACATCTCTCAAACCTGAACACTAACTTAATGGGAATCCACTAAGCATTCAGAAATTCATTTGCTAACCCCAAATTTAATCACGCTTCGACCACTTCCGTACAACTTCAACCAAATGTTACCTGTTTACAGTTCCCCACCACGCAGGGGAAAGGAACGTGACTTACAGGATAAAGCAGGTTTGCAATTAATTCCGAGAGCAACAGAAATAGCACAACGTTGATCAAGGCCGTATTCTTCACAGGAATGTTTAAGGTTTTGTTCTAAACTACACCTTCCCCACATACTAACACTGCAAAGGGCAGGGGGAATATTAAGGAGCAATTTAAGTTACAATTAACTAATTTAACCTAAACCCATTACTATCTTCCAGAGGAAACACTCCGCAGAGGTGAGTTCTGAGTTAATATATTAATTTTGCCATAAAAAGTCTTAGCTCTTTAACAAGGTTAGACAAAGTAAGATTGAAGAAGGACTGAAACCCACACTAAGGCTGTTCTTCACTCAAGGAAAAATACTTCAATTTACAAAAGATAATCTGGGCTAAGCAGAAGGAGCTGTGTCCAAATACAGGCGGTCTGAGACCAGAAAGAAAAGGAGAAATGCAGGATCAGAGGGAAGCATTGGGAGGATTTTGCCCACAAATACACCCCAAACCCTTTCCAGAGCTTTTAGAAGTCAAAAAGCTTTGAAGAAATGAGAACAGGTAAGTCTTCATATATTTGGTACATTTTTCAAGCAATCCTTGCTGTATTATGTTAAGGCTGATGTGGAATCTGGACACTGAGGAGATGAGCAGAAACTTGGGAAGAAAAAGTCCTTAAGACAACAATCTACCTAAATCAAAACAATTCAACAGCTGGCCTATTTTCATCCAACTCCTTTGCACTTCACATTTCCCAGTCTTTAAACATCCACTTGGTTTTCCAGGCCATCCTTCAATCCACCACACTTTACAGGATTTTGGCACTCCTTTATTCCACCCTCAGAGGAATTCAATGCACCTCACCTGCTCTGGGTATCACCGGGACTGGTAATAACCCCAAAATTACCAAGTTGCCCCTTTTCCACCCCAAGCCCCAGGAAATCCTCCCTTATCCAAAGTTCCAAGAACCCGGGGCCTGCAGCACTGCAAATTTTAATTTACACCCTTGCAAGTTCACATCAGTCACTCCCACAGCTCGTTTCTCCCATCTGGTTTTGTTGTTCTTTGTATTTGCTTTTCCTACTCTTTGCTCTTTCACTCTGTGAATTTTAAGGTATTTTAAAAAGCCAAAGTGTGCTCCTGGCATGACATGGGGAAGAGGGAAGAAACAACCTTCTTAACCCTGCCTGTATTCCAGCACTGCTGGCCAGCAGACCCAGACTGGTATTCACTAAACAATAACCATTTTTCCCCCCCTAACACTAAGTTTCTCAAGTGTGAATTGAACTCCCCTCCCCAGATCCCTTGGTCTTTTATCAACAGCTCTTCCCCCTCATCAGGCACTTCTGGAATTCACATGGAAGCCCTGAAGTGCAGCCTTGTGGATTCCAAATGGTTCTTTCCAGACCTTGAGCACATTGAAATGAAGTGTAACACTGCAGGGATGATTTTAACAGCTCTAAGCACATCCACAGAGTGTGTTACAGCCATGTACTCCGAGCAGGGAACGTCCCAAAGCGGGATTATTTGGGGGGCAAGTAGGTAGGAAAGGTTTCCATGGACAGAAGCAGCTGGAAAGCAGGTGATGGACACGGTTCTTTGCACTTCTGAGATCTGTTTTTTCCTCACAGGAATGGAAGTGATGGATTTCAGCCAGTAATGTGAGATACAGAGAAATAAAAGTATTAAGGTTTTATAACCATCAATTCCTACAAAGTTATGTATTTCCACTTGTTTTCCTAAGGAAAGGTGCAGCCTCACACGACATTATCAGATCTGCAGCCCCTTTATTTGAGGTGTCCCTGTGCTGACCCCACATTCCCCAACCTCTCCACTGCTGAACAGTTGCCCCTCTTTCCCTGAGGGACAGGAGATCACTGCTGGGGGAGCTGGGGATTCCCTCTGAGGGAGAGCAGAACCATCCCCTTCCCACAGGTTTCCAAACTCCACACAGAAAGAACACAGCTTGCTTTGAAAAGTCAGGCCACAGCTTCCTCCCACCACCTCTGCCCCTGCCCCTGACCCTATGGGCTCCTCTCCACTGCCCCGAGATGGCAGGAAATGAATCCATCAGCAAAACCCAAATTATTTCCTGACAGGTTTGGGCACTGAATCAGCTCCCCAAGAGGTCCCATCGAGTGCCAGCTGGTGAGGGAGGAACACAGGGAATGGGCCATCCCTCTAGTGGCACTGGGTGATCACCAAGTCTCTCACTTCAAACTGCTTCCTCAGACCTCCTTTTCCCACAGCTTAGTAACAAAAAATCACTCTTTTTTGGAAAATACATGTATTAAATACCTTGTAAGCAATCTGTAAATTGAGCATTTATATTAAAAAAAAAAACCAACCCAAACAAAAACCCCCACCCTGACTCGCACACTGAACAGCTTCTGACCACACACCAAGCCACTGCTACCCTAATTAACTAATTCACAGGGCAGGACTCATTAATTTGCCCTTTAACTAGTCTTTTTCCAACCCCTCCATGCCTGAATCCCACGTGCTTCAGTGAGAACCATTTCAATGAAAATTAAGTTGGAAAACCATGGCATTGCAGCCTAACAGCAGTATCTCAAGGACGTTCCAGTATTTAAGTATTGGAAACATTTCATAATTTATAGTTTCTTCAGTCAGAAAGTTTCTAGAGTTCATCCCACTATGGAGCATAAGCCGTAAAAGAGAATTCAAGTGGGGATTTTTTATTATTATTATCTTTTTTCTTCCCCTCCACCCTTTTAAAAAATGCCATAAGCCAGTGTAAATCCGTGCTGCTGCTTAAACAAGTCCCATTCCTGGTGAAAGCACCTGGAATTTCTTCTTCATCCCAGAAGCTGCCACGAGGACTCGATCAAGTCAAGCCTGCAAACCAATGCAGCTGGAAACGGAGTAAAACAAGATCCAGCTGATTGAATTCCCAGATCTGACCGACTGCACAAACACCACTGAGGGAGAGAGCAGGAACACCTTCTCAGGAGTGCAATTCCCCTTGGCAGCCTGCACTCGGGACAGTTTAAGGCAGCTGCAGTCAGATTCCAGAGTATTTATCCAAACACTGACTCGACTCTGCAGAGACTCCAGCTTGGAAAAGCAGAAAAACCATTGACTCAGTAAAACATAAGCTTTAAGTAAGCAAAAAAATCCCCGTAAATAACACTGTTAAGAGCAGAAATAAAACCACTCCCTGCTCCAGTCTGGAAGAGCAGGTGTCTATGGTTTCAGCTTTACAAACACGGACATTTCACACAACTTACCTATTTAAAAGTCACAAAAGTTCGGACAGAACTCCTTTTAGGCACTGGCAAAGACTGCCTATAAATGCTTTCATACGTTTTTAAAATTAAAAATACAAAAAAAACAGCAGACAATTTCTGGCCCAATACCCTGCACGAGTGTGTTTCACACAAAAAGACTTTGCTACAAAAGCTTTATCATTTCCACTCTTTCTGACTGAAAACACAACGCGGGTTATTCTGGCAAACTTTATGAAGACTAAATTGGCTTCCAGTCCGACTTGCACAACGATTAAAGCAGCTTTAAAAAAAAAACTAGCACACAAATAATCCACCTTGAGAAAAAAAATACTCCCTCACTGAAACCACTCCAGAATGAATCAAGATATCAATGAAAAGGTAACACTGGCGCTGGCACGAGTCTATTCCTTAATCCCTGTCTTTCACCATTCATTCCCATTTTCAGCCCCCTGGAGACTAAATTTTTCTAATCTCACCTACCTTGAAGTAGAAACGCTCAGATACTACGGCTTCTTAGAGTGGATTAATAAGATAAAACCATATTTGAAGAAAGACACTGCTCAGAATTACTACGGTCTCTAATATTTGTTTCCCCCTCCAGTTTAAAACTAAGGAATTTATCACCTCCCCAACTCCCTCCGATGCTGCTGCAAGACATTTGAATTTTGCTGAAAAAAAACCCCAAAACATAGTACTGACCCTAATCAGGGTCAAAGGCATCAAAGGCAAACAAGGTTGAGCCACTAAATAAAAAGCAACTACACGTGTGCATCACGAACGTGAAGTTTAGCAAGTCATCTATTTCGGCATTAAAAAAAAAGCCCATCCGGACAGTGAGATCTTGCCGAAACTATGAGCCTTGAGAGATATCTGCTGCAGGTTTCACAAAGCGAAGGGGTTGCCTCCGACTATCGAGTTTAAATTAGAGGAGAGCCCGAGCCACCCGGACGCCGGGCCCGAGGAGCACTTATTGTTACAGGCGAGAGGAAGCGAACAGCGGTCTAAATTAGAGAGCAACTCAAGAGTGGGTTGCAAGGCGGCTCTGGAGAGAGGATAATAACAGGATTCCCCTTCCGCAGGGGTGGGATGGAGGACGAGGGGCCCCTGAGGGCTCGGGGCCGCCATTTTGTCCCTCCCGGGCGCGCGCGGCCCCGGCCCAAGATGGCGCCGGGCGCCTCACGCGGGGAGCGGCCCCTCCGCCATTGCCCCCGCCGCGCCGCCTCACCCGCCTCTCCGCTCCCGCGGAGGCTCCGCCACCCGCCACAGGGGACACGGAGGTACACGGGGGGAACACGGGGGGACACGGGGGGACGCAGGG
>VZTA01028460.1:108761-121242 GCA_013398855.1 Mohoua ochrocephala
TCCTATTCCCATCCCCATCTGCATCCCTTCCCTTCCCTTCCCTTCCTTTCCCTTCCCCACGGTAGCAGGACCGAGTGCCTCATTATAGCTCAGACAGTACCACTAATTAGTGGTTTTTAGAGCTTTCTCTTTGCTGTGGCCAGACAAAGGTTCTATAACTGGATCTGCTGCTGTAGAAAAGCTTCTCTGTTTTTTTTTTGCCCATCCGGTAGCAGCAATTTGGTGGCTTTTGGAGTCTTCTCCAGAGACAAGAAACAGCAAAGCATGTTTGCGTCCCTCCCTGATACCCTTCTCGCTTTGAGAGGCTGGTGATTGCTTCCAGCATTCTCCCGCACAGGTTTCACTGCAGGAGGAGGGAGAAAGCAAAATGCCAGACAATTTTCGGACCAAACCCCTTGGGAAGAGCTCTGCAGCAGCAGAACCTATCCCGTTAGAGATGCCATCCCCCTGGGCTGCTGCAGTTCGTAGCAACAGGCGTTTGTTGTGGCCCTTTGCAGCTGTGACAGAGGAGGAGCTGTCGCAGGCCCTGGTGGATGGTGAGGAGATCACGGCCCCGCCGGCCCGGAGGAGCGTGGAGAACGGCTGGTCCGAGTCCTCCGCGTCCAGCGCTGCCGAGGCCACGACGGAGCCCCAGAGCGAGCTGCTCAGCTGCAGCCTGGAGGAGACAAAGTGAGGGCTGGGGAGCTGCCGGGGTTTCTGGGCTGAGCTCGTGTGTAGCAGGAGGGGACCCTGGCATTGCAGGGCTCAGGCCTGCAGCCCCTGCGGGTTCCCGTTGTTCCCGTTACCGCAGCGGAGCCGTGCTGGTTCCGTGGCACTGCTGGGGCTGGTTCCGTGTCTGCCAAACAGGTTCTGCTGTGGGAGGTGGCTCGAGCTCGCCAGCTGCGTGTGCAGTCAGGGATGGTTCCTCTCTTATCTGGGAGCTCCAATCCGTTTCCTGGTGTCCTCTGGATGGATGTTCCTTGCATGGTTGCCTGTGATGAGGAAGGATTGGCCTGGCAGAGGAAGGTTCTCCCAGCTGGTCATAATAACATTTGCTTTTCCTCCCTTTTTTTTTAGCAAAACTCAAGAGGAGCTTGATATGAAGTCTGTTCCCAGGGATAAATATTCCTCCTTTTCCTCTCAAGAGACAGACTGCAGCCGCAAGAAGAGAGTGAGTATCTTTTAAAGACCAAATTGCTTTTCCTTGCATGGGGGACTGAGCCCCAGCATTGAAGGATGTGAAGGACCTTGGATGTCCCCAGAGCAGGGGAGCACAGCTGATGCCAGGGCTGGAAGAAATGTCCAGGAGCAGCTGAGGGCTCTGGGTTTGTCTGATTTGGAGAGGAGGAGGCCGAGGGGTGACCTCATCCCCCTCTGCAGCTTCCTGAGGCAGGGATGTGCAGAGAGAGGTGTTGAGCTGAGCTCTTCTACCTGGGATCTAGCAATAGGAGACATGGGAATGGTTCAAAGCTGTGCCAGGGGAGGTTCAGACTGGACATTAGGAAGTGTTTCTTTAGCAGGAGGAGGGTCACACCTTGGGAAGGGGCTGCTGAACAGGAAGCTTACGTGGTTCGTCAGCCCCCTCTATCATGTAGCCTTGGATGAACCTGGATTTTGGTGGTTCAGCTGGGAATTGCTGAGTGCTGGACTCGATGCCGTGGCATCAGTCAGCAGAGCAAGATCTAACCCACACTGCCTCACTCTGCCTTAGCTGCCTAGAGCAGCACCACAGGCTCTGACCATTAAAAAAGGGGGAAATGGCCCCCCACTGCAGCTGGAGAGGTTCAGGTTGGATGTTGGGTAAAAGATTCTCCCTAGAAGGACAGTTATTTAGGCTGTGGAATCTCTCCCTGGAGTTCTTCAAGGCATGGTTTGACAGAGCCACAGCCCGGTGTTGGCAGTGGTTGGTGGCAGGGCTGAGGACCTTCAAGGGTCCCTTGCAGAGAGCACCAGCTCTCCTCATTGCTCAGAGCAGAGAGGGCCCCTGTCCTTTCCCGTCCTACACACGCTGGGGAGCGAGGGCGGCTGCTCCTGAATGTGCCTTTCCTTACAGAAGCCAGGCTGGAGCGTGGCCGGGAGCCAGAGGCGTGTGGGCAGCCCGCACAGGACTGGGCGGATGGGTTTGTCCTGCATTCCAGCCTCGTCACGTGCCACATGCAGCCTCTCTGCCTGGGTTTGCCCCGAGGGCTCGCTTGTTAGTCCCGTTCCCGTGGCTGCAGGTGGCTGTTCCAAACTGCTCCCAGTGGTGGTGGTGGTGGTGGTGGTGGTGGTGGAGGAGTTCCTAGAAAGAACAGGGAAAACCGAGTGTCCTTGTCCTGGCTGGCTGGTGCAAAGCAGTGTCTGCCTTATCCCGACAGAACAATGTCCTGAATGCCATCCTGCTGCTCATGAAGGAACTGGACGCAGAGGGGCTGGAGATCATCCAGCAGACGGTGGTGAGGAGGCTCCAGGCCTTCCAGAAGAAGGAGTTGCAGGAGGAGTGACAAGGCCCACCCCCGTTCCAGCCTCCCTGGAGCCCCGGCCCCCGGCACTGTCCTGCCCACACACCCCTGGCTGCAGCCAAAGCCTCGGCGCTCCCCGCTCTGCTTCCCGTGCGAGGGGCTGGGACGGGATGCTCCTCCTCTGGAGATTTCCTGCTCGTGCAGCAGGCTCTGTCACTGGATCCTGTGTGGCTGGGGCTCTTGGATGGGAGCTGCAGGCAAATCAGCAGAGCAGAAGGGAGAACAAGGCTGCAGCCAGAGGTGCTGTGTGATCCGAGGGGGAGCAGAGCCTGCTGATGGCTGGGAAGGTGTCCGACCCTCGGCCAGCCTGGGGGTGCACAGCACCTCTGAGGGCAGTTTGTACCACAGAGATTTGCTTTGGTGATGTCTGACAGGGAGGTGTTGCCTGAGATGGTCACCAAGAACTGTCTGGTGCAGGTGGTGAAGGTCAATGTCCCGTTATTAATTTATCTTCCAGCTCCTGGCTGATTTCCTCAGGTCCTTGCTGGTGCACGCAGCGCCTGCCGTGGTGGTCGGGCAGCCCAAAGGGAAGCTCAGAGCAGCCTAGGTGGACCAGAAATGACTCCCACATCCTGAATGCTCAGCTGTCCTCTCACCCCAACATTCCCTGCAGGCATTAGAGCAGCTTAAGGAAACATCCCAGTTAAAAGGCCCTGAGCATTGCTGCCTGCTTTGCACAGGCAGCAGGGGTGGGTGTTGCTCTTTAACTGATAAAACTGCATTTTACCAAGTTTTATAGAGCTGTTCAATACAAACTAAACTGTTGTGACACACCAAATAAACCCAATTATCCCTCAAGGCCATGTAAGTGGTGGCTGGAGTTCAGCAAAGGCCTGGCTGGGGGCACTGCTCCAATTACCTCTGGTTCAGGGACTGCATTGTGAGCCGCGCGGAGCAGGAGGAGGGCTGGGAGCCCCGCGCCTTCCCGCTTCACTGCGCCTCTGAAACGGTGAGCCTGCTCCCAGCACGGCTTTGCAGGGGCACTGGGCTGTCTGGGAACCTCCTTGAGACTGCAGCAAAGGCAGGGAGCAAAAGAGGTGGTGAGGAAAGCTCGGTGCAGAGACACCTGGGCAGGACGATGGCCCCAAGACACGGGACACGAGCCCTCCGTGCCTCCCGGCGCTGCCTTTCCGTGGCCCCCCTGTCCCTGTTTGTGCAGTGTCCAGGCCGTGCTGCCAGGAAGGAATGCTCCTCAAGGGATGGTGACAGCCCTGTGTCCACGAGCCTGTTTGCCTGACCTTGGTGGGAAGGGACACAGTTTGACCCTCGTCACTCGGGGGGAGATTTGCTGATGCCTTTCACTCCTCGAATGACCTCCGTTCGTGCCTTCTGCATTAAACCCAGCTGCAGTTGTGTGATTCATGATGTCCCAGCCTTCCTTTGACAGCCAGGGCCTGGGAGACTCACCCTGCTGAGTGCAAGTCTTCTCCCAGGCCCCTGAGCTGTCCATGTCAAGGAACAGGGGAGCTGTTATTGGGGTGAGCTGGATCCCCCAGCCTTTCTGGGATGCGAGTGATCAAAGGAAATGTCCATCAGGACTCATCAGTCATGGGGCTGGTGGAGCAATTGCTGTGCCCTTGAGGCCACACTGACACAATTCCTGGAAAAGTTGGGCTGCTTGCTGCCTACGTGCCGCGCTCGTCATCCTTGGCTGCTGCTGGTGCTGCCCTCGGAGCTCCCAACTGCTCCTTGCAGCATCCCAGCAAACCCCCGGGAGCCCGGCCTCTGCGGGGCCCTGGCAGCCTGCCTTCTGCTGCAGGATGCTCCTGGAGGTTTGCTCTGCCCTCTTTTCACGGTGGGCTGGATGTGCTGGGAGGTCTGGGAGCACAGTCACGTCCCCTCCTGCTCATCCTGGGAATGCAATAGCTGTGCCCGTCCGTTTCCTCTCAGGAATTTGGCCCTCCAGGTATTTTTTTTGGTGGAAATGAGGTGTGAGGGCTGCAGTGACTCCTGTCCCCCTCTATGTGCAGCTGGTCTGAGCCTGGGGACACCCCTGTCCCCGTTCACACCCTAAACCTGGCTGCTGCAGGGCTGTGCTGCCGACAGATTTTCCACGTGACCTGCTCTCACCCTGCCCTGCCTCAGCCGGGAATATCGAGCGGTGAATGCAGATGATTCCCAGCTGTGGAAAATGCCAGCGGCTGTGCAGAGCCACTTCCCTGCAAACCATCCTCGGGGACTCTGAGAGCTGATGCTGAGGCAGGTGTGAGGTCCATGGCTGAGGGAAGGAGGAAGGGAGTGGGCTGGGGCTCCCCCAAAGTGGGGAGATCCCAATTCCCACCCAGGAAATGGAGCTCCAGGAGAAGCCAGGTCTCTGCCTGGGGTCCCCAGAGCAGGTACTCATTCAAGAGCAGCAAGGCCTGGCTACTTCATGGGTCCAGGGAAGAGACAAGAGTTACCATCTTCCTCCAGAGCCTAAAATGTGTCCATTTAGGGGAAAAACACTGAAATTGTGGGATCATGGAATGGTTTGGGTGGGAGGTGATCTGAAAGCCCATCTCATTCCACCCTCTGCCACAGGCAGGGACACCTTCCACTATCCCAGGTTGCTCCAAGCCCCATCTAGCCCAGCCTTGGACACTTCCAGGGATCCAGGGGCAGCCACAGCTTCTGTGGGCACCCTGTGCCAGGGCCTCACCTCCCTCACAGCCAAGAATTTCTTCCAATATCTCATTCAACCCTCTGGCAGTGGGAAGCCATTCCCCTTTGGCCTGTCACTCCAGGCCCTTGTCCAAAGTCCTTCTCCAGCTTCCTTGTTGGCTCCTTCAGGCACTGCAAGGCCACAATGAGGTCACCCTTCTCCAGGCTGAACAATCCCAGCTCTCCCAGCCTTTCCTCCCAGCAGAGCTGCTCCATCCCTCTGCTCATCCTGGTGCCTCCTCTGGGCTCTCTCCAGCAGCTCCACGTCCTTCCCGTGCTGGGCTCCAGGGCTGGGGCAGCTCTGCAGGTGGGGTCTCACCTGAGCACAGGGGCACAATCCCAACCCCTTCCCTGCTGCCCAGGCTGGGGCTCAGCCCAGCACAGGGGCGTTTGTGGGATGGGGCACAGCCAACACTCACCACCTGCAGCCCCAGCTCCTTCTCCCGGGGCTGCTCCATCTGCTCATCCCCAGCCTGGATTGATCCCGGGAGTTGCCCCGACCCAGGGGCAGCACCAGCACTCGGTGCTGTTAAACCTCACGAGGTTCCCGTGGGTCACTTCTGGAGCTCGTCCAGGGCCCTCTGGATGGCCCCGTCCTTCAGGAGTGGCACTGCACCCTCAGCCTGGTGGCACCTGCAAACCCGCCGAGGGTGCCTCGATCCCTGGGACCCCTGGGACCCCTGGGACACCACCGGGCACCGATGGCCAGCGGGACCCTGAGCCACCGACCCTCTGGATGTGACCATCCAGACAATTCCTCATCCATCTAACGGTCCATCCACGGAATCCAGCTCTCTGCAAAGGATGCTGGGTGGGATTGTGTCCAGGCTTTACAGAAATCCGGATAAACGACGTCCATAACCCTTCCCTTGTCCACTGAGGGGTCACCCCCCCATCAGAGGCAGCTGGGGGCAAGCCAGGGGGAACTTTCACTTGCGGACAGCTCCATGGGGAGGGCAGAATAACGGCATGTTTGACCCCAAAGGCTGTGATGAATCCTGGTGCTGGCGCTGTTCTGGAGGCTGGAGCTGTCAGCCCACAGCCCCAGGGGGGACGTGGCCTGGGAAAGGGGCTCCCTGTGACCGTCTGGCGCAGCCCGAGCGCGCGGAGCTCGGCCAGGCACCCTGAGAAACTGCCTCACAAACAAGCACAGCACGACCCTAAAGTGGCTTGGGTGCTTCCCCTGAAGGTGGGAACCGAGTGATATTTCCCTGGAATCGCGAAGGATTGCGAAAGGATGCTGACCTTGCACCCACCCAGCACGACCCGGACAGGGAGGAGAAGCCGCCTGTGATCCTGCTCTCCCAGGCTTTGAGGATGCACAAAACCAAGGAACCTCTTGGCCCGGCATTAACCCGGCTTGGGAAAACCATCAGGCTTTGCTCGTCCCCCCACCCCGCCCCTGTCCTGCCCCCCACCCCGGCAATGACCACTCCAGGAGGCAGGTTTGGCTCCAGCAGGTTTTATCTCTAGAGGAGAGGAGCAGCGCCGCGGGCGGTGCGGGATCCGGGGGTCACGGAGCAGCGGTGAGGTGACGGACGCGGCGCCCGCGGCCACGCGGTGACGGTCGCAGCCAAGCGTCATGCAAGGGGACAGGGGCTCGCCAGGACCCCCGTGCTCAGCCCTCGAGACCCCCGTGGGGGATGGAGCTTCACCGGGGCTCAGGGACACCCACAAGTCCCCGGGACCAGCTCCAACCCGCTCTGGGATGGCTCTGCATCCTCCTCACTCCCCTCCCGCACGTGGGGCAGGCGACTACAAGCAGCAGCAGTTGGCTCAGGCGGTCAAGCCGCTAAATAAGGACTCAAAATACCCCATCATTAAATAATAATAAACTATTTAGGGAAGATGAAGGGTCTGGGCTGCGCGGCCGGGCTCAAGCAACTCTTCTGCATCCGCACAGGGACCAGACCCCGCAGCAGTGACTCGGGGCAGGATTGTGCCGTTCTGGGAGCCAGCACCAGGCTCTGCCTGCTGTTAAGGGGTCGATGGCAAAGCTACAGGGCTACTGAGAACAGAGGGGACACAGTGCTCCCCCAGCAGCACGTGGGCACGCAGAGGACACGGCGGGGGCTACGGGCTGGGCTGGTGGGACTAGAAGCCCTTCTCGATGCTGAGGGTGCGGCGGGTGACGTGCTCCATCTGGCCCGAGATGTACTCGGTGAGGCTGATCTGGTAGTTGGCGAGCATCTTCAGCATCAGCCGCAGGTTCAGCCACCACTGCTCCTGGGGCAGCCTGTGCCTGTGCAGGGGGACACGGCTCTAGAGGGGACACCCCGGGGAGGTCCCCCTGGGAGCCGGGGAACTGCCGGGGCATGGGGACTTACTCGAAATCCGTGACTTTCTTGAGCTCTGTCACAGGGCTGAAGGCCACCACCTTCTTCCGCAGCCCGATCACGCAGGCAGTGTCTCCAGAGTTGGCAAACACACGCCCTGGGGAGGGGGACACCCCACCTCACTGGGGGCCAAGCCTGGAAGCCTGGAGCAGCAGCAGCAGCCACCAGCCTCCCCCACCCGCTGTGGGATCCCCAGCCCTCGGCTCACCCTTGCTGTAGACTTGCTGCAGCTTCTCCGACATCCACAGCACCGCCTTCACTCCCAGCTTGGTCCCATAGTTCCGGTCAAAGGGGGTCGGGGCTCCCCCCTGGGGACAAAGAAATGGGGATGTCAGGCCTGCCCAGCCCTCAGGGCCGGCGTGGCCCATGTCACCCTGTCCCCTGTACCTGCTGCAGGTGGCCCAGGACATTGATCCTGCAGTCGAAGATGCCTTTGCCCTCGGAGGAGTAAAGGTTGTAGAGGAACTCGGTGGTGTAGTGCTCATGGCACTTCTCGTTGCTGGGAGGCAGAAGGAAGGGATTGGGGGGCTGCTCCTTCCTCTGGCATCCCCAGGGGGTCCCCCTTTGTTTCCCATAACACCTTTTTTGTGCTGTTTTGTTCTCCCTGAGGTCCAGAGCCCTGACCTGTGTCCCCAGGAGGAGCCTGGGGCTGGAGTGGGGACAGCAGCGGAGGCGTCCAGTGTCCCCACGGCCTCTGCCAAACCTCACCGTGCCCAGGAACCCTCTCTGGCCATGGGAAGGGCTCAGCTCTGGCCTTGCTCCCTGCCGTGGGGCTGGGGTTTGCAGTGACTGTCCCCAAGGGCCCCCAACTCACCGCAGCACCAGCCCTCTCTGGATATCCGTCTTCATTTTGTCAGTCAAGTGCTCCACGTTGGCCTGCAAGAGGAACACCGGGATGCCGGCGGCCATCCTGCAGCCCTCCGGTCCTGACGTTAACCCAGTGTCTGCACGCCGTGGCCGTGCTCCCACAGCTCCTGCCCCGCTCTGGAGCCCTCCCTTCCCTAATTTTCCTTCTCATTTTAGCCAGAGAGCCGCTCCTGCCCGCTCACCTTTAGGTCGTGGATAGTGAAGGGGTCTTCATAGACGTAGGCGGCGTCGGCGCCCACGGCGATGCCGGTGACCGTGGACAGGTACCCGCAGTAGCCCCCCATGGTCTCCACGATGAACACGCGGCGCTTGGTGCCCGACGCCGACTGCTTGATGCGGTCGCAGCTCTGTTCCCAACGAAGGCGAGGTCACACCAGGGGAAAGCCACCTTTGCCTCCCCGGGCACGGGACATCGGCCACTCCAGGCCGTGATGGAAGGCGGTGGAGCGGGGCGGCCCCGGGAGCCGTCCCCATCCGTGTCCCTCACCTCCATGGCGGCGTTGACGGCCGTGTCGGAGCCCAGGCTGAAGTCGGTGCCGGGCACGTTGTTGCTGATGGTGGCGGGGATGACGCACATGACGATGCAGAGCTCCTCGTACTGCCCGCGCGCCTCCACCAGCTGCAGCACCCCCTCGTACGCCTGCGAGCGGCCCAGGGATTGGGAAATGCTGGCCCTGAGGCCGGATCCGCATCCCAGAAATATTCCTTTGGGATGCCCACAGCCACCTCCCACCGAACCGAGGATTCCGCCGCACCTCGAAGCCCCCGATGACCAGCAGCCCCTGGATGTTGAATTTGCGCACGTTCTCCACGATCTTCTCCATGCAGGTCTTGGGCAGCGTCCTGTGGTGGGGAAGGGGGTGCAGACAGTGGGGTGAGGACGGTGGGGTGAGGATGGTGGGGTGAGGACAATGGGGACACCCCTCCCCTCTGCCCCCGTCCCCAGGGCTGCACTCACCGCTTGGTGCCCAGCATGGAGCCGCCGCGGCCCAGCCATCCCGCCACGTCGTGCCAGCCCACCTCACGGACCTGCGGGCACCAGCGCCACGTTAGGGGTGGGAAGAGCTCCCCCACCTCCACCCTCCAAGCCCAACCCCATCCCTGGGGACATCCCAGGCTCGCCGCCCCCCTTACCTGCCCCTTGGCCAGGCCCTCGAAGCCGTCGCTCACCACGTAGATGGTGTGGCCCTGGCAGATGCCGATGCGCACGGCCGAGCGCACGGCGGCGTTCATGCCGGCGGCCGGCGCTCCCACGTTCAGGATGGCCATGCTGAAGGGGCTCTGCGGGGACAGGGATGGGAACAGCACATCCATGTCTGTCCCCAAGTCGGGGACGGTGTGCCCTGCTGCTCCCCATCGCCCCTCACCTTCTCCTGAGCTGGCTTCTGGTGTGCCAGCAGCTTGTAGATGTTCCAGTTGTTCTCAAAGCTCCTGCAAGGATACGGTGACACGTCCCCAAGGCACGGCTGGGAGAAGGGGGAGTCTCCCCAGTGTCCCTGGGGTGTGACTGGAGACACCCTTCTGGCTGCAGGAGCCAACGGCTTCCCCACAAGGAGAAGCCCCCATCCAAGAGGGCTGTCTCCCCCAATCCTGCTCCCCGCTCCTCACCTTCCACGGAGCTGGATGGCCTCCTCAAACCTCTTCTCATCCATGGCCTTCTGCACATCCTTTGTCTTGGGCCGGGAGAGAAACGCAGCACCGTGACGCCCACGTTCCCAGGGAGGGGAGTGGGACCCCCACCCAAACTCCCCGGTACTCACCACCTGGACACACTCCATGAGCGGCAGCCGCACCGACTGGTTCCCGGAGAGGCTGACCACGCAGGCCGGGGTGTCCGGCGTGGCCTCCAGCAGCGCCATCACTGCCTCCATCCCCATCTTGCTGCTCTGCAAAGAGACAGGGGCACCTGTGACACTGGGGCCACCAGCCCCAGCTGGGTGGGATGCTCCAGGCATGCTCCCACAGGCTTGGAAAACCATGTGGCTGCTGATTCACTGCTGGAAAGCCGACGGTTTTATTTAAAAACCCACGAAATTTGGAGTAAATGAGGAGAAGCGGGTACACAGCTGCGCTCAGCACGGAGGGGCTGAGCCCATCTGAGCCTCACCCCAGCTGGCAAATCCCTTCCGTTGGGCAGAGGGACGGCAGGAGCAGGGTTCCCCCTCTCCGTGTCCTCCCCTGGACCTACCAGCACACGGTCAAAGGCGGACGGGGTCCCTCCGCGCTGCACGTGGCCGAGGACGGTGACCCGCGTGTCGAAGCCCAGGCGTTGCACCACCAGCTGTGGGGAAGAGGAGACGTCACGGTGGGGACCCGCCGGCGTCCGTGGGTGCCAGGGCGGTGCCGGGGCGCTCGCTTACGTCCTTCACGTAGTTGGAGGAGATGGGTTTGCCGCTGCGGTCGATGGCGCCCTCGGCGATGATGATGATGTTGAGCCGCGAGCCCCGGCTGCGTGTCTGGCACGAGGGGAGGACAAACGGCCGCCACGGCTCAGCCAGAACTCACCGTGGGCCGTGTGTGAGCGCCCTCCCCTCCCCGCCACCCGTGCTGCCCCGGGGGTGGCTCAGGTCACGGGCAGCCGAGCCCCCGAGCCAGCGCTGCCCCTGGCACGCGAGGGCTGGATTTGCGCTCGGCTGAGTGCCCCGGTTCACAGGGACAATGGCGGCAGCTCCCGAAGCTTCGCAGGGGCCGGGCACCGGCGGCAGGGCTCAGCTCGGGCCCCCGCGGGGACTCCCCGGGGGGGGAACAGGGGACGGGACGGTGGGAACCCCCCCCTCACCTCCCCGAGCCTCTCGCACATGAGGTCCTCCCAGCCGTCCTCCGGAGGGGATTCGGGGATGAAGAGCCAGTCGGCGCCCGAGGCCAAGCCGGACACCAGTGCCAGGTACCTGGGGGGACACGGCGGTGGCAGCACCGGCCCCGAAACGTGGCATCCCGTCCCACCGATGGGCTTCCCCACCCACGGGGGCTTACCCGCAGTGGCGACCCATCACCTCCAGCACGAACGTCCGCTGGTGGCTGCGAGGACACGGGTGGGAAGAGAAGGAGGTGGGCGGGCGCGATGGCCGGGGCGGTGCAGCCCCCAGGCCCCGGCCCCGTCCCGCTCACCTCTGCGCCGTGGTGGTGATGGCGTCGATGACCTCCATGATGCGGTGCAGCGCCGAGTCGGTGCCGATGGTCATGTCGGTGCCGCAGAAGTCGTTGTCGATGGAGCCCACCAGCCCCACGATGTTCAGGCGGCAGTTCTGCCGCGCCACCTCCTCGCTGATCTGCCCTGGGGAGGGGTCACGGCCACCACACCGGTTATTTCAGGGCACTGACGTCCCCACCATCGTGGGGCCGGAGCCCAGCCCTCCTTGGGGTCACCGCGCCGGGGTGACCCTCGGAACCTCGCCACCCTCGGGGCGTCGGGAGGGGCTCACCCACCATCTCGGACCAGCTCCTCCAGCAGCCCAGCCCACTCGGAGCGGAAGATGTCCGCGCCGGTGAGGCTGCCGTCGCCGCCGATGACGCACAGGTTGGTGATGCCGTGCTCCACCAGGTTGCGGGCGGCCCGGAGCCGGCCGGCGCGCGTGGTGAAGGCCTTGCAGCGGGCGCTGCCGATCACCGTCCCGCCCTGGGGACAGAACGGGGCACGCGGCTCGTCACGCACGTTTGGGGGGGCTGGAACATGGGGTCCCGCGGCCCCACGGTGACCCTCACCAGCTGGATGATGTTGGAGACGCTGAGCCAGTTGGCTTGTTTGATGTTGTCACCCCCCTCCACCAGCCCCTCGTAGCCCTGCGGAGAAGCAGAGGGTGGAGGTGAGGGGTACCCCGGCACAGGGGGGTGCATCCCCCCAACCGTGATGGGGAGCAGGGGGGTACCCCAACCTCATAGATGAGGAAGACCTTGGCTCCCACGTATATCCCCATGCGGGTGACGGCGCGGACGGCGGCGTTCATGCCTGGAAAAGTGATATGTGAGCTGGAGTATTCCCGTGGGACCCCGCGCCCCGCAGGGGATGGCATCCTACAGGTGACCCTGAGGTGTCCCCTCGAGCGGGGGGGAACCCCATGGGACCCTGCACCCCACAGGGAATGGGATCCTATAGGTGACCCTGAGGTGTCCCCTCGAGTGGGCGGGGAGCCACGTGGGCTGAGACCGGGGAAACTCAGC
>VZTA01028460.1:121484-143990 GCA_013398855.1 Mohoua ochrocephala
ACACGCACGGACCGCGGGCACGCCCCGGGACACGCCCCGGGACACGCACGGAGCGGGGACACGCCCAGGGACACGCCCCGACCCAGGGGACACGCCCCGGGACACGCCCCGCCGCCGCCGCGGCGCGACAGGACGGGTGACACGTCGCGCCGTGTCGCGACATGGCGCGCCATATCGTGCCGGGCAAGGGGCACATGCCCCGGCATCCCGGACCGCGCCATCCTGCGTGAGGTCCATGCCAGAGTCCCGAAGGAATTGGCTCATGGAGCTGCCCAGCCGCTCGCCGGGATATTTGAAAGGTCCTGGCTGTCCAGTCAAGTCCCAGGTGACTGGGAAAAGAGAGAGTCCTTGTCCCCATCTTTAAAAAGGGTGGAAAGGAGGGGCCTGGGAACCGGAGCTAGCGGCCCCTCAGCCTCCCCTCTGCGCCCGGGAAGATCAGGGGACAGACCCTCCTGGATGCTCTGCTGGGGACAGGAGGTGATTGGGGACAGCCAGCACGGCTGCACCAAGGGCAGGTCCTGCCAGACCAACCCCCTGGCCACCTCTGATGGGGGGGTGACCCCTCAGTGGACAAGGGAGGGGTTATGGACGTCGTTTATCCAGATTTCTGTAAAGCCTGGACACAATCCCACCCAGCATCCTTTGCAGAGAGCTGGATTCCGTGGATGGACTGTTAGATGGATGAGGAATTGGCTGGATGGTCACATCCAGAGGGTCGGTGGCTCAGGGTCCCGCTGGCCATCGGTGCCCGGTGGTGTCCCAGGGGTCCCAGGGATCGAGGCACCCTCGGCGGGTTTGCAGGTGCCACCAGGCTGAGGGTGCAGTGCCACTCCTGAAGGACGGGGCCATCCAGAGGGCCCTGGACAAGCTCCAGAAGTGACCCACGGGAATCTCGTGAGGTTTAACAGCACCGAGTGCTGGTGCTGCCCCTGGGTCGGGGCAACTCCCGGGATCAATCCAGGCTGGGGATGAGCAGATGGAGCAGCCCCGGGAGAAGGAGCTGGGGCTGCAGGTGGTGAGGGCTGGCCGTGCCCCATCCCACAAACGCCCCTGTGCTGGGCTGGTCCCCAGCCTGGGCAGCAGGGAAGGGGTTGGGATTGTGCCCCTGTGCCCCTGTGCTCAGGTGAGACCCCACCTGCAGAGCTGCCCCAGCCCTGGGGCCCAGCACGGGAAGGACGTGGAGCTGCTGGAGAGAGCCCAGAGGAGGCACCAGGGTGATCAGAGGGATGGAGCAGCTCTGCTGGGAGGAAAGGCTGGGAGAGTTGGGATTGTTCAGCCTGGAGAAGAGAAGCTTTGGGGTGACCTCACTGTGGCCTTGCAGTGCCTGAAGGAGCCAACAAGGAAGCTGGAAAGAGACTATTTACAAGGGCCTGGACAGAGGGCAATGGCTTCAAACTGCCAGAGGGCAGCGTTAGATGGGATATTGGGAAGAAATTCTTGGCTGTGAGGGAGGTGAGGCCCTGGCACAGGGTGCCCAGAGAAGCTGTGGCTGCCCCATCCCTGGAAGTGTCCAAGGCCGGGTTGGATGGGGCTTGGAGCACCCTGGGCTAGTGGAAGGTGTCCCTGCCCGTGGCAGGGGGTGGAATGAGATGGGCTTTCAGGTCCCTTCCCACCCAAAACCATTCCATGATTGTATTCCATGCCATAGCAGGCTGTGTGATGCCATCATGTGCCACCCCAGGCTGTGCCATGCTCTGCCAATGAGACGAGCTGGAGCTTTTACTGGAAATTTCATATTTTAAAATTTTAAATTTATAATTATTTTAAGTGTAATTAAAACCCAAACCTATGGAGGAAGCCCTGCCATGGATTTCTCACCCCCACTGCCCAGCTCAGCTTCCCAGAGTGCCACCCCTTTCCGGGGGGGGGGTCGGTCCTGTTGCTGGGTGCCCTCTCCACACCAGGTGGGTGCAGCACGGTGCTGCGAGGCTGCTCCCTCCAATCCTCCCCATTCCCTGGGAATGTCCCCATCACCGTGTCCCCATCACCGTGTCCCCCCTGCTCTCCCACATCCCCCAGGAGAGTGGGACAGGGCCCTGCCCAGCCAAGGGATGGGGAAACTGAGTCAGGCGCTGGCTGCTCGCCCAATTCCATCTGTGGCGGGGGGAAGCTCGGAGCCTCATCCTGCATCCTCAGGCGCCGCGGGGCCCGGCATATCCGGCAGGGAAGGGGTGCGGGTGGCTCGGGTTAAGGAAATGGGAGAGACCTGGCCCGAGTCCCGCTCTCCTCCTCCCATAGCCCCACCTCCCCGGCCCGCTTAACATCCCATGGGCCGGCCACGGGGCCAGCAGCGCGTCCCCAGCGCGGTGCCCACGCTGAACTCCGTGCCGGGCCAGCCGCGGGGCCAGCAGCGCGTCCCCAGCGCGGTGCCCGTCCCCACGATGCTGCGGCTGCTGCTGCTCTGCGGGGCCCTGGGCTGCGGGGCGGAGCAGGCGGGTGAGGCAGGGGCACGGCGGTGGTCGGGGGCACCGGGGTTGGCGTGGGGACACACGGGGCTCGCGGAGGGTGAGGTAGGGACATGCCGGTGGTCGGGGGCACCGGGGTTGGCGNGGCGGGTGACGGGGCCGTGGGTGATGTCCCGCGTCTCCCGCAGCCCCGCTCGTCTTCACCATGCTCCAGCTGACCCGCGTCTACAGGGGCAATTCCATGTTCCGGGGCAACGCCAGCCTGAACGGGCAGCTCAGCCACCTCCTGGAGGATCATAATGTCACCCAGGTGCTCCCGCTGGAGCCTCCGGACGCCTGGGCCCGGCGGAAGGACGAGGTGGTCGCCTACCTGAAGAACTTCAGGCAGCTGGTGCAGCTCTTCAACAAGGAGAGACCCACCAACTGTGAGTGGTACCCGGGGCACGGGGACGGGCCTCCCGGGGAAGGGGAGCCTCTCCCGCGCTGTCAGGGCACGGGGGTGGCTCTCCAGGGACAGACGGGCGAAGGGATGAGGACACGGCCATGTGCCTGTGGGCAAAGGGAGCCCTTCCGTGGAGCCGGGAGTTTCTTACCCTGGGAACGGGATGATGCTCGACCTGTTGCTGCTCCTCAGGAAAAGGGCTGGGGGCTGCAGCCTGTGGGGTGGAGAGGTGGAGGAACCCTGCCTGCTCCCTGCCTGATCCCACCTGTATCCCACTTGCACCCTGCCTGCATCCTGCTTCCTTTCTGGCTGCTCCCTGCCTGCATCCCGCAGCCTGTGGGAGCTGTGGGACGCTGCTGGCGATGGTTTCGTGCTCCTGCCTGCTCCGCTCCATTAACCCTGTCACCTCTGCTGCTCCTGCCGTTTTCCTTTCCTTTCCCTGGTCACCCTCAAACCGCTTTTGCCCCAGCCCCGCATTCCCGCACCCTTGGGGAGCCCGGTGTCACCGCGGGGTCTCTGGCACGACCCGCCCCGCCCCTGCCGGTGTCCCCCTGCTCCATCCGCGAGAGCCACGAGCAGCTCCGTGCCCAAAACCTCCCTCTCTGCAAAACCGGAGCTGTGCTGTGTGGAGATAAGGGAGGGAAAATAATCCCGGCCGCTGAAAAAATCCCTGCCACGGCCAAACCGAGGGGAAGCCAAGCTGGGGGTGGGTTGGGTGGTGCGAGGCCGGGGCCGTGCGAACTCGGTGCCCGGCGAGAGCCACGGGGCGCTGAGGGTGGGAGGGAGCGTGGTGACCCCGTCCCCTCCCTCTGTCCCCGCAGTCACCCAGCACCTGTGCTGCCACCTCGGCTGCCGCCTCTTCCCCAACGGCACGGCCCAGAGCTTCTACGAGGTGACCCTCAACAGGACGGCGTTCCTCAGCTTCCACGTCCCCAACGCCACCTGGGAGCGGCGCTGGCCCGGCGAGCTCCCGGTGGCCGCCTTCGCGCAGGCACAGCTGATGAAATACCCCATAACCACCGAGGACCTGCAGTATTTCCTCAACACCACCTGTGTCAGCATCCTGCAGGCTCAGAGCGCCAGGACGGGTCCGTGCCGGGGCCGGGGCTGGGGACAGGGACACGGTGAAGTGGCCCCGGTCGTCACCCTCCGTCCCTTTCGCCTCTTGCAGGAGAAGTCAGCGGCCGATCGCGGGCTCCGCTGGTGCTGGGGCTGATCCTGGGGAGCCTCGCCCTGCTGGGCATGGCCCTGGGCATCTTCCTGTGCACGGGAGGGAGCTGCTAGCGTGGGCAGCTGCCCCGTGTCACCCCATGGACGGAGGGGACGGACCCGTCATCTTCCCCGTGCATCCATCACCACCCTGCGGAGGCAGGGGACGGACCCGTCATCTCCCCGCGGAGTCAGGGGATGGATCCATCATCTTCCCAAGGATCAAGCAACTCTCCGCGGATCCATCGTCACCCTGGGGAGGCAGGGGCTGGATCCATCGTCACCCTGGGGAGGCAGGGGCTGGATCCATCATCCCTGCATAGAGACAGAGGGTGGATCCATCATCCCCCCGTGGGGGCAGGGACCGAGCCCATCCCTCACAAGGGATGCACATCCTCACTGCCACAGACTTTGCTCCCCGAGGGCGCCGGTGGCTTCCCAGTCCTGTCCCAGCTGACCCCTCCAGCAGCCCCCAGCCCTGTGGAGGGTCCCCACGCTGGGCAATGCACTGAGACTCCACACAGAGACACCAGGCATGGATGGGAAAATGGGGGGGAGGGGTGTGGGAGGGAAAGCAGCAGGAGAAACAGCCATGGGATGGTTAAAAGGATGGTGTTAAACCCTTGTTTATCCCTGTTCCAGTGGGGATGGAGGGAGGATGTCACACCCTGTGTAATAAAACCACCCATCAGCTCCCACCACACCTCTGGCTGCTCTCGTTCCCCTCGGCAGCACCGGTGTGGGGCTGTGGATCCATCCTGGACCACGGCTCCTGGTGCTGGGTGGGCTCGTTGGTGTTGCCAGCCCCTGTGCCAGACCTTGTGTTGTGTGCTAGGTTTTCCAGGTGTCTGGAAAGACGCTGGTGGTGTTTGCAGGAGGGTTTTGCACCTCCTGAGCTCACTTCAACCTTCTCCCAGTTTTGGTTTGACTCAATTAAGTCATTTTCCCAATGTTTTTCATTTTCTCGCTCGGTGTGAGATGCTGAGGTCAAGCACACACAGCTGTGAGGGGACAGTTTTCCTTTTCCACAATCCAAACCCAAGCTGAAAACTCCACTTTGATTGTTTAAACTTTGATTGCATCGACAAGAAACTCTTGGCCATGTTTCCCTTTCACCCAGAAGGGGATTTTGAGCTCTCCTGCTCTCCAGCAGCAGGAAGGGCTGGGGATGAGCCAGGAGCTGGCAGGGGACAGCACAGGAGAGAGGCTTTCCTGGATTAGCTTCCAGCTCTTTCCTTTCTAAACACCCTGCGAGCAAGACAGGGTGGGATGAGGGAAGATGGGAAAAGAGATGAGGGATGGGAAGATGATCTTAGGGGTTGTCCTCACCGAGGGATGGAGGAGGAGGAGATCTCCAACGCCCACATCTCATCACCCTGGCCCTCAGCCACCCCCGGAGCAGCTCCCACCTCCCCTGGGCTCCTGGGGCAGGGGCTGGGGCGCTCCCCACCCTTCTCCAGAAGGCCTGGAGAATCCAAAACAACACGGCTGAGGCACGGGAATGTCATCGCTCGGCCCTCGCAGCAGCGCCCTTGGCAGGAGCTGTGCTGTGGGCCGAGTGCTCCGTGTCCCTGCCACTGGCACCCGGGGACACCGGGGCAGTGCCCCAGGTCACACGTGCCGCATTTGCTCCCCACGAAGGGATTCGATCCCTCCCGGCCGGGAGAAACCGCTCTGCATTCCCGGCTCTGCTTTGGCTTTCGGACCTGGGGCTTCTCTGCTACCTGCGGATGTTGCACCGTGGTCGCCAAGACCTGGAGTGATTCCCGTTCCCAGTCCCCCTTCCCTGGGCTGTGGCTCCTCGCTCTGGCTGGGATGGCTGAGCGTGGATGCTGCGGGATGCCCACGGCTGCGATGGAGCGGGGATGGCACCCGGGACAGACCCGGGCGGGAGACACCGGGGGAGAGGCCTGGAACAGCAGAGCTTGTTCTGCTTTCTGCTCCAGAAATGTGTCATCTTTTGGACACATGAGCCAAGTCTGAGCTTCTCCACCTCAAGCAGCTCTGGAAAAGCCTTTTTCCTGCCCCCGAGCCTCACGTGTGTGTCTGGAGAGTGCTCCAGAACGGAGCTGACTCTGCTGCTGCTGCTCTCGAGTTTCCACGAGGGGCTGGGGCACTGGGGATCCCCCAAAAGTGTGGGACCCCGAGGAACAGCCTCATCTCCATCAGTGTCCGTGGGCAACACACCCAAACCTGGCACCTCCATCCCAAGGCACCTCCCTGGCAGTGACCAGCACCAGTGCCCGACCTGGACATGGTGGCCAACAGCAGAGGGGTTATGGTGGCAACATCCACCTCCAACACATCGTAGCCCCAACATTTCTCTTCCTCAATCCCAAACATCACAATTTATTGCCCCAACATTTCTCTTCCTCACCCCAAAACCCTCAAGGTGCCTCATGGCAGTGCCACCCAGATCTGGCTGGGTGTGGCAGCTGGGGATAACGTGGCTTGGCTGCCCCAGAACTGGGAGCTGGGCTCCCGTTCCACCACTGCTCCGACACGGACGAGCTTCCCAGCAGCCACACACATGGCTCATCCCTTCCCAAATCTGGCCGCTCTTCCGCCCCGGATCACAGCTCAGGACGGGCGCCAGCACGTATCCCATCAGCGAGGGGTGGTTTTAATTTTCTCCTTGGAGGATTTTTGGGTTCTGCGGGAGGGTGAACAAACCGGCACGGAAACCTCTGGCAGCTTCAACCGGCTCCCAGAGTGACCCATCCCGGTTATCCGCAGGGATTGCTGGGCCAGGCTTTGTTCTCCACGCGTGGTTTCCCTCAGCCCACTCTGCTGCCTTAGATAAGGGCTGAGATCAGATGCCTGAGCCTTGATCCATGTTCCAGCCAGGCAATGTCCACATGCCAGGAACCAGCTCTTCCCTTCACCCCTGTGCCGTGGGGAACTTGGGAGGGGTGGGCAGGTCACCCTGTTCCCTTTTGGACATCATCTCCCTCTGCAAGGTCAGCATCTCCATCCCTGCCCCAGGACAAAGGGCTGGGTGGCTCCAGGAGCTGCCCAAAAGCAGTGATGGGCTCCGATGCCTGCTGGGGTGGGAGGGGGAAAGAAAAGTGGGGCTGATGGGATCCATCTGGAAGGAAGCAGGATTATCCCTGTAAACACCTCTTACGCACTCGGAGCCTGCGCTGGTGTCATTGTGGCTTTTCAGGACTAAACAAACCCCATCCTTCCAAATTCCCGGAGGTCACAGCCCTAGATGTTTTAATTCCTGCCTTTGGGACGCCCTCGTTAACCCCAGGGGCTGCGCTGGGGTTGAGGGGATCTGCTGCTTTTTGGGATGAAAGCTGGGTTTGCTTCCTAGCAGCCTCCTGCTCCCACATGGAAGCGAGATCTCCCTGGAAAAGCCTCCCAGCCCAGGGAAGGGCCGTGCAGGCCGGGTCCCTCCTCGCAGGGAGGACAGTGCCCGGCGCTGCCCCCTCCCCTTCCTGCTCACCTCCCAGGTCAGCCGGAGGAAGCAGGAGGGAGCTGGCTGCAGGCCAGGAGCAGGGACACGGAGCAGGAGGGATGAAGGCAGCGGGTACCACCCATCCCACACCTCTGCCCTGCCCCAGAGGGCTGCCCTCTCCCTGGGGAGCGCTCCGGAGCGAGCCGGGCTGCTCCAGCAGCTCCTGCAGTGCAGGTGAGCAGGGGTGGGGGCTGCTAGCTGGGAATCGCAGGAAGGATTCCAGCGAGGAATCATCGCTTCACCTTCCCTTCCCGGCCGGAGGCTCCCATTCCAAACCCACGCGTGCTCAGAGCAGCCTTCTCCTGGCACCAGCCCCTTCTCCCTCCTTCCTCCACTGCCCAGCCCCGAGGCAGAAAGGTTCAGAGAGAGAGATAAGGACATGAATAAACAAGATTTTTCTTTGGAAAAACCCATGCTTGCTTGCCTTGCGCTTCCAGAGAAGTTTCCTTGGAAAAATGGCTGTTTGGGAACACTTCCGCCCACTTCCCAGAGCTGGGAGCAGCCTGAAGCCATTGGGAGCAAAGTCCTCCTCCCAAGACCCCCATACCAAGGGCTGCAACTCCTTGGAGCAGCCCCAGAACGTCACCATCCAGTCTGGGATGGGGAATGTGGCTCTGGGTGCAGCCAGCCCGGGCTGTGGAGGGACAGAAGGCACGGACAAGGCTGCAGGGCACGATGGAAACGTGGATCTGAGCCCTGTACTGCTATGGAATCCTCATCCCATCTGCTCCTTGTCCTCCCCTGGGATGGGAGGGATCCAGCCAAAGGGTGGGAACGCGGTGCTGGTGGAGGTGATGACATCTAAAAGCCAGCCTGTCATGGTGAGGCCCTGAAGGAACACCCGCAGCTCCTGCAGGCGCTGGAAACCATTCCCTCCAGGAATAAACCAGGACCACCTTTCAGCCAGGCCTTCCCAAGGCAGCACGGACGTCTGGAAGTGCTTTCCTAGAAGAATTGAACAACATGCCTTCATCTGAACCCTCACAATCCTCACCGTTCCAGGGATTTAGGTTAAAAGAGCTCCAGGAAATTTGGGTTTATTTGTTCCAGTTTGGGAACGGCGTTGCTTAGAAAGGACTGGAAGTTCAAGCTGTGTGTTACAGAATTCCCAGGCTGAAGGTTCACGGTCGGGATCCTTTTTTGGTGCCAGAGCAAGATGTGAACACCTGAACCTCGTGGGAATCATTTCCTATGGATAAAGGAGTCCGTGTGTGCCATGACTCGCTCCCACCAGCTCCATGGCACCGGAGAAGGGGACAGAGGATGCCACGGACACCGAGCACCCTCCGCAGCCCCAGTTCTTGGAGGACAAATTATTTCCCCACGATCCTAGAAAAAGCACAGCCTGAGTGGCACCAAAAAGCACCAAAACCAGAGGGAATGTTTGAGCAAGCAGTGCTGTTGCTGCTGGGCAAAAGCATGGAAGCCCTGGAAGCTCTGCCTGGAGGTGGGAAAGGCGTTGGACGCCGGCTCGGAACACACCCCACAGCAGGGGGGAAAGGGTGGAAGGAAGCAGGGATACTTGGGTGGAATTTGGGGCTTTTTTTCCTGTTTTTCTCCTTGCAAGCCGGGGCTCTGCAGCCATTGTTGCGTTCTCCGAAGAGTCCGGCCCCACAATGCAGTAAAAACAAACCACAGGAAGGAAAGGAATTAGCAGGGAAAGGAAAAGCAGCAGTGGGAACAAGAACTCAGGCCCAAAATAAACCCTGCTGCTGGGGGCGCAGGTAGGAGAGGTTACACCTTCCCCCTGCGGGAGAACTTGGAACTCAGGGGTGAAATCCCAGCTTTTTGGGTTTATTGCTACAGGTGAGCAGGGTTGCAGGGGGTTAGAATAACAGGAAACAGCCCCATGCACGGGGATATGGGAAGGAATTTCTTTGAAACCTGAGGTTTCCTAGAACCTTGAACTAAGAGGGAGCAGAGGCAGAGCTGCCTGCAGCACCTGGGAAAGTCTGGGCATCGTGGGCAGAGGGAGCAGCCTCAGCTGGGATTATCCCTCCATCCTTATGGATTCTGAGGAGAGGCACAGACCAAGGGTTTGGCGTTGCGGGTTTGTCTCCGCTGCTCCCCGAGCCCCCGCTGCGCTCTGCCAAGGCAAATGTACACAGGATCCAACAGGAAATCTTCCCGGGGCTGCTGCTTCCCCTGCGTCACTCCCACTGGAGCTGCGGGGCTGGGTGGGACTCGCTGGCCCGAGGGCAGCGTGGACAACAGGGGCTGTGCCCACCTCGAGCTGCTCCCAGCTCCCAAGGAAGGAAAACAGGGAATAAACCGAAAACAAAAGCACCTTGAGGCTGCATCTCCTGCTCCCCTGGAGGCAAACCAGAGCCCATCCACGTCCCAAACAGGGAATGGGGCAGGGAGAAGCTGGAAGGATCCCACTTTACAGCCCCCAGGATCCCTGAAGGAGCTGGAAGGAGCGTGGAGCCAGGTGGGGCTGGGCTCTTCTCCCAGGGAACAAGAGGAAACGGCCTCAAGTTGTTCCAGGGGAGGTTTAGATTTGATCTGACAGAAAATTTCTTCACTGAAAGGGCTGTCCAGCCCTGGCACAGCTGCCCAGGGCAGTGGTGGAGTCCCCATCCCTGGAGGGGTTTCACAGACGTGTGGATGTGGCACTTGGGGACATGGTGGCCTTGGCAGTGCTGGGGGAATGGTTGGACTCGACCCCAGAGGGCTCTTCCAGCCTTGCTGATTCCATGATTTCTGTCGCTGCCTGGCACAGGGAAGCCCAGGCCTGTCCCAGAAACACATCACCAGGGAGGTTTTGCCATTCCAACTCCAACAAACACTTTATTCCCATCAGCCTCACCCGTCCTCACGGAGGACAGAGCGCAGGAGGGGAGGGAGCTTTTCCAGACTGGTTCCATGTCAGGGCAACCAAGGCCACGAGGAGCCATCCCCAAATTCCACCATGACCAAGGAGTCTTTGCTAAGCTGGTGCAACTTCAAATTTCAAACCAAGCGTTGACTTTTGGGACTTGGTAGTTAAGAGAGCCCACAGAGGCCTTGAGAGACTCTTTTCCCAACCAGTTGGTGGGGCCTAACACAGCCCAGTGCACTCCCAACAGCACCAGTATTCCTGCCCCAAAACCAGACTCTGAACCAATACCACACTCTGGACTCAGATGGGAAGGGGAGGAAGGGCTGGGATTAAAAATACCACCCCAAAACAACAGGAACTTGGAAGAAATTTACACGGAGGATGTAAAAAGCAGGAGCAGCTATGAAAATATGTTGAGATGGCCAAGAAAAGTCACATCAAAATATATTTAAAAACCAGAAATTCCAATCCGTGTGGAATTTAAAACTCCTTTCCCCACCTATGTTTTCCTGCTCAAGGAATCTCTGTTGTTCCAGGACGTGGAACATGATAGGCAGCACCAGTTATGTCCTGAAAAAAAGTATTTCCCCCAAACTCTGAGCGCTTCCATAATTTACAAACCGAAAAAAAATGAGCTAAATCTCAACCATCGCCACCCCCCCCTCCTCCCTCTTCCCCCTTCTACAGTGGGCAGGAGAAAAAAGACCGCAGACAAATCTGACTTTGCCTTTCCAGGGAAGTCCAATCTTTCCACACATCAATATCCCTGCAATCCGTTGTAGACCTTTTGCACCGATCCTTGCTTCAACAGCTGCTTGAGACCTGCAAGGGAAGGGAGAGTGTCACACGCAGAGCACAGCAGAGACGTCGGGACAGATGTCAGAGCCACTTTCCCAACGCTGCTTCTTCCCCATTCCTGAAATCCCCCTGTTGGCTGAGCATTCCAAGGAACCGGCAGCTCAAGGATCTGTCGGTATGGAGTGCTTAGCAAAGAGGCAAAAAAAAGAATGAGTCAGCCCTTAAATCCACAACAGCTCATCTCCTGGGGTCGGCACGGCAGGGAACAGGGAAGGGCTGGCAGGTCTCCACTGCTGCTTAAAGGGCAAGGGAGCGGAGGAAGCGGAGTGGCAAGGATGGATGTGTCACTGTTTTTCCAGAGATTACAGAGGGAGTCCCCCTCTGATTAACTCAGCCTGGTCACTCGCTGCCCTGGGGCCCCTCAGGACACGGCTCAGAGCAGCCTCAAAAACCACTGAGCCCAAAACAGGACCCAAAACAGAGGGAAACTCCCAACGCTGCGGGTAACTTTTAAATAACCTTCACTAAAAGGAGGACATGGAGGGGCTGGAGCGTGTCCAGGGAAGGGAACAGAGCTGTCCAGAGCTGGGGAAGGGGCTGGAGCACCAGGAGCAGCTGAGGGAGCTGGGAAAGGGGCTCAGCCTGGAGAAAAGGAGGCTCAGGGGGGCCCTTGTGGCCCTCCACAACTCCCTGACAGGAGGGGGCAGCCAGGTGGGGGTCAGACTCTGCTCCCAGGGAATAAGGGACAGGAGGAGAGGAAATGGCCTCAAGTTGCTCCAGGGGAGGTTTAGATTGACTATCACTAATGAAACCAACCCATTCACTTGTACAGAAGAAAATTCCAACCTTTCAGGCACGCAAATCCTTCAGGAAATCCTGCTAAAAAACCAGTTTGTCTCCCTGCAACCCTTGTCCTGCTAGTCTATCCTTAAAACTTTCTGGCTACACATTCTACTGTCCTTGAAAAGCAGTGATGGGATGCATAAGGGTCACAGTAGCTGTGTTAAAATACTGGAAAACTGTCCTAGAAGCAGTAACTGGAAGCAGGACGTCTCTGTGCCAGGCAAGAACTTCTCATGCTCCTTGCCTGATGGCCAGAGATTCCTGAACTCTTTTCAGGAACACCAGGACAAAGTGAACCCCTGTCCAGGAGCTGCTCATTCTTGGGAACGGGTCATTCTCCAAAGCAAATTCACTTCCTCTCCCGCATCCAGAGGAGGCTCCAAGTCACTTCCCGGCTGGTGGGTGAGAGGACGTGGGGTTCTTAGAAAGGAAGGGCACAGCTGGAGAAAGGTGTGCTCCAGAAAGCCTGAAAAAAGTGGGATTAGCACCATCCCACACCTCTGGCAGCTGCCTGCTGGCCTGAAGGACACCCTCAGTAACGCACAGGATATTTCAACACCGAGGTTGGTTGTTGTGTCCGAGGTTTAATGGGGAATTCCAACCAGGAATCCCAAACAATTGGTGCTACTGCACTTCAGGCACTTTTTATTGGAGCCTGAAGTCAATTTTTCCTTTGAAATGTTGCTGCTACCAACAAGAAGTGACAGGTTACAGCCCAGAGGGAGAGGCAGCTCTGATCAACAGTGATCAATTCCCAGTGCAGGAAAGAAGGGATATTATTTCTGTGACTCCAAAGCTCGGGGTGGTGCCCTGGGAGCCAGAGTATCTTCTGACAGCCCCAGGAGCCGGACATGTGGTCAGGAGATAAGAAATGAGGACCACTGCCAACAATAAGGAAAAAAGGGATGTTTTGAATTCTGAAGCCTACGGTTTTCCATTGGATGTGTGCACTGAACTGCTGCCACACACAGGGATAGACCCATTTCCTCACAGAACTCCTGAAATCACGGGTGTTTGGAGACACCCAGCACACAGAAAGGTATCTGACTGCCTGCCCAGTCACCTTCCCCTGGGAAATGTGGAATTGCTTTAGGAGGGAGAGAAACACTCAAGGCCCTGTGCCTGAACACACTCATGCCAATGCCATCATCTTCTCTGCTCCTGGAGATCTGCAGAGGTGTGTGAGCAATTCTGCCAAAAACATGGAGGCTTCTGTCACTGCTCCTTGCCCAGTGTCCTCTAAACTGCCGAGAGCAACAGCTGGAATAACCTCACATCTGTTTCGGAGCTGCTGTTGCCTGATAAAGCTGCTGGAAGGGCAGCAGAGCCCGGGCTGAGAGTTCACAGTGACGTGGTCATTGTGCCCTGTGCAACTCTCTTGGAACAAGAGGGAAAGCCCAGGGATAAAGCCAAGCACCAGGATCACGCTAAGCTCAACCCAGAGGAACAGACCTCCCAGCCCAAAGAGCTGCAGGAAGAGCCAAGGGACATCTGGAGCTGCAGCCACCAACTGCAGCTGGCATGGTGTGGCCAAGGCAGCAGCAAGTGCCAAGGGTGGAATAAAACCCACCCAGGGCTTGGCTTCCCACTACAAACTTGAGGAGTCTGGGAAATCCACTAAAAAAAGTGAATCCACTTCAGAAGAAGCCCTGGAAGAAGTTCTGGGGATGGGGATTTCCTGAAGAGCTGCACTGGTACATACCAGGAATATCTTTGTGTGGCAGAGGATGAGGCCCTTGATTCCTACCCTGATGCAGAGCAGCGGGAGCTGCTGTGAGGCACAGCAGAGGCTGCTGGAGCAAAGAATTCCCAGCTAGGAGTACAGGATTTACCCTCCTGGCAATTTTAGCATTCCTACATGGCTCATCAGGTTTCCATCTGAGTGCTGAGGCTGAGCAGCAGAGCTCTCCTAGAGGGAGGGTGGAAGGAGCTGTGGGGAGGGATAACCCTTCTCCTGACGCAGCGTGGCACTCCTCACCCTCGGCCAGCAGAGGGATTTCCACAAGTCTCGCCTCCAAGAAAGTAGCAGCAGGGGCTGGAAAACCCTTTGTGATCCCATTCCAGCCGAGGCAAAGCAGACAGAGGCTAAGCCCAGCAAGGCTGTGGGGGTCAGACAGATGGGCAGCTCCAAAACAAAGCACCTGCAAACTTGCCAAGAGCTACAACATTCCAGCAGCAGCACATCCCAACCTCAGCAGCCAAGCCTCCCTGCTTCCAAGGGAAGTGGGAGTTAATCCCAGGCCACCAGCCAAGTGGGTTATGTTGGACAAGGGGCACAGGGACAGCACAGCCCCTCCTGACTGCTCCAGCCCCTGGATGAGCTGAGCCAGCTTCAGGTGGGCTCTGGACACGCACCTTCCCGCTGCTCGGGCGTCAGCTGCTCCTTGGGGAACTCCACGTCGAAGGTGATTATTAGGGAGCCTTTGATGTTATTGTTATCAAAGTTTGGAAGACCTTCTCCCTTCTTCCACAGTTTGGCGCCGGGTTTTGTGGTTTTATCCCGGGCGATGTGAACCTGGGGAGAAAAGGGATTTTAGGACATTCTCAGTGTTACAGGATCCCAGGATTGCTGAAGTTGGGAAAGACTTCCAAGATCATTGAGTCCAAGCCATGACTGATCTTTGCCTTGTCAACCAGAACACAGCACTGAGGGCCACATCCAGATGTTCCTCAGACACCTCCAGGGATGGGGACTCCACCACCTCCCTGGACAGTCCACATGCTGTGTGTGCACCCCAGCACTCCAACACTCTTTCCAACCCACTGGAAAGCTACAACTGGCATTGATTCCTTGCCAAAACCAGTGATATCCGACGGGTCCAGGCAGTGTAACTGGACACATGCCAGAACTACCACCACCCCCTGCTGGGACAGCCTGGAAGTGAGACACACACTGTGGACCCCATTTTGGCTCCTTGGGAATTGGCCTGGAATGCTCCAGCAGAGGGAATACTGTAGATAACCAGACCCTGAGCAAGCCAACCCTCAGCACAGAGCTGCAGGCGAATTTGGGATACACACAGCACCCCAGGCCTCACCTTGTGCCCATCCAGGTGGGAAATATCCATCTCAAAGCCTGTCAGTGCCTCGACCAGCGAGATTGTCACGTTTGTGTACAAGTCGTCCCCTCTCCTCTCAAACACTGGGTGCCTGGGGAAAGAAGAGCCATTGAACTTTTCTCCTTCCCCAGAGGGGAAACGGGTCCTCGAGCTTCTTTCCTTCTATTTGGGAGTTTGGAGAAATCATAAATAGGAAGGGAAGTGAGGAATGAATCGAATTTAGCCTCGTTTTCCTGTGTAAGATATGCACTGATAAGTGCCTTTTCTATTTCTAGGGCACTGAGTGGTGAGGTGTGGCAAGAAGTCCTGACTCACACAGCAATTTTCTTAGTAGTGCATTTCCTTACAATAGGGAGATTGTGTGCTAGGAAAAATGAGATATTTCATCTGAATCACACACGGTGAATTCAAGCCAGAAAAAAAAATCAGGTATTTTGATAATTCCATTTTTAACAGCATCAAATCCAGCTCCTCCAGCACCACGAGGCCTGAGCATCCTGCACAGCCCTGGGTGCCAGGCCTGCACCTGGCCCTGCTGAAGGGCAAGCTCCATCTGGTCAAAGCAAGAGCCTAACTAGGCCACGGACTTACTTAAGGACTTTTATTCGGAAGCGCAAATCTCCTGGCTCCCCATCCACGTGGGGCTCACCTGTGGGGGAGAAAGGAAAGCTTTGTTTAGAGGAAATAGTTAGGAACAAGGGGAGAGACAAGCAGGATATTACAGACTTGCAGCTCACAAGTCAAAGGGAAAAAAAACCCAACTAATTGATCTTTAGAGGACCGAAATTCTGCTTAAACAGATCCTAAAGAGCTCAGGACTTTCTGAGCGTTGCCTCAGCAAGGTCACACCTCTGCTGTTCTGGAAGAGCTGTCTGCATGTTAATGGGGTCCTTTAGTCACTGAAGGGCTTCCTCTCCTTGGGCAGAGGGGAGCCCTTCACATGCTCAAGCCTGGAGCAGATGCTCCTGCTCAAGTGTTACAAGAAACATCAGACCCAGAGCTGGTTTTGTGCACGTCCCCACTCCCAGCCAAGGGAGTGGAACTGAGTTATCCGGGCTCAGGAACACGCTCCTGGATTTCAGCACGTGCAGAGGACACTTCCAACCACGTGGGGGGCTCGGGCACTGCCAGTGCCAGAGAATTGTGGAAGAGGAGCAGCTGGAAGCTGAGCACACACTCACCTTCCCCGATGAAGGGATATTCCATGCCATCCCTCACCCCCGGCTCTATCTCCACCTCCAGCGTCCGCTCCTCGTTCACCAGCCTGAAAACAGGAAGAGCAACCCAGCACTCAGTTTTCAACTTTATTGATTTACTTCAGCTTCACCTCAACTTTTAATTTGTGTTACTGGGGTAAGGAAGGAGAACACCCCCACAAGCTCACACGTGCTCTCCTTGCTCACATCTAAACCTAGAGACAGCACCTGGAGCTGCCTTTTTGGTGAGCTGAGACTCAGGGAGTGGAGAAGGTGAAGTTAAAAGCTCCCAAATGCACAGTCAGCACCAGGGTGTGTGCCTACAGCATGGGCATTCCACATCCAGCTGTTCCCAGCCCAACCCAGCACTCAGTTTTCAACTTCAATGATTTATTTCTACTTCAGCTCAACTTTTAATTTGTGTTACTGGGGTAAGGAAGGAGAACACCCCCACAAGCTCACACGTGCTCTCCTTGCCCACATCTAAATCTAGAGGGTCAGAGCTGCCTTTTTGGTGAGCTGAGACTCAGGGAGTGGAGAAGGTGAAGTTAAAAGCTCCCAAATGCACAGTCAGCACCAGGGTGTGTGCCTACAGCATGGGCATTCCACATCCAGCTGTTCCCAGCTGTGTGCTTCCCGTTCAGATGCAGCTGTGGAACTTCCACTGCAGTGTGACCGTGCAAGGAATAAAAGGCTGGGAGAGGAAATTGGGGAGCTCTGCATCCATCAGAGGTGGCGGTCTCAGCTGTGAGAATGAAGAGCGGCTCCCTGGAGATGAGAAGCCGGTGTTGAGCCTTCCCGAAGCCCCCAGCTCTTCCCGGGAACACGGACGCGTTCCCCCACCTAGCGGTGGGTTCGGGAACAAACATCCCAACACTACTGCATAAAACCGCGGAATTTACGGTTCTGTGGAGAAGGAAAGAGCACCAAACTCACTTGACGTTGGGACATTCATCACAAACAACTTCCTGAGTCATCTGGAAGCGCCCAGGCCCCAGCTGGGTGGTTCTCATCTCCTGCCTGCAGTTGCATTTCCGTTTGCCAGGTGCCTGTCTTGCCACTGGCTTGTTCCTGACGACCTGCAGGGAAGAGGGACAGGTTGATGCCAGCGTTCCCGGCTCTCCACGAGGGTCTGGATTTCTCTGGAGAATGGTTTGGGTTGGAAGGGACCTTCAAGATCATCTCATTCCAGCCCCGTGCACTGGGCAGGGACACAGCTGTTGTGTGGTGCTGCCACGGTGGCCTCAGCAAAACCCTGGACGAGTTTTCACCTTGTGACCACACATTAAACACCAGAAAAGCTCTGACACCGTTATTGCCAATCTCTTTCCTCTTTTCCACACTTTTCCACACGGGAAAGGTAACACTAGGATGGAACACCCCACGCTTTGGTTATGACACTTCCTCGTGCCACACAATGGGGAAGTTATCCGGAGTTATCCCCCAGCAGCCACAACACAAAATCAACCAGTGGGAAGCCAGCGTGCAGACAGGAGGGATTGTCAGCACCAGAGACTGAGTTTGCTTAAAAGAAGATAATAATTTTCCACACACTCTTCTCAGTTATGTCACCTGGAAACTTGCAGTGACACGTTTGGCCGTAGAAGGAGACTGGAAAAAATCCTCAGTGTGGTTTTGCAAGGATTGCAAAGTGAATTTGAAGCTTATGAACGGCCCCTCAAATATCCCTAAATTCTGCAGAGGGACGATTTCCACCTCTTCCAGCTGGGCTGCTGCACCAATCAAGCTGAGCTGGTGACTGACAGCCAACAAATCAGGATTTCCACACTTTATGGAGACACTGCCAGATGCAAAAGGTGAATAAATGCGTGGTTTCTTCAGTAAACCACAGGAAGCAGCACCACAACACCCTCCACTGCCAGACACAGAAAAGGAGCACCTATTTCAGCTCTGGTTTTTTTGGGAGAAGATATTCCGAGCTCTGGTCAGGCACCTCAAACCTGGGAGCACCTGGAAACACTGAGACGAGTGAACTTACTTCTACAAAGTTTCCTGAATACACCTCCTCCAATGTGACCTCCAGGTCCACGATGATGTCACTCCCTCGGGGAATGTTCCTGTCTTGCTGGCGAGGGTTTCCTCCAAACATGAAGCCAAAGTCCCCAAAGAAGCTGGAGTTAAGCACATTGATTAGGTCACGAAGGAATTCTGGGCAAATGCTTCTACTCCACTAAAGAACAGCCTCCTCCCAGTCCTAAAGCTCCAGAGTGAACCCAGGAACCTCTTTTTTTTTGCTCCTGCAGAACACAACCAAAGCCTCCAAACAAAGCAGCCGCCTTTGGAAGAGTTTTCTGCACCAAAGAGAACGAAATTTGGAGCAGAACACTCGAAACGTGACCTCTCCACACTGCACTGCTGCTCAGCTGCCACTCCCACGAGGTGTAAACTCTGAGTAGCCCTGCAAGTCACTGCTAGCAAGTCGGTTTTCGGTAGTTTGAGGACAACAGGGATGAGGAAAACTCCCTAGGGAATCCTGCATATCGTCCCTCGGAACAGAGCAGAGCAGCAGTGCAAGTCCTCAGCCAGGATTACAGGAGCTGAGCAACTTCTGGAATTATTTTAGGAAATTTATCCAAAGGGGCAGAAAATCAGGTTCTGCCCGAGCAACGTGCAAGTGCCTTTGGTTTTTAATGCTCCAAATTCTAAGGGTGCTGTGCGAGTAACCACGGCACTGCTTTGCAGAAGGAAAAGTGACCCCAAAGCGATGTGTGACAACAGGTTAAACCCCAAGCACACGCAGACACCCTGAGAAAGTTTCCACATGCTTGAAGCAGGTGCTGCACCTGAAAAATCACCCACAGTGCCCAGAGGTGCCCAGGTGGGAAGTCTCCACTGGTTCCTGCTTGCAGCAAGGAGTGGTGCACACCAAAACTGGAAATTTCACGCGGGATACCCACTGGAAATGTGTTTATTCCAATTCTCAGCTCTCACATCAGCGACCCCAGGCCGGGTAAAAACCCCATCAAAGGGGTGCTGGAGCATCACAGAATCAGAGCAGCAGCTGTAGGACAGCCCAGAGGGGTTAAACCTCCTTACTGGGAGAAGATGTCTCCGTGGGAGCTCTGGTGCCCATCCTTCAGGCCCTCCTCTCCGTAGGCATCGTACTGCTTCCTCTTCTCCTCGTCCGACAGCACCTGGAAAAGGCGAGGATGGAGGAAAGGCTTTCCCCTGGAGCTGAGGGGAGGTGTTGGACAAGGCTCTGAGGGCCCCCCAGCACTTTTTCCTGGGGACACTACAGGAGCCCTGCTCGCTGTGCTGTCTGAAAAAGTCAAGCCCACAATAAGCACATCTTGTTCATTAAAAAAGCAGGAGCGACACGGAAAATGTGAACATCGACTTTTATCCTAAATATCAAAAAAGAATCAGAAGGAATAGCTCAAATCCTGCAAAGCAGGACATGCTGAAACAAATAATCACATACCACCACCACCTCTGCATCTCAGCCATGACTTTTAAGACTGTAAAGCATCGATTTTATTTCCTGAGTTTTGATCTTTGCTCTTTCCTGCCTCAGAGATCCAGAAGTCTCCGGTCACATTTAGTTTTCCTTGCCCTTCCTCCCCCACTGATTTTATTTGGAAAGGCCAGAGTTGCCAGGTTGGCTTTCAGAAAGGCTGGACAGGAGTGGGAACAGGTGGAGAAATGACTCAACAGGTGGAGAAGCAGCTAAAAGGTGAAAACCAGCCTGAATTTGGGGTGCTTGGAGAAGCTGTGGCTGCCCCGTCCCTGGAAGTGTCCAAGGCCAGGTTGGACGGGGCTTGGAGCAATCTGGGATAGTGGAAGGTGTCCCTGCCCATGGCAGGGGGTGGGACTGGATGAGATTTAAGGTCCCTCCCAACTCAAATCACCCTGAGATTTTGTGGAATTATAACCACTGCTAAATGGGTGCAGTTAATGTTAGCAACAGGGAAAAAATCAGCGCTGACTTCGCTACTTTCACCCAGCAGGTAAGGGCTGAGTTCTCCCTTGGCCACTCGAGATTCCCATGGAAACTCCTCCCAAATCCATGCTGAGACTCGTAACTCTTTGGAGAAGAGTCTCAGCTCCCTCCCCTGGGATCAGTCTCCTCCTTAATTGAAACAGCTGAATTCAGACCACGCAGCTCCGGGCTGGACTCGCCGAGCCCGTGAAAATGAGGAGACCCAGCAGGTTCATTAACCCACTTTCCCCTCATTTTTTTTTCAGAAAGCTTTGCCATAATCAGCCACCCAGACCCTGAGCAGCAGTGCTGTTAACAGAGGCTTCACGGAGAGGAAAATTCTGGTTTAGGTTATAAAGGACACCCAATTCTGGTTCCATTTTGCCCAAAACAACCCAATTGACTCACTGTATCCCAGGGCTAATTCAGCCAGAAGGGATTTCCAAGCTGTCACAGATTGGAAATCGTTGCAGGGAGGGCATCAAAAGCTTCCTCCAAACCCCCCACACGTCAATACCAGATTTCTGGGCTGGTTTTACAACCATTTTTTCACCCAGCTTTGAAACAGAAAGAACAATCTCAGCTGCTGGCAAAGATTTAAATCAACTGGAAGTCGAGGAAGAGGCAGAGAAATCCTTTCCCAGCAGGAAGTGCCAACAAGATCCCAGCTCCCAGAAGCAGCACCAAGCTCCCAGCTCCACATGCATCAATCCCCAGGTGCTGCAAGTGACAGGGAATTACTTTTACCCACAAAAAAACCTTCTTTCTGCTCGTTTTCACTGTGACAATTAAGCCAGTTTATTTAAGGCTGAACTAAAAAGGGGTCCCAGCAAAACTTAAAGTGAACACTTTTCTTTCTCCACACAGAGAAATAAGTGCCAGCTGGTTCTCTCACTTCCTCATTTGAGGAATATTTGCATACCTGAGGAGCACCAGGGATGGGACAAACCCTTTCCCCTGCAGCTGCATTCTTCCCAAAGGAACCCCAACCTCCCACCCGAAGAGCAAGTCACTGCTGGGAATTCCTGCTAATGGAATTTCTCAGCTCCTCAGGGTCTCTCTGCTGCACAGGGGAGAGCAGGAGCAGGTGGGAGTCCAGCAGTGACAGGAGGAGGGCAGAAAGGACAGAAAACATGAAAAAAAGAGCCTGCATTCCATCCCTATGTATGCTCAGGCTTGGACTTCAAACCTCTGGGCAACACAACAATCTATATTTGATTTATTTAATGCCCTGTGCTATGAGCGTGAGGGGTCATTTGCATGCCATGACATTATCATGGAATAACAGGAATCCTCCCCTGACCCACAATTACTTTTCTCACTTAACAACCTCTCAGCCCAAGGCCAGCACCTTTCACTTCCCACCAGCTCAGATTAATCCCAGCCAGGCCCTGCGCACACTTGGAGCTGCTGCACCTCCCTCGAGGTCCCTTGAGGGACTGCTAATAAATTCCAAAGAACTTTGAAGCTGGTGCCTTGGCTTCCTCCTGGCTGAGAGAGCTGAGGTTTGGATTGTCCTCTGGCAGGAGCAGCTCTCCAAGCAGCCTGGGATCCTCTCTACCTTTGTTTTTCATTCGGAGGAGGATCTGGAGTTGGATGTATCAGCAGGGGCAGGGTGGAATTTGGTGTAGTAATAGGGGAGGATGGAAATTGATGAGGAGGAGAAGGAAGGGAGGGAGGGAATTTGATGTGGGGGGTGTCCCTGCCCACGGCAAGGGGATGGAACGAGATCATCTTGAAGTCCCTTCCAACCTAAACCATCCTGGGACTCTGTGACAACAAAAGGTGTAGGATAGAATTCAGTATATTAACAGGGGGAAGGTGGAGTCTGACACGGTAACAGGGGAAGGATGGATTCCAGCTGCACCTCATGGAAGAGCCTTTACATCCCCTACAAACTTTCTCTCCCACCCCCTGAATGCTACAGGACGAGTCTCAATGGCCAAGTTCCAGTAACTGCTTTACTACTACGAGCCCCGTCCCCTCCTTCCCAGCCCGGGGAGGACATTCCCGGCTCCCGGCCTCACCTCGTAGGCAGCGCCCAGGTCCTGGAACTTCTCCTGCGCCCGAGGGTCGTCGGGGTTCCTGTCGGGATGGAGCTGCAGCGCCAGTTTGCGATAGGCCTTCTTGATGTCCTTGATGGAGGCGCCGCGGGACACCCCCAGGATCTTGTAGAAGTCTCTCCTGCCCGTGGGGGGAGAGAGAGAAGGTGAGGGAAGGGAGGGGGGAACGCGGAGAGGGTGAAGGAGAGCGGGGATGGGAGAGAAGGGGAGGGAGAGGGGAATAGAAAGGGGCGAGGGGAAAGAGGTGAGGGGAAACAGGAACGAGGA
>VZTA01028460.1:155892-174800 GCA_013398855.1 Mohoua ochrocephala
GGGGGTGGTGGCTGTGGAAGCCAGCGATCCTCGGCCTCCCCGCTCCGAGGGCCGGAGCGTGGCCGAAGGGAAAACTCCTCTGCTCCAACCTCAGGTGCTGGGCTGGGAGTTTGGAGTTGGATTTGTGACACTTGGCAGAAACAATCGAGTTCCATGGATGTGTGAAAGCACTCACTTTGTGGGGGGCGGGGAGGTGGCCACGCATCCTCCTTTCCCTCTGTGTCAGGAGGTGTTTGGGGCAGCGTGGCTCCAGCTGAGGGTGTCCCAGGAAAAATCCGCAGCCTCCTTGCTGCAGGGATGGTTTCCATTGGGAGCTTTCAATGCAGAGCTGGACTTTGCAAAGCCTCTGGTGCCTGCCCCAAGCACTCGTTTATCGTTCCTTAACTGCATCCTTTGCTGCACTGGAACGTTCCCTGATAAATATCATGTGCCCTCCTTAGAAATGGGGTGGGTCTCTAAGAGCCAACGAGGATTCCTTCTTGTTTAACAAGCTTGGAAGGGAGGGAGCAGCCAAATTACCCCCCCTCCGTCCTCCCAGACTTGGCAGGGGGCTGCGTGTTTTGAGTGCATTTGGCAGAGTTTTGGTGTTCTGACTCAGCAAATGGTAACAAAGGGAGGATGGCGAAGCCTTCCTTTATTCCATAATCCTGTTTGCTTTTCTGGAAATCGGCTATAGCCTCAGAATCACTGACTCAATTTTTGGATCCTATTCTCATGACAAAGCGGCTGTCTGGTTTAAAACAAGCCCGTTATAAAAAGGGCACCTCGGGTGCTGGCTGTTTGTAACAGCTGCTGACGTTCCTCCGGCACAGGGGAGCTTTGGCTGGAACGGAAAATGTCCAGAGCTGGAACCAAGGTAAGTTTATTTGCAGCGTATTCACGATTTTGGCTAAAAGCGCAGAATTTAGCAGGGATGAGTCGTGGAGAAACTTTGTTTTCTTTGTTCTGCTGACAGCTTCCCCCTCTGTCAGCATGTGGGCAGGGGGAGATGCTTGAAATCCCTCCTCACGGGGAGGGAAGCTGGAGCTGAGCCCTCCCAAGTCTTTTCCCAGATTTTGGCTGGTTCCTCTAGGTGTGGCTCTGCCAGAGGACGGAGTCAAGGGCAGTGAGTGGCGAGGGGGCATTTTGAAACGATTCTAAATCAGCAGGGTCCCATGCCTTGTGAATTGGGGGTGGAGGGGGCCGTGCCAGCAGGGAATCACTGCGCCTGCAGAGCGGAGTCTCATGGAAGGCTCCCTGGGAGCCTTGGGAGAGCCGGACTCCCAGCACCGGTGGAGCTGCCACATCCCTTTCCCATGGTGGAGCAGAGGACTCCTGGCCGATGGCCGTAGCACCGAAGGGAAGGGCATTCCCCGAGGGATGCACAGCGGCCTTGGGATTCAGGGCAACCGGCAGGGATGGACTGGAATCGGAGCAGGAGGTAGGTCGGGATTCAGCTGGAGTGACATCTCAGGCAGGGATCCAGCTCCTCAGGCTTGGGTTTAGCAGAGCTGAGCTGGCTGGTCCCACAGAACTTGTACCGGGGCTGGGACTGGGCAGGGAGAAAGAGCTGGGAAAGGAAAGGGAAGGAGGGCGAGGACGTGGGCCAGTGTCCCCTGTGGACTGTCAAACCCCTGTTAGGAGGCTGTGGGAAGAGGTTCATCTGAATTTTGCTTTTGGGCTGGGTTCCTTTCAGCCTGTGGAGGAACCCAAAGGTGTTTGGAGGCACCGGGCAATGCCGTGGAAGATCCGGTCTCGGCTTTTCCGTGTCCTTCGGCTCTGCGGCTCTCAGCGGTTGGGCTGTTGGTCTGGGAAGCTGAGGACGGCGTGCTGGTGGCTCTCGGCTCTCAGGGGTGCAAACTTTCTGTACCCGTGCCTAAAAAAGGTGCTGGGGAATTGCAACTGCTCCATCCTTGAGTCTCCTGGCAGCTTGGAAAGCCTCGGGCACGTTCTGCCTTTCCCCTGCCGAAAGCCGTGTCCCCTCGGAGCGTCCCACGGGGAATTCATGGAGTATGCGCTGCTGAGATGGCCAGGAGGAGTTACCTCCTATTTCTCTGTGCTGTGCTCTTGTTTAGCACATTCCAGGGAGAAGAAAAGGGCAAGGTAGGGAATTAAAACACCATTTCTCACAACCCCAGTGAGTGAGATCTGCCCTGGAAAGGGATCACTGCCCACAGAGGAGGCACAACCTCCCATATTTTTTATGGGTTTTCTTCTAGCTAAGCTGCTGTCGAAAAGAAATATGTGATAGCTCAGGTGAGGTGACCAAAGCAAGAGTTTTACATTCCTGCAAGGAAGATCTGCTCTGGCAAATGTGGTATGAGCTTGGTAACCCTCAAAAGGCAAGGTTTGGGCAGGGAGAGGTTAATGGGTGAGCGCTGGGAGCAGAGCTCCTGGAGGGTCTGGCTGAAGGAAGGCGCTTTCCCTGCGAGTGAGAGGGGACAGAAACAAAGCTGCAAAGCTGGAACTGGAACCTGTAATTCACCTGTCATTATTCCACGGGTGAAAACATCAACCTGCTCCGTTGGTGCCTGAATCCATGCAGGAAAACCGGGAAGGGAAGGTCTGAAATGAGCTGAGGGTGTGTCTGAAGGGCTGTGCAGGACAATGGGAGGGCAGGATCCCTTAAATTCTGGGATTAAACCAAGGAGCAGCACTTTGGTAGGACACAGTTCTGTAGGAACAGCTGTATCCTTAACGTGCCCTTGGATTTCTTTGGCTTTGTGGGGTTTTTTTTACAGGGAAACGTTTTCCCCCTGGAAGCATCAGGCAGCTTTGCCAGGCTCCAGTTTGGTTGTGTTAGGTTGGGTGGGGAAGGAATGTCACCGATGAAATGGTTTGGGTTGGAAAGGACCTTAAAGCCCTTCCAGTCCCACCCCCTGCCATGGGCAGGGACACCTTCCACTATCTCAGGTTGCTCCAAGCCCCGTCCAACCTGGCCTTGAACTCTTCCAGGGATCCCTCTGCCCAGAAAGCAGATCCACGTTGGGCAGAGTTCATCATCAACCATGTTGGGCACTCACTGCGTGGACAGGAGCGGGACGGGATCAGAGCTTGGGGGCGGAGGTTGGAGAGAGGGATCAGCCATCCCAGCAGAGGATAATGCTGAGCTGGGAAGAGATGAATCCCTACAGAGGGTTTTGCAGGGATACTGTGGCTTCCTTGACCACTGGCTTCAAGGAGAGGGTGACTGGTGGTGCGTGACTGCCAAACCCAGTGAGCAGAGCTTGCGGTGTTGCCTTTGGGTCAGTCTGGCAGATTTTTTGGGCAATACCTTTAGGGACAATGATCCAGAAGCAGGATCTGGAAAAGGCAGCTGGGAGGACCTGCCCAGCGTGGTTCACTGCCCAAGAGTGGGAAAACAGGAACCGGGCATTTCAGTGCTCTCCTTTCACAGCCTTTATTCACTGCTGGAAAGGTCAGAGTGATTCCCAGCTCTCCGTTGCGTGAAGGTGGGAAGAGCTTGCTCAGGATGTTGGGAGACAGGTTGTTTTGTGTGCACCGACTGCTTCGTGATGTCAGATCAGTCCTTGAAATCAGGAGGAAAATAGCATTATCCTAATAAATGTCCAGGAACAGGCCACAAAATCGAGAACGTGAATCCTCTGGCATGATCAGTCCGACTCCCCAGACCCCTTGGTTAGGCTGGTGGGACACACGACCAACCAGCACCAGGAAAAGTCAGGCTGATTTAATTTTCATGATTAAAAATAAAAAGTGAGTGAGTTGTCCCGGATTTGAGTTGAAACACTGACGAGGAATGATTTTTTAAGAGCGGGGAGGTTACGTCGATACCAGTAGCCAAAGCACTGTAGGTGAAGTACAGCAGGTGGTGGTGGTGGTGTATCTTCATAGTCAAACTGTGGAAAAAACGTGGGAAAAATGGATTGTGGACCACTGCATGTTGGGTGTGGCCAGAAGGATTCTCTCTAGGGCATCTGGTGTCGCGAGCAAGCAAGGGATGTAGTCAAGGTGGACGTGATGGTTTGGGAATTCCTGTTGGAGAAGAGCAACTCTTGATGAGTAATTGTCACCTGGGAGGGTCTAAAAATAGGGCTGAAGAAAGGACTGGTCTGGTCTAGGGCTTGGCGATATTTCCATGAAGGGATTTTTGAGGAAAACTGGGTCTCCTCTCCAGGGCTTGCTGGGTGAGTGGTGCCTCGGGTGGGAGGAATGGGATTTGCTTGTCAGCTCCCACGATCATTTCAAGCCAGGTTGTGCTCAAGCAGGATAAAGTGCTTTGGGGTCGGCAGCCAGGCTGTAGAGCAGCTCTTGGGAAAGAAATGTGGGGATGGATCGGGAATTTGTCAGAGGTTTTGTGAACTTGCAGCAAGCAAAGCAGAACAAGGCAACTGCAAATACAATCCTTGGATATCCATGAAACTGCTACCCACCATGCACATGGAATGCTCTCTCAGCTTCTCCTGGCATGGGCAAAGCTTGTGTGATGTCCGGCTTTGGGCAGTGAGTTTTGAGAAAGGAAGTTTTGGGTTGTTCAAGCGGGAACAAGGATGGGCTGGAAGGCATGACCCAGGAGGAAAGAGACTTCTCCACTCCCTCATCAGCAAAGATCTCACTGCAAACACTTGGTAAGCCAATATAAAGGAAATCATGGAATCGTTAAGGCTGGAAAAGCCCTCTAAAGGCATCGAGTTCAACTGCTAAGCCAGTGCTGCTAGACCCACCCACGTCCCCAGAAATCTGCTTTGTGCATTCCACTGACTCCTCACAGCTCCCTGGCCATAATTTAGTAGCTCCTGATCTAGAGGGAGGGAATTGTTTCGATAGTGTTTTGCTGGAAAAAGGACAGGGATTTCTCCAAGGGAGTGTTGGGTTGGGGTGGGGCAGAGCAGGGCTCTGGGAAGGGCAGAGCACTGGTGGCAGCTGGAGGCACTGGGGCTGGACTGGTGAACTGACTGCAGTTGGTCCCACTCCATGGCTGGGCTTAATGATCCCTGATATCTCAAGGGCTCTGCTGTCAGGTATTTCCTGCCGGGGTGTGGCTGGAATGTGGAGATGTGCTGGATGGGGAACCTCCCCGCTCTTCCCCCTCTGCTCGTTTCAGGTCACCTTCTATGAAGACAAGAACTTCCTCGGCCGTTACTACGAGTGCGACAACGACTGCCCCGATTTCCACACCTACCTGAGCCGCTGCAACTCCATCCGCGTGGATGGAGGCACCTGGGTGGCCTACGAGAGGCCCAACTACGCCGGGAACATGTACGTGCTGACCCACGGGGAGTATCCCGACTACCACCACTGGATGGGCCTCAACGACCGCCTGGGCTCCTGCAAGTACATCCAGATCGTAGGTGTCACCCTTTTCCAGGGCGTCCTCCTGCTGGCACCCATCGTGGAAGGGTTTCAGGTGGTGCCCATCTTCCTGGGGATCCACAGATGGGGGGGTGGCTGCAGGGGGTTTGCTCCCATGGTCCCGCTCTGGGAGCAGCGAGGTGTTTGGTGAGAGGAGAAGGTGAATCTCTCACACTCTGGAGGGCAGTGGGAAAAGGCAGATCTCTTTGAGTGATCCGGGTTTCCATAGGAACAGCAGTGCAGTTTCATCAGCGTGTTACTTTAGGGATCTCCGTGTCCGGGCAGGTTGTTCCAAAGTTTGCCTCCTGCCCTTTCACTGGTGTGTAACCAGCCGATCCAACGGGCTCAAGGCTTGTAACAATGGGATGTAAATTTTTAAAGGAACATCTGGAATGAGGGGCAGTTTCCTCTCTAGCAAGCCAGGATTCTCTTCTGATACAGGGAACTGAATCTGTGTCACCAAACCCCTCTGGGCATGGAGACACCAACCTCAGGAGCAGCCCTGGAGTGCCCAGGAACGGGAGGGATGCCTGGAGCCCTCCTTGGCCATGCTTGGAGCAGCCTCCTGGTATTAGGAGAGCACAGGAGGTGCTCATCCCCTCCTAACTGATGGTGGGGAGGAAGGAACAGAGGGAAGGATCCTTTTGGGAAGCCTGTGGGGAGGAGCATCCTTTGAAACGGGTTGTGGATGAAGTGTGGATTGGTGCTGCTGCTGAGGTTCGGCCAACAGTGAGGCACACACTGGTGATCCAGGGGTTGCTGACTTGGAGCACGGCCCTGAATTCCCACTGCATGGAGCACATCTCGCAGCCGAGAACGGGTTTTGCTTTTCTGCCTGGGAGTCTAACGCCCCCTCCGAGCCTGTTCTGGCTTTGAGCTGGGTTTAAATCCCTTTGCACAGGGCGGGGAGAGTTTCCAGCCCGTTCAGAGCACTGATCTGGCTTAAGACATGGAGCCAAAACACGTGCGACGTGTAAGAGCAGCAGGGCTCCCTCCACCGGGATGAAACGTGGGAGCCTTATCCCGCACATCCACCTGGTACCTGGCTTTCCCTCCTGCCCTGGGGAGACCCCGAGACCCCGCAGAGCTCGGCTGGGGTTGGCAAAGAGGGAGCGGGCTGGGGAGGAGGGGGAAGAGGTGTCCAGGCAGCTGCAGATTAAACGCTGCCGCGGTGCCTTCGGGCAAGGAGCGCTTCCAATCCCGGTGGGAACCGGCGCTGCCTCCGCAGCAACGCGGCCCCGCCGGGGTCAGCAGCTCATTAAACTCCTCTCCGCCCGGAGGAGCGGGGACTGGAGGGGGTCTGGCTCTCTGATGCTCACGTGGAGCAGCTGAGGGGTTCAAGCCCGCCCGGGAAAGCGGGGCCGGCACCGCGGACTCGGCCTTATCCCTGCCTTCCTCCCCACGGAGCGGGGCCACGGTGGGGTTTGAGCTGGAGCTGCTCTTCTCCAGCTGGGTTCTTCTGTACCCTACTTGCACGTGATGCTCTGTTAAAATTGACCCCAGCTGCTTCTCCCTGTGCTTTTGGGGGGGCTGACGTGAGATTTCGGCCCTGTCCTGGTGTGCTGGGGGTGGTTGGTACCTGATTGGAGTCTGGCTGTGCCCTGTATCGGAGCTGGGACATGTCAGTGCCTCCATCCGATGCTCCGGTTGCCGATGAAGTCCCCCAGAGAACCTGTGGCTGCCCCACCCCTGGAAGTGTCCAAGGCCAGGTTGGATGGGGCTTGGAGGAACCTGGGGTACTGGGAGGTGTCCCCGTGCCCGGCAGGGAGGTAGAACTGGATGATCTTTAAATCCCTCCCAACCCAAACCATTCCATGACCCTGTGATTTTCTCTCCCTTTTTTTTTTTTCCTTGTAGCCAAGTGGAGGCCGAGGCCACATCCAGGTGTTCGAGAAGGGAGATTTCGGCGGGCAGATGTTCGAGGCCACCGAAGACTGCCCCTCCATCATGGAGGAGTGGCACATGCGTGAGGTGCACGCCTGCAGGGTGCTGGAGGGCGTCTGGGTGTTCTACGAGCACCCCAACTACCGGGGCCGGCAGTACGTGCTGCCCAAGGGGGAGTACCGCAAGCCCGTGGAGTGGGGCGCGGCCAGCCCCGCCGTCCAGTCCTTCCGCAGCATCTCCGAGTGAGCCAGCCCCGTGAGCGGGCTGCCACACCCCCCCAATAAAGCAACTGAGTCGCTCAGCTCCGCCTTGTCGTGCTTATTCTTCCCGGGTTTTGCGTGCGGGTTGTCCTCCTGCCTCGAGGGGAAGCTGAGCAAAAAGTTTGCTTCTCTGAGCAAAACATCCCCCGCCAGCCCCAGCTGCCTCATTGTCCCCCCCCTTCCCCATGCCCTGCCCTCTGTCCCGCTGCTCTTTTAGGAAAAAGCCATCCCAAAGCTGGAGCTTGTGCTTCAGCGTTTGGACATCCCGCTGGAGCGGCGGGACCGCACATCCCTGGATTCCTGTTTTCGGAGGTGGCTGTGGGTGGCTGGGTCTGTCGTGTCCCTGTGGAGTCCCTGCCTGCTCTGATGCTGCTCCATGGTGGCTTGGGAGAAGGGATGAGGTTTTCATCATCAGTGCCGTGTGTCCTCCTGGGGAGCCTGAGCAGGCAGCAGATGTCCCGGTCCTGCGGGAGTTTGTCCTTCTCGTGCTGCACGGGGCGACAGGACTGGGAAAAAGGGGAGATCCCGGATGGAGCGGGAGGGGGACAGCCACAATCTCCTCGGGGAATGCTGGGAACCCTGGCAGCCCCGCGTGTCAGGTACGGGATGTCCCCTGTAGCTGTGAGCCACGGGATTCAGCTGCTTCAGCTGGGGCTGGGCACCGCATGGAGCAGGGGAGCTGGAAGCTGGATGTGGGACAGAGGCAGTGAGTGCCTCTGGGAGCTGCCCTGGTATGGGGAGGTGGCTGCTGAGTGATCCTGAAGGGCAGGAAGAGCTCCCTGGACACCTGAGGTGTGCAGGAACCCCGGGGAACCCCGGGGACCTGCAGCCTCTTTGCCCACGGGGCCGAGGGGCTTTGGGTGTGGAAGCAGAGCCCTCCCAGCCACGCTCCACAGTCCCTTCCCGTTGATGTGTGAGGTTATTATGGAGCAGGGTGAGCGATGCTCCTGAAGCCACGGGGCTGCTGCCGGTGGGGAATGGGAAGGAGCTGCCAAGAGGGGCAGCTCCAACCCCCTGGACTTCCTCCAGCACAAAGATGAGCTGAAGAGTCGCCTTCCTCTTCCTCTTCCTCCTCCTCCTTCCCCCTCTTCCTCCTCCTCCTGCTGTCACCCCTCTCCCTAAGCCCCCCTGCCCCATTCCATCCCTTCCCTGCAAAGGGTGATGCATCTTCACCCTTTGCTTCCATCCCTCCTTCACTCCTCTCCATCACGGATCAGCAGGATGCAGACGATCCAGCAACACGGTTGGGTTTCACCGTGTTTTTCCCCATAATATTTCTCCAGGACCAACGAGTCCCCAGCTCCAGCTCCCCTTTTTCCCTCTGGCTCTTGGCAAAGCTCTCCGAGGGCAGCAGCCTGAGCACAGCCTGGCTCCTGGGTTTTTTGGACTGAGCCTGTTGCTGTCCCTGTTGCAGATGGAAAATCTCCTGTAGGCAGGCGAGCTCCACCCAGAGCATTTCCAGCCATCTCCCACCCTGATTTTGGGGAATGCCCCGCTGTCCCCATCCCACATGCCCTGCACCGGGTGAGTTTGGGATGCTCCAGCTCTGTGGCTGCTGGTGCGCATCCAGCCCGGGCGTTGGAGGAGCCAGACCTGGATCTGGTTTGCCCTCGAGGTGACGTTTTCCCATGTCCTTCCCTTTCACCGCCGATCTCCCCACTTTCAAAACCCAATTATCCCAAGTTCTTCCCCCCTTCTCCTCGTCCTCCAGGCTCTTGCCCTTGGGTGAGCGTTGCGTCCTCGACGTTGGCAACCGACACAAATAACAAGAAACTGCTGCTCAGGTGGGGTTTTTTTGCCATTAGTTTGTATTTTCCTGTTGTTCCAGGTGACTTTTTCCGTCGGGGGCTCCCTTGCCACGGCGGCACGCGGAGCAGGGCACCCGTGGAGATGAGCGGGGAGCGCGGCGATCCGAGCCCAGCCGTGCTGATGCCGGTTTTTCCTTGACAGCTAATTTCCATTTCCCAGTATCAGGGGGTCTGCTCCAGTAATTGGCATGCAGATTGTGTCCGGTGGGCCTGTTAGACACAAGCAAAAGCTCTGCTGCTTGGAATAAGCCAACCCCAGGCTGATGGATGGGGTGTAAGGAGGTCACGGGGAGAGAGAATATCCAGATGCCTGCCTGCACACACCTACGAAATTTCCCATTCCGTGCCCTCCCCCCATCCCCACTTCCTTTATCCGGCGAACTCGAATCTATCATATTTCATTGAGACAAATCCCGCTCCATTTCTCTCTCTTTCCCTTTTTCCCTCTAAGGGAAATGTGATGGAACCCGTTCCCGGATTTTAATGAGAAGATGGCGCGGCGTAGCAGGAATTAAAGCGGTGCCATGCTTCATTAGCAGCTGGGGATCACACGGAGCAGGCCCAGATGTTAATTACACTTTGGGAATTAATTGGTACGAGGCATTCCTCTCCTCCATCACCTGTAATCCGGCGGGTGTGTGAGGACTTCTGGAAGCAGAGACCTCCAGGCAGGTGTCTGTCTGTCTGTCTGTCTGTCCCCCCTCCTCAGCCCGCCCTGCACCGGCCGTGACCGAGGGGCAGCGGCTGCCTTGGAAATCTTGAAGTCACCTTCATTTCCATCCCCTTACCTGCTGGAATTTTCCCCTCTTTTCCTTCCCGTGCCACTCTCCTCCAAAATTTTTCTCCAGCTGCTGGGGAAAGCAGGTCTGGATGGGATGGGGCATTGGTGAGAGCTGGCACTGTGGTGAAGGAGGAAAGAACATCCCCCTCGGAGCTGGTCATCCCCAGCGGATTCCAGGACATCCCGATCCTTTCTGCTGCTCCTTGAGCTCTCCTTCCACTGGCCCATCCCTTCCCTCTGGCTCTGGGGGCAGACAGCAGAGCCTCAATCGGCCCCTGCAGCACCTCTGCTGCCGAAATCTCCCCAGTTCTCTGAGGCAAATGGTCTCCAGTTCCCTCCCTTTTCCACCTTGGGCTCAGCCTGATGAAATGCAGGAGCTGCTGAAAAGCTGAGGGGGGGTTGGTGTTATTTTGCCAGAGGGCAGAAATGATATGCTTGGAAATGAAGAATATTCCTCTGAATGCTGCCAGTTTTTTCCTTTCCTGAGCTGGGGCAGTGTGGGGCAGCCCATCCGTGGGATCCGGCCTGGAATTCACTGCACAGCCCCAGTGGGACACTCAAACTCAGCTCTGCCCTGCCCCAGGCTGCTCCCAGGCCCTGACGGTGGGACAGAGCCACCACACTGGTGGGACACAACCAGCCCAGGCTCCCATTTTCCCTCCTCTTCCCGAGGTCCTCGGGGCTTTGTGGGTCTTCCCTCGGCGTTGCCGATGCTCCTTGGCCTCAAGGTATCGGCACCTTGAGGCACCTTTGTTCTGCCTGCAAAGTTCACCCCTGAATGAGAGCCAGTGTCCCTTCCCTCCCATCCCTGGGAGGGCTCAAAGGGTGCGTGGATGTGGCACTCAGGGATGGAGATGTGGCAAACCAGAGCAATTCAAGGCCACTGTGGTAGGAGTTAAAGAAAAACAACGTTTTCAAAACTCCAAAATTAATGGTTTGGGGGTTGGATGGAGAAAGAAGGGGAAATGTTTGATCCTTTTGTTTAAACTTTCTTGATTTTAGGTCTTGATTTTCAATTTAGGATTGGGCTTGGCAGTGCTGGGGGTGCAGTTGGTGATCTTAGGGGACTTTTCCCACCTAAACAATTCTATGATTCTGTGATTTCACAATTCCATGATTCTACGATTCACTGATTCTATGATTCACTGATTCTATGATTCCACGGTTCTGTGGTTTATGATTCCATGATTCCATGCTTCCATGCTTTTGTGACTCAGGGCAGCACTTCGTTGCCATCTGGTTCCCTGGGAGCCCCGCCACTTCACATCCTGCATTTCCCACCATCTCCTCACTGAATCCCAAGTCCCTGAGTCAGGGATTCGGCCTCCACCTCAACCTCTGCCTGGGCAGTCTGAAGGTCCTCCCCAGTGACTGCAGCCCCCACTTTGGTGTTGTTTTTCCACTTTCCAGGTGTTTTTTTCCCTCTGTTTTTTTATGTGACCCACCCCGTGCACATTCCCTGCCGGCCCTGGCTGAGCTGTTCCTTTCAGGATGCTCCTTCCATCCTGCTCTGAGCCTGTGGGGGAAAGTCTGGCCCAAATCTGGGCGGGGAGCTTGGGAGCTGGCTTGTGTCTCTCACACACAGATGTTCTGGAGACTCCATCAGTGCCTGGCCACTGTCACACCCGTCCTGTCACCCAGATGTGCCGGGCCGGCCGTGTCCGTGAGCGGTGCCGGGGGAGGGAGCTGCCTCTCCAGGATGTGTGTGCGGGCTTGAGGGATGCTGGCACCCCAAAATGGGGCTCTGCGATCCCCTAGAATCGCAGAGGGAAAGGAGAGGAGAGAGCAGGAGAGGAGAGAAAGAGGGAGAGGGCACTTCCCCGGGCGCCATCCCTCCCTTTGCCAGAGCCCAGCAGAGGGCAATAGAAGCAAATGGAAGAGACGAGACCTTGCGAGGGACGTGCGACAGGAGCAGATTCCGAGGCAGAGCGACCTGGAAGTGGAGGGATGCGCCAGAGGGGATGGACAGGCAGAGGGATGTGCAGGAGCGGGGAATGCGCGCCCGGAGCAGGGCTGGGGGGATGCTGAAGGAGGTCGGAGCAAAGCAGAGCGACTCAAGGTTATTTTGGTAGGAGTTAAAGCAGACCGATGCTTTCCTAACTCCTAAATTCGTCACTTTGGGGTTGGATGGAGAAGGAAAGGGAAATGTTTAACCCTTTTGTTGAGGCTTTCTGGATTTTAGGTCCGTTTTTAGGAAAAGCACTGCCTGGCTGAGCACCTCCAGTGGATGGTGCTGGGAGGAAAGGCTGTGAGAATTCCCAGCCCCGATTGGATTCCACCCGGTTAATTGTGTGACTGAGCCCAGCTCAGTTTCTGGATCTCTTGGAAATCAAACTCCACACGTGCCTGGAGCCTTCTTTGGGTTCTGCCTGAGCCCTGGCAGGAGGGATGTGCTGGGCTGGGGCTGGCACTGCCCACGGGCCCCTTTCCTCCCTGCAGAGGGAAAACCACGGCAGGGAAGAGCTGGGAGCAGCATCCCCTTCCACCTCCCTGCTGCTGGACCAGCTGGGACAGAGCTTGGGCAGGATCCTCCTCTCCCGCTCTCTGTTACTGCTCCCTGCACGCTCCTGCCTGGCTAGGCAGGTATTCCCACCTGGATTTCCTACATATCCAGGTCACCTCCCTATGGTTTTAAAGCTTTTTCGGGTCCAAACCCTTTGGAGTCGCTCAGGGATGTTTAACAAGGAAAGATTCCCATGGCAGCAGCGTGATCCTACGGCTGCCCTCACAGTCGGGACAGGGCCTCTGCAGAGACGCAGCGGGGAAGTCTCTCCTGGCAGATTCCCGCTGGAGACCTGGTCTTTTTTTGGGGGGGAAAACAACAATTCTTTCAAAAGGAAGGGTGAAATTCCTGTGTCTGGGAGCTGCCGGTGGCAGGGAACAGGAGGGATCCTGCCTGGATGCCCAGGAGGGCCGGACACCCCAGGAAGCAGCTGGGGGGGGGGTTATTTGGGCAGAGCCCCACCACGGTGCTGCTGCTGCGGGGCTCGACGTTAGGGAAAAAAGGATGTTTTTTGGGGAGCCTGGCATAGGCTTTTTGTTGAGCTGCTGCTGCTTGGAGAGAGCACAACTGGGCTCTGGTCTGAGAGGAGAAGGAGGAAGGGTCGTCCCCACCTCCCTCTGCGGAGCCCCCCAGCCGCCTCATTAAACCCGTCCTTGCCGAGACGAGGAGCGCGGCGCGATCTCCCCATCTCGGCGTTATCTCTCGATCTGCTCCTCTCCTGCCACGCTTCCAGATGCTCCTTATCTCCTCTCACCTTCCCGGAGAGCCAGCGCGCTTGCTGGGGGCAGGGCCGGGCTGCCCAGACTCCCCCACCTGTGATCTCCCCGGCTCTTATCAGGCTCCCTGAGTCCTGATCGAGCCCCTGTCTCAAAGTCAAACGGATTTCGTGGCGGGGCGAGCGTGCCCAAGGTCGGGCGGCGGCGGGGAGGCTTGCGGGGACCCCTCTCTCCCGCTGCGCCCCGCCCGAGCCCGTTCCCCAGGTAGCGCCTCTCCCCATTTCTTCTCCAGCATTATCAATTACATTTGGATTATTATTCCTCATTGAAGCCCAAGCGAGCCGCAGACAGCTATTTCCTAATGGGGAAAACGTTACGGGCAACTTATTAAGGAACAATGCGTCATTAAGGGGGGAGAGCTTCAAAGGCTCCTAAACGCATTTCAAAGGACACAATGCGGAGCGGATCCTGCCGCCGCATATCTGGGGGACATGGGCGAAATTTGTGACAAGGAATAGACCGGGCCCAATGTAATTAACTAATTCTCGATCAAAGGGGTTTTAGAACTGAATGGTCAGGGAATTCAATTATGGGTTTCCTAATGAACCACTCTGTGCCAAGGCAGGGGGATGTTTCCTTCTGGAAAAGCCGGGCTGGGGATCAGGGCTAGGATTTCTAGGGAGGTTTGGGAGAGAAGCGCCAGGGAGCTCCTCCCCGGTGGATTTGGTGCAGGGGGACAGAGATCGTCGGATCATGGAATCCCAGAACGGTTTGGGTCGGAAGGGACCTTAAAGCTCATCTCATTCCAACGTGCCATGGGCAGGGGGACAGAGATCATGGAATCATGGAATCCCAGAATGGTTTGGGTTGGAAGGGACCTTAAAGCTCTCATTCCAACGTGCCATGGGCAGGGGGACAGAGATGATGGAATCGTGGAATCCCAGAACGGTTTGGGTTGGAAGGGACCTTAAAGCTCACCTCATTCCAATGTGCCATGTGCAGGGAGACAGAGATCATGGAATCGTGGAATCCCAGAACGGTTTGGGTTGGAAGGGACCTTAAAGCTCACCTCATTCCAACGTGCCATGGGCAGGGGCACCTTCCACCAGGCTGGGTTGTGGCGGGCTCCATCTGCCACCATCCAGGCCCTCTGTGGTGGCTGCCTGTCCTGGACACGTCCCTGTGGTGGGACGTGCTCCCTCTCCCTCTGAGTTTGGGCACATCCGCAGCTCTTTGGAGCCAGGGCTGCTGGAAGGGGCTGTGGGATGCAGCAGAACGGCTGTGCCAGGGCTGGCATCTCCCGATCCCCTCCCTGGAAAACCTGGGCAGGGGAGATTTCCTCCTCTGCTGCCTGAATCCGGCCTCTGGCAAAAATAGCATGGTTTTCTGCTCATGAAAGGAGCATCTTCTAGTCCTCCACTAGTTTTCTCTTATTATAGGAAGTTGATTTGCTCACTTTACAAAGGGAAATGTATTATGAATTTTCCCTTCATTCTCCTCCTTTTTTTTGCCCCGTTTAACAACCGATTTGTGTGTTGCATGAAAGTTACACAGTTCTTTAGATGCGTTTGCTATTTTATTTTCTTTCATTCAAAAATATGTCAGTAATCTTTTTGTTAACATGAAAGATAAAGGATTAGTAATGCAAGATGCAGTTTTCTTGTAACCTTCTTGAAAGCAGACTATAGTTTCTTATCTGGCTCTAACATTCATTTTCCTGAAATGAAAAAAAAAAAAAAGAAGAAAAGGGACTTCTTAAAATGAAATAAACTATATTCGATTCAGACGAGCAGCGCCAGCAAAGGAATTTATTGCAGCTGGCAGAATGGAGCAGCTGCACTGAAGTCGTTCTGCCGCAGCACTGGGGACCTTCCCGAGGAGCAGCACACACGGATCTTCGGGCGCCTGGGAACTGCTGCAGCGGAGAGAAACTGCTGTGGAGTCGTGGAATCGTGGAAAGGTTTAGCTTGGAAAGGGTCAGTAAGATCGCTGAGTCCAGCTGCTCCCCCAGCACTGCCCAGGCCGCCTTTAACCCGTGTCCCCAGTGCCACATCCACACGGCTTTTAAATCCCTCCGGGGATGGGGACTCCACCACTGCCCTGGGCAGCTGTGCCAGGGCTGGACAGCCCTTCCCATGAAGAACCTTTCCCAACATCCAACCTGAACCTCCCCTGATTCGACTTGAAACTCTTTCTTCTTGTCCTATCAAGAGCAAACCTTGGGTCGACATCACGGCATCTCCCAAGATGTGCCTGTCCAGTCGACTTTGGCAGCCACCGTGTTTGCCTTGGGGACTTCCAGGATGTCCCAGGCTGGAGATGGGCCATCACTTCCTGGGCTTGGTGCTCACCACAGATGCACAGAGAAGCTGCCAGGGAAGCTGTGGCTGCCCCACCCCTGGAAGTGTCCAAGGCCAGGTTGGATGGGGCTTGGAGCAAGTTGGGATGGTGGAAGATGTCCCTGCCCATGGCAGGGGGTGGCACGGGATGAATTTTAAATCCCTCCCAACCCAAACCATTCCACGACTGTGATTCCACGATCTTCCACTCACGGCTCATGAGCCAACAGGGGAGGACTTCCAGCTCTTGGGAATTTATTTGAACAGCGTTGGGTCTCCAGGAGGTCCCACCTTGCATCACCTCACCCATCTTGGCTCCTGTCCTCCCTCCCAGCCGGGGACAGGACTCCTGGTTTGGGCTGTGCAGCCAGGGAGGAAAAGACACGGAAAAACACCAAGGAGGGGAAAAAGAGAGATGGGAACAGTGCGAGGGGCTACCAGGGACCGGCAGGTGTTGGAGAAGAAAACAGCTTAATTTTCGTGGAATGGTTTGGGTTAGAAGGGACTTTAGAGATCGTCTCACTCCAAATTCGATGGAGTTGATTTCTTTGTAGATGCAGAGGACGACAGCAAACCCAGGGTGAGCAGGGGCTGGTTTGCACAGCACCAACACCCTGCAGTCAGTAAAACCAGGACAGCAGACAGGGAATGCTGCAATCCGGGAGGAGAGGGGATCCGTGTGGGCGCCCCTGGATGTCCCCCTGCCCTGCCCACCCTGCTGCTGTGCCAGCCAGCCTCTCTCACAGCTCCTCAGGGGTTAAATCCTTGTATAAACTGCTGGATTTCCGTGGCAATCAGCTAATGGGTGCTCGGCATCTAAACAAGGCATTTTCCCCCCATCAGGTGGATTTGGTTATTATTGAGTTGGCCCGACGAGGAGCCGGCATTTACAACTTTGTTTATAACCTGGTTTGCAGGGAATGCTTTGTTTTGCTCCAGAGAAACTCGATATTTGCTGTTGCAGAGGGGAATGGTGATTTCTGCCCCACGCAATGTGGATCACGGGGCTCAATAATTAAATAAAATAAAGAGAAGCATCATCCTGTGGGCTGGAATCTTTGCCTCCGGTGTCGAACGGAGCTCTCGCCCTGCGCTGACGGATCCGTGGTTTCATTTGAGGGAAAAGTGTGTTTTCATATCAAAGGAGCCCCCCTGCACTGACCCAGCCTTCCCTTCCCCCTCCCTGCCCCGGCACACATGCTATTTTAATATTTCATATATTTCATAAGCTTTTATGCTTCTAAAAGAGAAGTGAATTTGTGGAGAGTTGAGCTCTCCAGAGCTGTACTTCAGAGCTGGGAAGTAATTCAGGGTGAAGCCTGTATTAATCTCAGGTGAGAGAGATATTTAAATTCAGGCTACCAGTGTGAATATAAAATGGGGATCTCTTTACAAAAATTTCAAATTGTAATATGCAAAGCTTAAAGAAAAGAAACCCCAAGGGAACAGCTTTCTTCTAGAACATTTTGTTCCAACCATCATCTCTTTACCTTTATTTTTTTATTTAAGAAACCCTCCCTTTGCCATTTTGTATTTTTAAATTAAATCTTTCAGTTTTTAAAATGAAATTCTTTATTGCTGGGAGACGGTGGTGGGGAAGGGGGAGCGGGATGTAAGTGCCTGGCTGTGAAAAACGGTGCATGGACCCAAATTTTAGATGGCACAGAAGGAATAGTGACCACTGGGAAAACAAATCCCTGTTTGGTTGGCCCAAGGAATGTGGGGCCACCTCCCCACTTGGGGGACGTTGCCTGAATCCTGTTTTCGGAGAGAAATCTCTGCTTGGGGGGAGGAGAGAGGCAGCATGACCACGTCCTTGCGTCCTCCTCCGCCAGCACTGGGGAGCACTGGGATGAGCTGGGCCATCCCAGCAGCCTCCTCCTCCTCCTCCTCCACAGATAGACTTCAGAATGGATCGGTGATCCTGGCCGGTGGCCACGTTCTCGGAGTGCATTTTGGTAGCAGGGGGATCCCCTGCGGGTGTCTGTGCCAGGCGTATTGAGCCAGAACGCCCCAAATCCCGCGGTGCCGTTCCTGGGAGAGCCCCGTATTTGCATCCGTGGCAAACACCTCGGGCTGCATCCGGCTCCCAGGTCAGGAGAACTGGTGACAGATGACATGCTATTATCAGCTCTGTCAATTAATTAAATTATACATTATGCTTATGAGGGTCATATACCGAGCCACTCTAGATTAAGTGTTGCAATTAAGTCTTTAATTTCTATTTAATAAGTAAGTTATTCTATGTTAATAAAAGATCAATTAGTTGCTACCAGAGCATTGATCCAGGTACAATGAGGGTGTCAGGGAAACATCAGGGCTGACACGGAAGGGGCTGGGGGGTTTTGTGCACGACACGTGTACAATTAGGATTTTAATAAAGACAAGCTGGAGTGGGCAGGGGGCAGCCAGGTGGGCTTGGGATATTGCTCCATGCATGAAACCTGGTTCTTCCCAGGCTGGCAGGGTTGGGACAGCCAGGACAGACCCAGTCATAGAATCCCTGAATGGTTTGGGTTGGGACCTTAAAACTTATCCCATTCCACGTCGTGCCATGGGCAGGGACACCTTCCACTAGCCCAGGTTGCTCCAAGCCCCGTTCAGCCCGGCCTTGGACACTTCCAGGGGTGGGGCAGCCACAGCTTCTCTGGGCAACCTTTTCCAGGGCCTCCCCACCCTAACAGCCAGGAATTCCTTCCCAATATCCCATCTAATAGTGGGAAGCCATTGCCCCTTGCCCTGTCACTCCAGGCCCTTGTCCAATATCCCTCTCCAGCTCTCCTGGAGCCCCTTTAGGCCCTGGAAGGAGCTCTGAGGTCTCCCTGGAGCCTCCTCTTCTCCAGGTGAACACCCCCAGCTCTCTCTCCTGCCGTGTCAGTGACAGCAAGTGGCTCCGTGCGGGATGACCCCAAGGAACATAAAATTCCACCAGGATGGTCTCCAAACCAGGTGTTTTTACTGCTTCCTACTCCATAATCCATCCATCGCGGCGCCTTTCCATGCGCCTGACGCACCTCCCGCCGGGAGCCCCTTTCCCCCCGATCCCCATCCGAGCCCGCTCATCCCCACTGGGAAATTTCGGGCGAGCGCGGAGCGGTGGGGAGCCTGCGGCTGAGCTTCCAGCGGGAGAGAGGAGGGAAGCGGCTGGGCTCCAGCGGCGCCAAGATTCCAGCTGAATATGGATGACATCATTATACGGGTGATCCTTTCAGCAACAGCGAGCCGGGGTTTTAAAGTAGCGACCTACAGCATACAAATGACGGGTTTAAAGGAAATAAAAAAAGAGGTGATTTGAATAGCAGACATTTAGAGAAGAAAAGCTTTC
>VZTA01028460.1:174819-197319 GCA_013398855.1 Mohoua ochrocephala
CCCCCCCTTTCCCCCATTTCTAATATCTTCCGACGACGGGGCAGGCGCTGCGCATTCGAAAAGAAATTAAAACACTCCTCCTAAATACACTCCAGGCGGTAACAATGGCAAAGTTAAGAAGGTTACGAGACTTAGTTGTCCCAGCAACATGTCATCAAGTTGGAATGAGCAGGAAACACAGATAACGGGGGAGAAAGAGGAGGGGGCAGGGGGGAGGAGAGGAATAAAACCACAGGAGGAAAAAATGCCAAGAGATTGAGGAAGAAAAGGGAAACCCCTTTTTATTTGCTGTTTCGTTAGGATGAATCTGATTTTATAGTCTCTAAAAGAGGCTAAAATATAATCTCCTTTTGTGTAATGCGTGTGTTGGGAAAATGTGTCATCAGCAATTCTTCTGTACACTCCAGCAATAGTCAGAAAATTAGCAGGGATATTCAGGGCGGGCTACAAAGAAAAACAATCAGGAGACTCACATTTCCAGCCCGAGCTGTCATTTAAGAGCGTTTCCAACTTTTTATTCGCCTTTTCGATTGTCCCTTACGGTTTTTCTCTGCTGCAGCAGCAGAGCTTGGGGTTTCCAAAGGAAGGCAAAGCAGAGGAGGAGGTTTGGGATGTGGCTGGAGAGCCCAGGGCTCTCCTGGCTCTCCCGGTGCTGAGGGGTTTCGTGCTCGGTGCTGCACGTGGGTGTAGGAAGAAAGCACAATGTGGTGCTACACCTGGCAGAGGACAGAGAAACGGAGGAGAAAGAGAAATGAGAGGCTCATCTGAGCCATAACCCCAAATCTGGTCACACATGGGCCAGTTATCCCTATTCCAGGTGCCAGCCCGGTGCTGAGGCTGTGTGGCACATCCACCCCAGCTGGCTTCCATACAGGTGCAATCCCAAGAGCTCACAGATTTTGGTGGACGTGTCTTCAAAGCCTCGTGGGGCTCATCAGTGCCCACCACTGACAACTGTGCGTTGGTTTTGGGCTCCCCAGAAGGACATGTGTTCACTTCATGTCAGCATCTCCCCCTGGAAGCGTTTCAGGCCAGGTTGGATGGGACTTGGAGAAACCTGGGATTGTGGAAGGTGTCCCTGCCCATGACAGAGGACTGGATGAGGTGGGCTTTAAGGTCCCTTCTCACCCAAACCATTCCGTGGTTCTCTGATTCCATGATATTGATGTTTGATTCCTGGCTAGAGTCACAAGGCAAACCTTTAATTGAAATAGTAATTAATCGCTTGACCTGTGGGAGCTGCAGGAGGTTTTGGTGCCGCTTCCTCTGCTCCCAGACGGAGTGCACTGGAGTGGCTGGCAGCTCGTTGGGTTCCAAGGGGATGATGGCACTGGGAGCAATGGGAGACACTTCAGCTGGCTGCAAGAGTCAGCTCCTGATGGCAGAGCAGGGGGGCTGGGGAGGAGCCCCTCCACCATCCCCCACACTCAGCCCTCCCTGGAGAGGATGGGGGAGCGAGGAGAGGATAAAACACCAGGATGAGGGAGAATAAAACACCAGGATGAGGGAGGATGGACTCGATGATCCCAGAGAGTTATTCCAGCTCTGTGTCCCTGAACTGGACTGAGTACCCCAATTTCATGCACTACTTTAAAAAACCCTGACCCATCTTTTTCTGTGTGTGTTACCCCGAAACTCACGACACCCCCGAGTCCCTCAGTTCCATCTGAAACCTCACACTGGGCCTTGGCTCGCCCCACGCTGAGATATTTTTGGTGCTTGCATGTGACATACAACCACCCAAAACTGTACCGATCTCTGACAAAAATCTCTCCTCTCTCCTTCCCATCTGTTCCTTCCACAAATATTTATTTGTTGTGCCTTTTTTAAAAAAAATAAAATTTAATTGTCTCTTGCTGTGGCTTCTTGGAGTGGATTATATTTTACAGCAACTCTTGGTTTAGTTAATTGATGGGGAGCTTTGCCTGTGAGGATTCTGTAATCCTTGGCATTTTATCTTTGCAATAATTGCTGTGTTTGTGATTATTTCAAAGGACTCGGGGAAAGCAGACAACAAGAAAACAGCTCATCCACTCCTCTTTTGCAGCTTGTCCAGGCACCTGGGTGGGCTCCTCCTCTGCAAGATGTTCCTGAGGAGCAGAGAGGGAAAACCAGGGTGAGGACCTGGGGACCTGGAGCAGGCACAGCAATGTCATGAGATCACTGAGGGCCTTGGTGACACTGAGGACTGGGAGTCATCTTTCATCATAAAAAGCTGCCTTTTTGGTAAATAGGGTTTCATCGGAGTGTTGGTCTCCTCTCCCAGAAAAAAGTGACAGGACACAAGGAAAAGGCCTCAGGTTGCACCAGGGGAGGTTTGGATCGGTCAGTTGGGAAAAATTCATCACCAGAAGTGTGGTGCAGCCCTGGCACATCAGCCCAGGGCAGTGGTGGAGTTCCCACCAATCCTGGAGGGATTTAAAAGCTGTGTGGGTGTGGCACTTGGGGACATGGGTCAACGGTGGCTTCAGCAGCGCTGAAGGAACGGTGGGACACGATGATCTCAGAGGGCTTTTCCAACCTCGGCGATTCCGTGATTCAATGGCTGATACCTTTCTGGCTTTGGGCCAGCTGTGAGGCCCCGTGGGCTCGGATCTGAAGGAGGGAATGGTGGGGACGTGCCACACGGAGGACACAGGGTGCACAGCCACGCTCGTGTTTGCCGTGGGACTTGGGGTGCGAGGCCGCGTTGGTGTTTGCTGTGGGATGTCGGGAACAGGGCCACGCTGCACCAGGGAATGTTGGACATGAGGCCACGTTGATAGTGGCCTCGGGGCAGTGGATGTGAGGCCAAACTGGAATTCACCATGGGATGCTGGGGATGAAACCACACTGGCGTTTGCTGTGTGACGCCGTATGTGAGGCCACACCGATGCTGGCTGTGGGTGATCAGACACGAGGCCACACCGGCATTTTCATGGGATGTTGGATGTGAGACCATGATGGCGATGGCTATGGGACATCAGGCATGAAGCCACAGAGGTGCTGGCAATGAGACATTGAGGATGAATCCATGCTGGCCGTAGGACATTGGACACAAGGTCACATTGGTGTTGGCCGTGGGACCTCGGACATGAGCGTTGGGTGTGAGGCCACGCCAGTCTTTGCTGTGAGACAGCTGGACACGAGACCACACTGGTGCTGGCTGTGGGACACTAAGGATGAAACCACACTGGCCATAAGGCCACACTGGTGCTGGCTGTGGGGCACTGAGGATGAAACCACACTGGCCATAAGGCCACACTGGTGCTGGCTGTGGGACACTGGACACAAGGCCACAGTGGTGTTGGCCATGGGACACTGGGGATTAAACCACGCCGGTGCTGACCATGAGGCATTGGCCATGAGGCCATGCTGGCACGCTGGTGGAACACTGGCCACGCTGCCACGCTGGTGTCGTTTGCCAGCTGGCCACTGGAGGCTGCTGCTGTCTTTGTAGTCACCGGCAGCCGCCTGCGGTCCCGGAGCACCCAGGGAGCTCTGCCCGGCCAGCACGGCTGGACAGGAGGCTGAGGCTCCTGGTTCTCCCCCAGCAGCCTGAGGCTGATCTGGGAAACATCCTCCTCCCTTGTCTTTCTGTCCTTCATTGGAAGGAGGACGAGAGGCTGGGGAGGGATCCTGAGCTCCTGGGAAGGAAGAGGCATTTCTGTGCCACGCTTTGAAGCAGGATGATCTTCCAACTTCTCGGTGCCCAGGTGTGGTTTTTTACAAGAAATACAGACTTTTCAAAGCTCTCTGTGCATTTTCATAGATTTAGAAGCTGTTTAAAAGGGAGCCAGCCCTGGTATTGTGGACAGCCCTGGCACAGAGCCGGAGCCCTGAGTGTGCTGATGCCTCTCGACCGCCCTGACCAGATTCACCTGGTACCCTGCCCCACACACCCCCAGCTGCTCATGGGCTTGGGAACTCCATTTAAGCCCAGACCTGGGTGTTTGCTCCCGGTGTAGGCCTTGCTGTGCTTCTCTCCAGTCTCCTGGGTAGGTCTGGAACGTGTGCTGTGTTTAGGTTGTCTTTGCCCCATCTTTTGAGGGGTCTCTCGGGATGGGCCTCGGGCTGGTCCAGGCCCTCATTGTGTCAGGGGCTGCTGGTGGAGCCCGTTGCCAGCACTGGGTGGGCTCTGTCTTGCTGAGGGGCTGTGCCACGGTGGGTGAGGGCACTGCTTGTGCTGGGGTCGTCCTTGGCTCTCAGCTCATCCCACCTTGGCCAGCAGTGGAGCTCCGTGCTGTGTGGTACCGATGCAACCTCACTGGGATGACCCTGCTGTGTGTGACTTGCAGGTTGTCAACCTCAGGGCTTTCCACTGCTTTGGAATTAATGGATGAGAAACATAATCCAGATGAGACATGCTCTGAAAGCAGCTACATTTAAAGCTTGGGTGTGAAGCAAATTCCAAGTTGGACATCCAAGTATAAAATCCCGGAATGGTGTGGGTTGGAAGGGATCTTAAAAATCATCCCGTTCTGTTCCACCCCTGCCATGGGCAGGGACACCTTCCACTGTCCCAGGCTGCTCCAAGCCCCATCCAACCTGGCCTTGGACACTTCCAGGGATCCAGGGGCAGCCACAGCTTCTCTGGGCATCCTGTGCCAGGGCATCCCCACCCTCACAGGGAGGAATCTCTTCCTAATATCCAATCCAAATACCTCTTATTTAGTTTAAAACACGGAGAGACCTGACTTCTCTGGTGGACACGGCTTCACTTGTGCTTTCCTGATCCAGCTGCTTTTTGTGAATGCATCATGCAAAATGTGACGCTTCTGGTGACATCCCGTGGGGAGCAGAGGCCATTTGAGTTCCGTGATGTTGCCTGGAGAAGGACGAAGGGAATCATGTGCTGTTTTTTAAGAGCTTCCATGGATTTGGTGAGTGCAGAGCGGTCAAATAATAAAAATCACAGAACATGTTTCAGCCATAGAGGGAAAAAACGTCCTGAAAAGATTCTGTGGCTTGTCAGGGTGCTGGGAATGTGCATTTACCTGCTTGGCTCTTGGGATGGTGGGAGGCACAATTTCCCTGAGAGATGGCAGTACACACTACATTAAACCCTTCCATGCTTCTCCCTGCTACCACTGGAGTTTTGGTGACTTCATTCGAATCAGTTCTCTGGGCTTTTTTTTTGCCTGTTGTAATTTGCTCAAGCCCTTGGAATACACAGGAAAACTCCCTAAGTTACACAGGTCTCATGACTCCTGATAAAATGCTTTCAGTGCATGGGCTCTGCCATGCTCCAGCGATCCCAGGTGATGTTTCTCACCTTCTCTAGGTGTCCTGACAGCCCTCTCAAGCTCAGCCTCTGCATCTTCTTGGTGTGAGGTGCATCAGCTCTTTCAGGCCCTTGTCTGGGTGTGGGGGTGGTTTTGAGCTCTGTGCTGGCAGCGGGAGGGGGCAGTGGGATATGGAATCTCTCCCCAAACCCTCTGTGAGGCAGAACCGTGCAGGATTGAGAGCTCAGGGAACAAGAGGGGGGCCTTCATCAGCCCGAGGAGACTGGATTAGCTCCTGGAGATACTTAGGGGGTCGTGGCTCTCCTGCTGCTGCTTCATAAACATGTTCCTGGTGCTAAATCCAGGGAAGTGTCATGATTGCAGGAGTGGAGCTCAGCTTGATCAGCTCCTAAGCCTGGTTTCTGAATTCTTGTGTTTTCCTAAACCTGTAAGGGCTGGAATTGCTCGTGATACTCCTGAGTTTAAGACCTGCCCAACACCTGGGCAGCTGTGCATTAAAATCAGCTTCCGTCCCTGGAAGAAAGGAGCATCGGGGTTATCTTTGGGATCTAATCCTCAGGATCACCTCCCTGTAATGTTGGCACCAGGGAAAGAGGTTGAGTTGATTCCTGGGCACAGATCCTACGTGAGACCAACAGACAGAGACCCACAGAGACTGGAAACCCCCTCTGAGATCATCGAGTCCAACCATTGGCTCTGGCAAAGAAAACTGGGGCTTGCTTGAAGTTCCAGGATGCCTTAGTGTCCAGGGTCTTGTCAACATACTCTAGGAATCAACCTCCAAAGCTCAGGCATTTGGGTGCTGAGGGATGGAAATGGGTGCTGAGACACAGAGGTTGGATTTGGGAGAAAAGGAGATGTTTTTCCTCACGAAGAAGGCTGATATTTGAAGGGAGAGGAGCACCTTGGAAAGTGACTCCACAGGGCACGTGGGTGAACAGCTGATGAGGAGCTGCAGGGCCTGAGGCCGTGCTCTTGGCACACAGGGATGGCTGCACGTTCCTTCTCCAGCTCCTCAACCCGTAGGTCCCATGTGATGAGCAGAGCTCTCCAAGGTCATCGATTCCAGTCCTGCTCAACTGCAGATGGATCCCAGAGGCCACTGTGGCCTCTCTCGTGTCCTCAAGACTTGTTTCCAATACCTGCAGCAAATCTGTGATGCCCTGAGGTCTCTGTGCGCTGATGGCGACCGCCTGAGATTCTGGCTCTGCTCCCAGAGCTGATCCTGACTTGGAGGTGCCCAGGGAGGGATTTTAGGAGTGAAAATTAAATAGGCTGGTGCAATCAGTTCTGAGAAAGACTAATTGTGACCCAGAGGTAGGGGAGGCTCGTGTGGCAGCTCCACCAAGGTCGCGAGACTCACCCCATTCCAGTCCCTCCCTGCCAGTAACACGGTAACAGAACCACTCCCAGTAAGAAAAACCTGGCATTTGAGGCAGCTTCTTTTCTGGCAGAGCAGAGGTGGTTTTTATTCCACGGGGGAGAAATTTATATGCAAAATGATGGATTACAATTGACTCCCTTGCCTTTAGGCATGTAGGGGAAGAGCTAAAAGAGGTTGAGAATGCAGAGGGAGGAAGGCGTGGAGAGCTGTGGCCAAAGTGAGACAGCGCTGCAGGAGCAGGTTTGCAACATCTTTGTGTCCCAAAGGTAGGGGAATTTGGGATCTCTGCTGATGCAAGGAGGCTCTAGGAAGGGAGCAGATTGACAACAGAGGGCAGGACGTGTTCCTTTGTGTGTGTTTAAGCTGCTGGCCCTGGATGGTCATCCCAGGTCTGTGCTGGGTCTTCTGGATAAATTCCTGGCCTACCTTTGTGAGCTACTGTTCTGCTGAGCCAGGCGTGAGGGGATGGCCTCTACTAGATCCCAACAGCATTCTGAGTGTCCCTCAAATCCCTTTTGTCTTGGCCCATAAAGGGGAAAACGCAGTGCATTCCCTGGAAAAGCCTTGCTGCGCCAGCCCTGTCCCTGACCCCACTCTTTGTATGCAGAACTTGCTGCTGGGAGTCCTTAATGTTTGTGCTGCTTCATCTTCCCGGGGTTTGGATCTGGCATGAGGGGCGTGAGCCATTTCCTGAGAGCCTCAAGCATTTGGGCAGCGTTTCCATCCTCTGGCTGCCAAGGTTTTCCCTCCTGCCTGGGGAAGCAGCAGGAGCGCTCTAGAAACGACGGAGACGGGAACTCTGCAGTTTGGAAGCAGCAGCACTGAGGGAAGAAACTGTCCTTCCCTTCATCCACGGAGTCAATCCTCGATCACCTCCTGTTTTTCATGTGCCGGGGAAGGCAGGGAGCAGGGAGGGAAATCTCATTAAGGACCTTGCTGTTGGGAATGGCTGGATGGCTCATTAGAGTGGGCAAAATGACTCGTTTCCTCTCTGCAGGTTTTTTTTTTCCCAGGAACTCCGTGGAGGGAAGGAGTTCATTTAAAAACAAATATTCGCAGCAGCGTGCCTGCAGGACACGCTGCTCCAGCACGGGATTCAATCCCAGCACCCAGGGAAGAGCTCAGCGCTCCTTTCCGAAAGGAAAACCTCATTAGGCGCATTTTGGCTTTTTTTTTTGGGTGCCGCTCGATTTGCCGCGTCTCAAACCGTGGGGATGGGTCTCCTGTGCTGGAAATCGTGGAGAGCAAGAGGAGGGAGAGGTGGAGTGGGGGGGTGACCGTCCTTTCCGAGCACCCCACCCCACGCCCGGCTCGCACTCGCGCACGCGGCCGCTGCCGTAGCGCGCTGTGCTCCTGCCAAGAGAAACTTGGGAAGGGGGGAGAGCCAGGCAGGGAGACAGCAAGCACACACTTATCAAGTGGCTTGGACCGTAGCCGATTTGAAATATTACTAACCTTGCATTTTCAAATTTGATGCACAACAACCAAGATGCTAATACTTTCCTTAGTTTAGAAAAAAAAATCCTTTCACCCATCTCTTCTAGCCGAAGATTAGGAGAGAAGCTTTAAGAAGATTTAAAAAAAAAAAAAATCAACTTCTGAGCAGCGGAAAAAATGGTTTGTGATTCAGGGGCTCCGGGCAATTCATCATGGAAATTGGGTTTCTTAGCCGACATCATGTGAATCCTTTCGGCCCTGTCAACTTTTTAATACATTACATTGAGAATNAAATCGGGTTGGGGAGGGGGAAAAAAGAGGGGAAAAAAAAAAAAAAAAGGAGAGAGAGAAAAAAGAGAGCGGCTTCATTTTGGGTTTAGAGGGGAGGCAGCTTGAGGCCTGTAATTCATATTAACTAAATAATAATACTAAAAAAAGCCCCCTCTCTAAATCTACAGATATGGATATACACCTAGGGAGGGAGGGGGGGGGAAGTGAACGAGACAGCCCAAAATTGAAACCATTTTATCCTTTTGAAGGGTGAGTATTTGAGAGGGGCTTGTTATGGATTTATTTTTATTTTCTTTATTTTTTTTTTATATTTGGGTTTATTTTATCCCTTTCTCAGCTTGAGCTCGTTCTTCCATCAAAGAGAAGAGCGAAATGAATGTTTTGGAGGTGGAGGAAGATGGAGGAAGCAGAAAAGGGAAAAGCTGCAGTAATGTCTGGGATCTTTTTGGAGTTTGGTGGATATTTTTTTTTTGCTCACATCCAGGTGATTTGGATTAACTCTTTCGTGGGCGGTGGAAGCTCACTCTGATTTTTTTGACATTTTAGAGGGCGTGAAAATAAAGCTCTGGGTGGGGAGTAGCAGGTAGCGCTGTGAGATCCCCGAGCTTCGTGGAATTGCAAACATGAACCTCTCGGTGCATTTACTCCCTGAAAATGTCCTTTGGGAGGTTCACTCTGAGCTAAATGGAGCACAAAGGCTCCACATAAACCCCTGGGTAGGGCTTAGCTGCTGCACGGGCTCCCAGCTGGCTGGGAGGTGGGGAAGCTTCACCAGGCATGTTCTCGTTATAGCTGGTGGCTTCTCCTGGGCCTTGAAATGCTCCTGGCATTAGAAAAGTGGGATTGATCATCGAGGAAAGGCAGGGAAAACACAGAGTCTCTGGCCTTGGGGGGAAAATGCCTTTATTTTTTCTCATTGGATGGTGCTACATGGAGATTGAGACTTATTTAGTACCAGTCATAAAATAATTCAGGGTGCAAGGGACTTCTGTGGGGCTGTCCTTGGGTGTCCTGCTCAGAGCTGGGCAGGCTTCTGCACCCCAAACCTCTCTGCTCAAGGGCGACTCAGGAAGAAGACAGGGAAGGAGGTGGAAGGATGTGTCAGGAGGGATTGTGGCAGATAGGACAAAGAGTTGATTGGTTTCAACACAAATTACGAGCGTCAACGTGAGCGTACGAGAATCGAGTTACGAAGAAGGCTCCTTCAGTGCCCTCAGAGAGGGAAAAATGGCTGGAAGTGGGAATTGTAGCTGGGGCACATCGAGAAAAATCAGGGAGTCGAGCTCGTTTGGGCTGCTAAAGACTTCTTGGAAAGCATCTGAGCAGATGGAAGCCCTCTCAGAAAAGCCAGACGGACGCTCCCCCTCTGGAATGCTGCTGCCAGTTTTGGATGCCCGCCACAGGCAGAGGGTGGTGGGGAATGGAAAGGGCTGGGGCACGAGGGCCAGACTCCTGGCTGGGGGATCTGAGAGTGGCTTCGAGCTGATAACACAATGTGCTCTGGCCAGCAGTGTCTGCTCTGCAAAGTGACACCCAAGTGGAGTGTTGGAGGTGTCCCCAGTGTGCCACACGTGGCACTGGGCTCCTGTGGGGTTGGGTAGATCCAGCACCCAAAAAATCTGTCACCAAACTGCTCTGCGGGGAGGCAGCTCCTTTAAAAAGGCTCCTTAGTGGCTGTTTGGGGGATTTAATCAGGGGAGTCCAACTCTTCCCAGCTGCCCCCATCCAACACTTCATCCTTCTCCCTTTTCTTTCCAGCCATAACAGGAAGGACTGAGAACTTCTCACCTCTCCCATGGGACAAATGGTTTGTCACCGGTGCCTTCCTTGCTTGGCATCTGTGAGAGCCCTGAAAGAACGATGCAAAGCTGAAGGTGCTCCCTTTACTTGTGCCTTATTAACTGCACTTTCACTATTTAAATAGCATTGTAAAAACAAATATAAACCCTGAATGCTTCTGTTAGGGTTAATAATCCCCAGTTTGATTCCTCTTTTGGGTGCTCACTCCTCACTCCGGACTGACAGCGAACACCCATCCTGCCTTTTTCCTGGAGACATTTGCAGGTGAATTTGTGGACATACACACACGTGGACGATGCAGTTATGCAAATCGAGGGGGTTGATATTAATAATGCACAAGGAGGAGGTTGGGTGTTATTTTTATGCATAGGAATGTTCCTGTGTGCGACTTTGAATTCCACAGTCAAGCAGTTGATGTCATCAATGTATTATTTAGTCTGAGACTGGGTACAGCATTTCCAGAGGGGTTTTTGGGCCTGGTGTCCTTCAGAAATAATTAATTTCCCTTTTTTCTGCTTCCAGGCCTGCACTTCTGCACAGCTGCAGTTGGAAAACAGCCCTTTTCCTGTCTTGTTTCCATTTAGGCATCGCACCCATGGCCAGAACCTAATCCTGGATGTCTCCAGCTCCTGCCAAGAGCCTGGTCTGTTCCATCTTTAAAAGGTTCTGGAAGGGTGAAACCAACACTCTGTGGGAGTAGACTCCAAAATACTGGAGTTCATTCATATGATGGCGTCCAAGGGCTTTTGAACCCACTTTCCTTGTGAGGGTGGGGAGGCCCTGGCACAGGGTGCCCAGAGAAGCTGTGGCTGCCCCTGGATCCCTGGAAGTGTCCAAGGCCAGGTTGGATGGGGCTTGGAGCAGCCTGGGGTAGTGGGAGGTGTCCCTGCCCATGGCAGGGAGCGGCGTGAGATGAGCTTTAAGGTCCCTTCAAACCCAAACCATCCTGGGATGGAAATTTCATTGATGGGGTCACCTCTGAGGGTCTCATGAAAGGATTTTCTGCCTCCCTTTGTGGGTCAGGAGGGACAAATCTCAGGCAATGAGAGACTCTTATCAATTGATGCAAGTTGTGTGGGCGATTCCCCACTCAGCTCGGACACATCATCCCCTCATTCTGCACAACCTGGGTGCCTCTAACCTCAACACCTGCAATCCCACAGGAATCTCCCTCAAGGGGAGCTTCCAGAGCCTTTGCATTCTCCCAGATGAACGTGTCCATTCCCAAGTCCTAGGAAAGCCTTTCCTTGGTTGGTTTTTTTTTCCCTCTGGTGCTTCAATCCTCAATTGCCACTTGCTGGGATGGTGGGAATGAGTTGTTGAGGCTGTCAGGGCTGTGCAGCACATAATGAAGTGCACACACGTACATCCATACATCCATACGTGGGCAGGCTTATGTTGTGATGCTGTAATACAGCTTAATTAGGACATCACTCAGGCATCTGGGACTATGCCTAAGCTGGAGGGTTTTTTTTTTTTTTTATTTTGGTTTTCTCATTTAGGTTTTAGTCAGATTCCCAAGTGAAATAAACAAAAGGCTAATTGCTTTTGGATTTTAATTACCACTGCAATACCTGGGTTTATTGTATGAATTGTGTTTTATAGGTGGTGAAAGGACACCGCCGGCGAGTGACAGATTCTCGGCTGACAACGGCGCTGCTCGAACCGAAGGAATTCTTTGCAGTGGGATCCAAAGGACAGCACATTCATTCGCTAAACTCCTAATTTTTTTTGTTGTGGAATGTAACTTCAAGACTTGGCTGACTTTTAAACATGATATAATTAAGCACGCCTGGAAATGCATTTAGGAAAAAAAAAAAAGAGAGACAAAAGTAGAAGTACTTTATAATCCACAGTGTTAAGTCTCTTCAAAATTCCTTGGATAGTTACACTGCTGCTTTAGTCGGGGGTGACACAGCACAGTCCTAAGACATAATCCCAAGTGACTCCTCACACAGTGACTCACGCAGTTACCAGAGCTGTTTGGTTCCTATCTGGTTATCTTTAATACCTTGATCCATACATATCCTGTAAGCTTTGCCAGGTAGGTTATTCCACCGATTTTTCAAGGCTACAAAATAGGCAAATCCTCATTCTACATCTATTTATTAATCCTAAAAGTGTTTGACATCTTTTTGCCTACCCAGCTGTATTTCCTTGTCCGTGATGGCCTGATTGAATGATTGCTGAAGAAAAAAATTCCTTCCCTGAACCGCTCCTAAATTTTTTTTTGGTCAAGTTGGAAACTCCAGATTTCCATTTCCATTGGTGGTCAAAGGAAATAGCAGCAGTGAGAGAACGTATTTCAAGTGTGTTTATTCCAAATACGTCTATTTGGGAGTAATATTGAGTCTTACATAAATTTTTATATAACGAGCCTTGCACATCTGTAAAAACAAGGAAACTCACCTGCACAACTTTGAGCTTTGTCCTTCAGAGTGAGAAAAAAGAAGAGGTGAAGAAGTGAATTCATCGTTGAATGAACCATCAAACCCTGAGAGCCCTTGGGGAGGAGCAGAGTGTGGATTTGATGGGAATCCTGATTTTTTCGAACCTCTGGGTGGGAGGTTTGTGGAAGGACAAAGCATCTTCTGTGTTGGGACCTCTTTGGACGTGTCCCCACAGGTGAGTTAATTATAGTTTGGGAAGGATTTAAGGTTCGTCTGTAGGGAATTCAGTAAAAGGGCCATACAGATTTGGAGCATGGTGGTTGCTTTCAGCAGAAGCCTCAATGGAAGTCGAAAAGAAAGTCTTGCCAACCAAATTTTCTTAGAAATCATGGGATGTAACAATCAAAATTAAACTGTGTTTCTTTGGAGGTCCTGTGCTGACAGTCTAGTGAGTCATAGAATTACTGGTTTGGGTTGGAAGGGCTCTTAAGACCATCTCATTCCACCCCCTGCCATGGGCAGGGACACCTCCCACTAGCCCAGGTTGCTCCAAGCCCTGTCCAACCTGGCCTTGGACACTTCTAGGGGTGGGGCAGCCACAGGATCTGTGGGCACCCTGTGCCAGGGCCTCCCCACCCTCTCAGGGAATAATTTCTCCCCAATATCCCATCTAACGCTGCCCTCTGGCAGTGGGAAGCCGTTCCCCCTTGCCCTGGCACTCCAGGCCCTCGGAAATGGTCTCTCTCGATGTTTCTTGTTGGCTCCTTGAGGCACAGGAAGGCCACAGTGAGGTCATCCTGAAGCTTCTCTTCTCCAGGCTGAACAATCCCAACTCTCCCAGCCTTTCACCTGGTTTCATTTCAAGGCTGGAGATGAGAGCACACTCAGGCCTGTTCAAAAGAAGGGTTTGCTCACACCATTGAGCGGCTCCAGCTGGTGCCTTTCTCTTTCAGCTCAGGGTTTTTTAACTCTTCGAGAGAGGCTGTAGAAATCTCCTCATCTTTGTTGCCTTGACTGTTTGTCCCGGGAAAGGGGACAAACCTTTGTTGTCCCAGTATTCTGGGCCCCACATCAGAAGGAATTTCTGCATGGAAAAGCTTCTCAGGCATTGGAAGGGGCTGCCCAGGGAGGTGGTGGAGTCCCCAGTTCTGGAAGTGTCCAAGGAATGCCTGGATGTGGCAGTCAGAGCTCTGTGCTGGTGACAAGGTGGGGATCGGTCACAGGTTGGACTCGATGGCCTTGGAGGTCTTTTCCAACCTCAGTGATTCTGCGGTGGGAAAGGAAGGATTTGCATTTTGCTAGGATTATTAAAACTGAGTGGGATTTATAATTGTTGCTCAATTTTTATACTGGGGACGTGACCCAAAGCTTTGGTTGGTGTTGGCTCTGCTGTGTCAGGAGTGGGATGTTTCTCTCCATCTCTTCTCCCTCGTGTCTCCGGGTGCTCCCAGCAATGGTGCTGTGTCCCATCAGGAACCATGGTGGAATTCACTGATTCCTACATGATGCCATAATTCCCACGTGGTGAGGGGGAATTCCTTTGGGAAAATGGCTCTTATGTGACGTCAGATTCTGGATTCTCTCTGACCAAGGGAAATGTGAGAGCTGGCACAGTTTGTGTCACGTGGATGAACTCTGAGACTAAAACACCCTTGAGATGACCCTTGAGATGAAGAGTCTTGGGTAAGTGGGAATGATCGAGCGGGATGTTCTAAGCAGGACTGATGGAGCGGGATGTTCTGGAGCTACTTGGTGAATTGAGAGGGAAAACCAGTGACTGTGTTGGTGCTGTTCAATTGAATCACGAGGAAACAGAGAGTGGAATTTCAGGGGTTAAGGACAAAACAAAACACCAATTATTTTTAATACATTTTGAGAAGTCGTTTTTTGTTGACGATTTACCTCAACAAGGATGGAGCTTGTTCTGAGGCAGAATTAGAGGAAATTTTGAACTGTTGAAAACTTCACTAAACCAAGGGCTCCAGCTTTCAGCAGAGCTTAAGTGAAGGCTAAAAGGATCTAAGTTTTATTTGACAAGACAAAGATTGTTGCTATCGATAGAGGTACAATGCATTTACAGCGTTCTCATACGGGCAATGTATGGGCTGGTAGGGGCCAGTGAGACTAATCCAAATTATATCTCAGAGGCTCTTTGTGTTCCTGCATGGAATTTTTAACAAAAAGGAAACATTGCTATGGGGAAAAAAACGTTAAAAACCGTTCGGTGAAATCGTCTCGTAATTTAGAGAAAGAGAAAATATTTGAATGGGAAGGCTGGGACCTGCTGGGTTACTGCTGTGGGCCTTTCTGGTTGGAGAGAAAAAATGGGTTCATAGAATTCATCTAGGCTGTGAGAATTGGTAAAAATGTATTGACCGATCCAAAATGACCCAAATCAAACAATGCACTTTTCAATGCCATCAAATAGCAAGAAAGATTAGGAAGCACTGATGGGCTCCAGGAGGTCATAATTTACATATATCTGTCTAAAAGGAGGCAGTGAATTTGAAGGGATTTTTGAATTTGAAGGGATTTTTGAATTTGAAGGGTTTTTTTGTGTCCTTCCTTCTGCTGTCCCCAGGCACGGAGGGTTTTGTGACACCTGGCAGAACGATTTGGAGCAAATATGGGATATCATCTCCACTAATGGAGCTGGGATGATCCTTGTTGGGAGGCAGGACTCTGATGTGTTCTTCACACTGTGAGGGGGCACAAGTGCATCAAAAGCTGTGGGTTCAGCCAACCCCTCCAAATGAGATGGAGTCAGGAGACCAAAAGGAAGAGAGGGTAATTTGACTTTGGTATCTCAATGTCAACACCTGCACCAGGTACCAGAGGTATCTTTGCTCTGATAGACCCAGCACTTCCCACGGAACTCTTGGAACAGAGAGCTCCTAACGGGAGCACTTGATTGGGCTGAAGTGTGATGAATTCCCAAGGAAAATAAGATGCTGACAGTGAGAGCAATTAACTGCTGGAGCAGCCTCTCCTGAATCCCTCAGGACTGTTTGCCTCTTAATTCACAACGAGAGGGCTCTCTGAAAGGTTCCCTCCCGTTCAGCCACTGCCACGGAACAGGCTCCAAGCGCCTGAAGGAAGTGGAAATCCTTCTACTGCTACACCTGGGAGTTGAAACTCCATGATCCTCGTGGCCAGCACAGCCTTCTCCAGGCTTGGCTCCCACTCACACCAGGTAATGCATCCAGGCACAAACCCACGCTCCTCTTCACAAATGCCTTTGGCACCGCTGCGTCCCTGGAACCGGGAAGGAAAACCTCACGAAACCGCCGTGATTTAATGCAAAAGGATTTCCCAGGTCCTAGACCCACCAGAATTCCCGGGTACAAGATGCCCCTGTTGCATTTTAAAATAGGTATGACAGGAGTGGGCTGTAATGCCTGACTGGCCCTGGGAGTGTGAGCAGCCTGGGTTCCTTATCGGGATTGGAAACTTCTCTCCAGCCAGGAGAAGATACATCCAGCCATGGGAAGTCGTACTCTTCCAACACCACTTTTACACTCACTGGCTTTGAGACAAGTGTTTTAAGTTCCTGTTCTAAAACTGGAGGGGTTTCCTGCCTTTGGGATGGATTCTGCTGGAGGTAACAAAAGCAGATTTCTCTTTCTGACCTTAATCCATCAGTCTCTTCCTGGCAGCTGGAGCAGGCTGTATCCAGGAGCTGGCAGAACAAAACAGGCACAAGATGTGGAAGGTGCTAAGAGTGAGGCTTCTATATAGGATAACAACTTGTTAGTACTTTCTTTACAATTATTTCATTCCCATTTTGCCCTCACTCATCTCCTCTTTTACATTTATTTTGCTTTTTCTCTTCCCTGCTTCTCTCTCCCAGTCTTGTTTTCCCTTCTCTCTGTTCTGTCTTGCATGTATCAGCCTTTCCTGCCACAAATCTACCCTATTAGAAGCTCCAAAGGGATTCTTTCCAATGGCCTCCCTTTGTGAACTCTGCCTTTTTTTTCTTTTTAATCTGCAGTGTTCCACATTACATTGCCATTGATTTAATAGACCACCATGAATTTTACTGCCTGTCAAACAACAGCACAATTATTTTGAGTTCTATTGTGGCAGAGCTTGACACCCAGCTCTGGATCACCTTACACTTTTCACCCTTGCTAGAGCGCGCTTGAAAATCCAGGATAATGTTATGTGCAATTCCAGGACGGTGTTTTGTGGCATTGTTTTAACTCAGCATTTCAGGGATTGAAGGATTTGGCTGTCGATGGATAAAGACTCCCAATTACCTGAATCTAGAAATGACAAGTGGAATGTGGAAGTTATTACAGGGGTGTTTAAAAACCCAAACCAATTCCCTTCTTCCCTCTCGCTGCTCCCAGCCCTGAATAAACGAGATGGGAAGAAGTCACCATCGTAACTGTTGGTTCATTGGTCATGGGCTGATCCCAAGAGCTTCCCAAGCAGGATGCTGAGTCCTCTCTTGCTTGGCATTAATGGGTTGCTCTGTGTGGGAAAGAGGTTGGATCCGTGTGGCTGGAGGCACATTCCCCACGGAGAGGCAAAAAGTGCTGAGTACTTTGAGAGCCGGTGCTGGCGCTCACCAGCGTGCAGCAGATTTCGCACGTGGAAATTCCAGATGTACGAGTGGATTCCAGCTGTATCCAAAGAAAGGATTCATCCTGGCTCGTTCAGGATGAGTCAACCCTTTGTGTCCCTGTTTAAAGAGCTCCTTCTATCATCTGGCGTGCCCAGGATAAATAGTTTCCCCGATAACAGGGATAACAGGTTGGGTCCGTGTTGTCCCAGGGGCTGCACGTGCCGAAAAGTTCCAACTCCGGCATGGAATACATTGAGGAATTATATCCTGTGAATATCTTAAGGAATAGAAACAGGTTTATTAGTGAAAGTTTGGACTCAGAAGAATGAATGGCTTACCAAGGGCAAGAGTGAGTCTGAGTTGTGCCTGGGACCTGTTTCCGGTGTCTTTGATTCCAAGATGTTTTCCTATCCCTGCTGAACATGGTCCTTCCCACAAAGAAATGCTCTCCTCGGGGTCCGAGGCAGATGGATTTGGATTGTGAGTGATCACAGAAAGCTGTTTTGGTAATCCAGATGGATTATGGGCTTTTCCTTTGACAGAACTTCCCTGTTCCCAAGAGAGCTCCTGGTTGTGCCGAGGGTGTAACGTCAGGGTGTGGGGATGCTCATCCTCGCCCACCCCTGAGTTAGGGCTTTTGGAGAGGTTTGCTCCACCTGTTCTCTGCAGTGGAGAAGGTTTATTGTCTCCTCTCAGGAAGCTGGTGGATGATACACGCATCTCGCTGGTCTCCATCGTACACAGGGCTTGAATTTGTCCTGTTACGGACAAAATTTGTCCTGTTTTTGGCTCAGGGTGGGAAATCCATGGGCTGCGTAAATCTTCCAGGGAACCTCGTGCAAGATGTGGTGGCTCTGCAGTGCATAGGCTGGGAACCTGGCAGAGCAGGCAGCTCTCTGTGCTTTACGGCCTGGGCAGAAGTAGGATTGAGCCCAGGTCCCAAAAATTTAAAGTTTAAAAGGGCCAGTGCCCTCCTTCCCCAACTTTGTGACAAATGTGCCTTGTGATCCGTTGTGGAGATCCCAGTCAGCCAGAATAATGAGGTGGCAACTCAATTTATTGCCTGCAGCCCTCTAAAGCTCAGGAAGTGCTCTTTTAGCCCTCAGCTGGTATTTAATCAACGTATCATAACTTTTATTAAGCCTAAATGCAATGCTCCTGAGATGCTAAATTTAAAGCGTGCCTGAGAACCAGGGCCGCTTTTGTTTGATTTACATATCACAGCATCATGCAAAATGGGCCCAGGGTGACAAGGAGCCTGCATTCCAGGCTCAGGAGGCTCCAGAGAGTTTTGTCCTGCTCTGACACCTCTGATACATCACCAGGCACCAGGATGGTGGGGGGGGGGGTTGGAACCTTTGAGGCTCTTCATTATAGATGAAGAAATTGAGCTGCAGTGACAGCGGCTTCACCTGAGCATCAAAGGGCACCTCTGGGTCCTTGCAGAGGTGTCTCCTGCAGGTCCACGGGCAGGGAAAAGTTCTCACACCTTTCCCAGGAAGAAGAAAAAAAATGCTGTGTCCACACACTGAGCTCTCTTGGCCATCCCATGACACCTCCCTGGGGGGGGAACACTGTCCAGGGCCACGGTGGGGTCCCCATCCCTGGAAGGACTGAAAAGCTCTGTGGATGTGGCACTTGGGGACGTGGGTCAGTGGGGCCTTGGCAGTGCTGGGGGAATGGCTGGGCTCTGATCCTGGAGGTCTTTTCCAACCTGAAAAATTCTATGATTTGCCCTCCTCCTTTGCCCTCCCCACATCCTGCTCCAGTCTCCCCAGTGCTCCTCAAAGAGGACTCCACCCCTCAGTCCCCTGCGCCTGCACGTGGGCAGAGAGGCTCTGCTTGTACCTCCCTGCTGAGCTGCCTTTGCCAACTTCTGAGCTGGGCAATTTCAGAGGCATCCAGGTCCAAATGCCCAGGAAAGGCAGGTTGGCTTGGCCAATTTGTGCCCAAACCACACCGGTTCCTGCCTTGGCCAAAAAACCCTCTGTAACCGGTGCCACAAACTTGCCTGGGATGAACAATGTGTCCAGAGGGGATGGATGGGGAGGGTGAGGGAGTCAGAATCACACCCTCGTTTCCGACTCTGCGAGATTCCCAGGAGGTTTGCCAGGAAGTGTAAAACTTTGGCAAGTGTTGGAAACGGGCTTAAAACGCTAAAGACAATATTTAAACCCCATGGAAATTCTAAAACAAGGGTGTTATTAAAGTGGAATTAAGGACAAAGGAGTTGCTAATATCGACAAGAAAAGGGAGAATTAAGAATGTTTGGGTTTAAAATAGTATTAGGATATTAGCTGAAACCTAGAAATGAGGTTTATCTGTAAAACATTGTCTCTGAGAAGGTTTCAATTCATGGAAGAGATAATAACTTGATTTCAGACATCTCATAACACGTTCCCTTGTGCCAGGGCCATCCTGGGGCTGGGAGGGCAGCGTGCTGTGCGTTAGTCTAAATTAGAAGAGCCACTCAAATGGCAAGGGACAGGATTAAATCCCAGCATAAATACCCTTTGGAAAGACTATGAATCCTCGTGCCTCAAGGGAAAAGCCAAATTCAAGGGAGAATAGGAAACTTTTGAAAGGAAAAGCTCCATTTTGAATGGGGAAATTGTTAACCATGGTAAAACTTTGTTATTGCCTGGCTGGTTTCTAACCAAGGGAGGCATAGAGGAGCTGTTTTTTAATCTCAAAAAATAAAGATTTTCAAAGCACAGTCTTTCCTACTCACCGTGTTCTGAATGTGAGTTATGAATGTTTTTACAGTTATCAAAGACTTTCTTTCTCTCTTTTTTTTTAAAAAAAACACTGATGTAGTGGTAAAATGAGGAACTTGAGCAGGATAGAGTTGTGTTCTAGGTTTGCCTGGAGGCTGATGGCCTCACATGCAGGTCTGGCCCTTGGCCATAGTTTAGTCTGTGAGCACAAAAGCTGTTGGACCCAGGATGTTGCCATGGCCAGCAGGTGAAGAGAAGGGACATTTCTTCAGCAGTGTGAGGACACATCTGGAATCCTGTGGGCAGTTTGGGGACCCCAGTGCAAAAGGTGCTGCCAAACTGGAGCAAGACCAATGGAGACCAATAAAATGGTTGAGGGGATGGAGCCCAGGACAAATGGAAGGTGCTGGGACAGGGACAGAGGGCTGGGAGGATTCCATTCTTTGGAGATATCGACCATTTGGTGTTTTCTTCTTTGAGGTTCATAGAATCCCAGAATGGTTTGGATTGGAAAGGACCTTCAAGACCACCCATTTCTACCCCCTGCCACGGGCAGGGACACCTTCCACCATCCCAGGTTGCTCCAAGCCCTGCCCAACCTGGCCTTGGACACTTCCAGGGATCCAGGGGCAGCCACAGCTTCTCTGGGCACCCTGTGCCAGGGCCTCCCCACCCTCACAGGGAACAATTTCTCCCCAATATCCCATCTACAACTGCCTCATTCAGGTTGCTCCAGATGGTGAGAGCTCCCACCTGCCTTCAGTGCCTCACAGGGCTCTGTGCACTGCGGTCTTCAGGCTGAAGTTGCTGAGGTGGCTGGTGGAGACCCAGTTGGACCAGGGCCATCAGAATTAACACGGTTGCCTTCCAGTGTCTGGTGCTCCATGAATCAGGAGACACCTGGCAGCTGGAAAAGCGGTGAAGAGCCAGGCAGGGACAGGTTCAGCTCTCAGCCAGAGCCTTGCAGTGGGAGAATGTTTGGCATGTGCAGAGAGCAGCAAAGTTTGGATGGAATTTGTGTACGCTCAGAGAATTTTTTGTGTCCGAAGCTGATGGGCTGCGCTGTTAAACCGTGGAGCAGAGAGAGACTGCCTTGTTTATCTTCTCTGAATCCATTGCAGACTCCATAAAGATTCAAGAGACTTTCTGGCTGGTTGTCCATGAGGACTAAGAAATCACCTTATTTATAAAGATGAGATGAAGTTCTCCCTCTGCCTGGGGCAGGTCAGAGATGGAAGGAAACAAAAACATCCTTGAGGCTTGTCTGAAATACCCAATGGAGCAGCTCCCTGTGGCTCAGGCAGAAGGTCTGGAGGCAAACAGGCAGTGCAAGGTCATTCCTGCATCCCATGGCTGTCTCCTAGTCGGCTGGAAGTCGAATATCCCTGGCAAACGCTTTTGTCATTAAATATATTCTTTAGCACACAGATGATTCCTAAACTAAGCTATAATTATTGGTGGAGCTGGCAGTGGTGCCCGCAATTCAGGTTGCCAAACATTTCCCATTAAAAGATTCTCTTTTCCAATGCTAAATCCTTGCCAACACGAAACAGTTCAGGCTGAAATTTTCGGTTGCAGGCCGTTGGCTCGGGCTGGGCTTTGTGTACACGATATTGTGTGTGTGTGTGTGAGGAGGCAGGAGGGAAATAGAGTTTAACCAGATCCAAGAGTGTGATACAGGGAAAAGGCATTGTTTTATAGTTGTTTAAGGGAAAAAAAATCCAACACCCACATTGTCGAGAAATTCTGGCGCTTTCATTCTTTATATTTTTATTTTCACAGGGAAAATTGTGAAATTTGGCTTTGGGACCGATCTGAGGCTTTGAACTCCTTCAAACTCCCTGCTTTTGGCCCAGTCAGGTGCCTCTGCAGATGTGCTGAGAAGAAAAGGTTTGCCCTGAAGTTTGTCTGGAGCTTGTGCAGCCCAGGGCTTCAGGAAGGAAGGAGGATTCCTCCTTCCCAGGGCAGGTTGGCAGCCTGGTGTGTGGTTTGGCCCTGGAATAATGAGAATGGATTCTGTCCACGTTTGTTTCTCACACAGTAGGGAGGCAAACGCACTGATTGTGTGGGATAAGGGATTTCTGAGCAGAGGTGGGAGGGGAATACGGAATGGATCATCCAAGGAGACGAATGGGGAAAGGGTGGCTGTCTGTATAGTGAGGTGTGTAACTCCTTGGAAGGTCTTACAGCTTCTAGGTTGCTCATCCCAGCTGTTTGCAGGACCAGCCCACAGCCCTTTGTGCCCACATCGCCTTCCCTGGGATCAGAGGTGGGTTGAGGCGAGAGTCCCGAGAGTGGGAACTTTCGGGAACTATCATTACAAGCACCATTTTTACCCTGTCTCCAAGGCTGGGGAGATCTTCCCTCTGAATCTTTTCTGTCCCAAAGCCCATCAAGCCATGCCAAATTTGCTGAGCTGTTTTGGCTGTACCATCAAAAAATTGTTCCCAGTTAGAATGCCTGGTTTAGGTGTTTTGGTTTGGTTCAGCTCTGCAAATAGAAGCACCTCGCTGGAAATGGTTGGGTTTTGGGCAGTGCAGGATCTGGACATGGTGATGCAGCTCAAACTCAGAAGAATATCCGGGAGCTGCTGATGGAAGGACCAGTGTTGAGTGTGCTGGGTGAGGCACAGACCCCTGCAAAAAACTGTTTGAACCCGAGTCAGGAGCATCAGGTCTGTGAAGAG
>VZTA01028460.1:202319-207127 GCA_013398855.1 Mohoua ochrocephala
AGCTCATGCTCACCATTCTCTTCTCCTCTGAATGAGCAAATTGATCTTTTTGTGAGCGCATGGAGATGACAAAGTGCATCAACAATCGAAAAAATTTTAAAAAGGGTTTGCAAAGCTGATTTGGATGTGGGGAGGTTGCTGGCCTTCGTGGCCTGTCCTTGTAGGAACAGATAACGGCGGCTTACAAGAGCAACATCCTGCTTTGTGATGTGCCATTATCAGCTGCTATTTCCCAGGGGGTGCTGATGGGATCGTGATTATTATTTTTTTTTTACTGGATGATGGAACATGAAAGAGTCTTGACCCTCTTCATAGATTCAGTTTGTTGGGTGAATAATTCTTCTTGGCTCCAATTAATTTTGACACCGGAGTAAATCTGTCAACAGTGGAAACATCTGCAGGAGTCATGATGGAGCCAGGTTTTCAAATGAAGGGGACACCTGCAAGAGGTCCCTGTTGCCTTCAGGATTCCTTTTCCTGTGTGGATCAGCCATGAAATGAGCTGTATGTCCCTCGTAATTTATGGAAGTGAATCCATAATGCGGAGTCAAGAAAGGGGTGCTTTTTAATGCCTCCTTCTCACGTGATGGAAATCAGGGTTTCCTTTCAGTTCTTTGCTCTTATTTGGGCACGATTCCTCTTCTCCTCTTCCCCACCGACTTCCCATCTCATGGGCTTTGTAGCACTGGTTAAAAGGTTGGACTCTATAATCCTGGAGGTCTTTCTGACCTTAAGGATTCCATGACTCCGCAGTTGTGCTGAAATCCTCCACCCACAACGAGGAGATCTTCCATGTGTTTTGGGGACTCGAGGGCACTGCCTTGATCCTGCTGGTGTCAATGAACACCTTGGCACCAGAACACGAGTTTGTGCTTCACTTTGACTCATCTGCAATCCCTAAGAGCAGAAAGTGGAGCTCTGAAACGCCTTTCTTGGTTGGTTACATGCCAGCTGAAGGTGGGCTTGAGCATCTCAGCTGAGACTTCGCATTTACCATCATGGAGGGGTAGAACAAAAGTGGATCCACCCTAATCCCACCCTTAGGTCATCCCCCTGGCTTGTGTCGGCTTTGAAGACGCCAGATTCCCTTTTGCTGGTGGCATTCAGACCTGGGCCCATCAGAACTCTGTTCTTCCCGTGGCAACCCATAGGTTTCTTTCCCTGAAACCCGCTCGGTGTTCGTGCCCTTGCGCAGACATTGTGTTATGACAGGGTGTCCTTTGTGCACAACCCCACCGACGGCGGCAGTTTCGGAGCTCTAATCCCAATAAGTTTTTATGCTCAGCGCTGGCTTGATATTTCCTTTGGTCATCCTTGTAGAATTACTTTCCCCAAACTGTTGTCGACTTGGGTCATTTCGTGTTACTTGTTTGAACTTGTCAAATTTCATTTCAGACATGGGTAGCACTTGACTCATATTTACTTCAAACTCCTCTTCCTGCAGTTCATTGCTTTCATTATTTATAGGTGTTCTTGAAAGCATATCTGTTAAGCTCCTTACTGGGCCTGTATTTCACATTTAATGAGTACTTTTGCAATTTCATTACATTTTTTTTCTGAAGTCCAGGTGGCTCATTGTACAATGGGTTTTTCTCTGCGGCTCCTGGTGCTTTATGGTCTCTTTCAACCTTGATTGAATTCTTCCCATAAACATAGTCATGAAAATACTCGAGACCTAAAACAATTGCCAGGATTCTAAGTGCAGGCAGAGCTTTGGGTGGGTTTTAGCCCCTGGCTCAGATTGTCATCTTGCCAGAGGGTCAGAGCCAAAGTGACCTTGCATCGCTTTGGGTCTTAATACTCCCAGGTAACCTCGGAACGTTCCAGTGTTGATGCTTCTATGACAACTCCTCTTTACACCAAACCTTATTCTATTGTTGTTTTCAGTTGTCTTGGAGTTGTTCTGGACTCTCTGTGAGATCCAAGTGGCCCAGTGGGAAGGGACCTGGGGGTGCTGGTGACAGCAGCTGGACACGAGCCCAGGTGTGCCCAGGTGGGCAAGAGGCCGATGGCCCCTGGGCTGTCCCAGCCATGGTGTGTCCAGCAGGCCCAGGGCAGTGACTGTCCCTCTGTGCTGGGCACTGTGAGGCACCTCCAGTGCTGGGGACAGTTCTGGGAAATCACAACAAGAGAGACATGGAGGGGCTGGAGCGTGTCCAGGAAAGGGAACGGAGCGGGGGAAGGGGCTGGAGCACCAGGAGCGGCTGAGGGAGCTGGGAAAGGGGCTCAGCCTGGAGAAAAGGAGGCTCAGGGGGGACCTTGTGGCTCTGCACAAGTCCCTGACAGGAGGGGACAGCCGGGGGGGTTGGACTCTGCTCTCAGGGAACAGGGACAGGACAAGGGGAAACGGCCTCAGGCTGTGCCAAGGGAGGTTCAGGTTGGACATCAGGGGGAATTTCTTCCTGGAAAGGGTTGCAGCAAGTCTTGCACAAAGAGCCTTAGTCAGGGAGTATCCCTCTGTCGTTGCAATATTATTAGCAGGAAAAACAGTACCTGTGCTCTTCTGCATTCCCCAAAAACTTCCTGGCCAGAGGTTACATAACCCCACCTGCCTTAACTCACCCACCCTCACTTGGCCAACTGCAAAGCTCTACTGAAGAACATAAACATGTCTGTGTTCTCAGTGCTCGTGGTTATCCTAAACATGCTGCTGCTTCAGTCTCATGGTAATCCTCCGAGATCTGGGCACGATATGTTAGTGCTGAGATTACCCTACAGAGATGTTTGCTTGCATCTCCTGAAAGAATTACCGAGCAGAAATAGGAATCTTTTCCATCAGCCTTACCCAGCTTCCTAATACGAAAATCCTCTGGAGTTTGGAAGTCTAGACTTGCACACATCAGACATGCCTGCAGGCTTCCTTCAGATGTTTCGTTGTGGTTTTTTTTTATTTGTTCAAATCCTTATTTTGCTTGTTTTAATGAAAGTGACTCTTTTCTGTCGGATACGTTGATTGGTTTCTGCATGCACTCGGTACGTCCTGTTTTGTCACCCACTCAGGTTCAGCTGTTTTGCCTTTTGGTGTCAGTGTGACTTCACAGGGTTGTTTGGAGAAAAGGAGGCAAAGGGAGGACCTTGTGGCTCTCCACAACTCCCTGACAGGAGGGGACAGCCGGGGGAGGTCAGGCTCTGCTGCCAGAGAACAAGGGACAGGATGAGAGGAAATGTTCTCAGGCTGTGCCAGGGGATCTTCAGGTTGGACATCAGGAGGAATTTCTTCACATAAAGGGTGGTCAGGCATGGAGGGGGCTGCCCAGGGAGGTTTGGAGTCCCCATCCCTGGAGGTGTCCAAGGAATGCCTGGACGTGGCCCTCAGTGCTCTGGGCTGGGTGACAAGGTGGAGATTGGTCACAGGTTGGACCCGATGGTCTTGGAGGACTTTTCCAAACTGTGATCCTGTGTTGTGGTGCATAATTCTTATGGAACTGCAGCCGTAGTCGTCAATGTTACGGCTGGTGGCGTGACTTGGGTCCCTCTTTGTCACCAACTGCCTTGAGACCCACTGCTACACCCCCACCAGAGCTGGACACTTCCCAGTCTCCCTTGGTTGCTCCACCATGCTGGTCTCTGTGTGTCCATCAGCCCATTCCTGCTCAATTCAGTCCCAGCCTGCAGCATTTTTGTTAGTCTGTGGAGCCACTTTTTTGCTGCTCCCAGCAAAATCCAGAGGGATTCGGAAAGACTGATTTTGAACCCGATTTAATTTTTGAGGTATTCCAAAGGGAGGATCTCTGGGAAGTCTGGCACGCTGGAGCTGTAGAGGTGACACAGTGGCTCTTGCACAACCTCCACCTTGAACTTCTATGGGGGACAGGGGAAGGGAAGGGTCTGGAGGACTGGAGCAGCTGGATCTATGATTTGACCTTGGAGAGGGCAGGAGGAATTTGCCTGAAGGGCTGGGAGTTTGCCCGAGGTCTCGGAGTAGTCTGGAGCCCAGGCTGACACCAGAACACACCTGGAGCCTCTGGAGCTGGACAAATTCTGCCGCTTTTGGGCAGCTTTCCACGGCACATGGATTTGTTTGTTCCGTTGCTTCTCTTCCCTGTGACCGCATATGCGAGAAAGACGTTTCCAGGTCGTCTCCCCTCAAAATCTGCGTCACCCTCCCGTGCCAAGCTCTCCCAAGGAGAAAAGCGGAGCCACCAAAACAAAGGTAAACCAGTTGGATGAAGATTTCTCCAGCAGGCAGCCTCCTCCCCCAAAATCAGGATGCACCAAATAATGGAGCAAGCAAATACTAAAAAAAAAAAAGTCCCTATGTGCATCCCGAGCATTTAAAATGGCAGGGAAATTCTTGCTTTTTGGGAGTGACCAGTTCATTGCTTTGCTAAGTATCTTTCTAAGCCACCTCTTGTCAGAAGAAGAGAATAAATGAAAAGAGAGAAAGAGAGAGAGAGAGAAAAAGACCTTTGCATAGCTTGAGCCTTTGTGCCGTGCATTCAGACTGATTTGTACCCTTTGTAGTCTTAATTATTTGTGAGAGCAGGATAACAGGAGTACCAAGCTCACCCATTATTTCCTGCATAAAAAAAGGCACACAGAAGCCGCTGATCGGTTTTGAATTAGCAAACATGATACTAAAAAAAAAAAAAAAAACGGGGGGGGGGGGGGGGGGGGGAGGAGAGAGAGAGTGCATAAAAAAAATTCATTAATATCATCAGGGATTAGGAGGCTGATTAAAGTGTAGCTGTTAGCGTATGCAAATGAGCGATAGGCATTTATCAGAGCCTGTGCAAGCTGTCTCAGAGCTGTAAAGCCCACGTATGTTTTTCAGCTGATTAAAACAGTTTTAAGTTCTGGAGGATTTT
>VZTA01028460.1:207154-279491 GCA_013398855.1 Mohoua ochrocephala
TTTTGGAGAGAATAAAAAAAAAAAATTAAAAAAGCCACCATCATCTATCCTTTTCCTTTTGGCTAAATTCCTCTAAGTGCACTCCAACCATTTCCACTTGAATGCACTCACTCTCTCTCTCTCTCTTTCTCTTTCGGGTAATGAGAGTTTGGGAAGGAAATGAATGCAAACGAAGCACAAGGCTTGCGACAGCTTCCTTGGCTTCCAAGGAACTTCCAGAATGAGGCCATTGGAACATCTCTGGAACATGGACATGGTGCAGCCTGGCCCGGCTCGGGCCCTGGGGGGAAGAAGTGGGCTGGGGGCTCTTCCTCCTGGGCTTCATCGTGCTTGGGGGTCATGTTTGGAAGCCCTGCCTTGCTCTGGGATGGAACTGGGGTCTCCACCCAAGCCTCTCACGAGCCCAGCTTCCTGTTACAAAGGATTTGTTATTTCTACCCAGGCAATATTTCTTCCTCGTTTTGGAGGGGTTGCTAATGAATGGAATAGCAATGGGTAACCAGGCATCTGCAGGGGGGATATGGCGTGGGATGCAGTCCTGGACCTACAAGAGCTCAAACCCCATAAAAACCCTGTTCCAAACCCTGTAACAAACCCTGTTCCAAACCCCACAAAAACCCCATAACAAACCAGGTTACAAACCCTGTAAAAACCCTGTTCCAAACCCTGTAAAAACCCTGTTCCAAACCCTGTCACAAACCCTGTTCCAAACCCCATAAAAACCCTGTAACAAACCCTGTAACAAACCCTGTTCCAAACCCTGTCACAAACCCTGTAACAAACCCTGTAACAAACCCTGTCACAAACCCTGTCACAAACCCTGTAACAAACCCTGTAACAAATCCTGTTCCAAACCCTGTAACAAACCCCATAAAAACCCTGTAACAAACCCTGTAACAAACCCTGTTCCAAACCCTGTAACAAACCCTGTGAAAAACCCTGTTATAAACCCTGCAAAAACTGTGCTCCAAACCCTGTCACAAACCCTGTTCCAAACCCTGTCACAAACCCTGTTCTAAACCCCGTAAAAACCCTGTTCCAAACCCCATAAAAACCCTGTAACAAACCCTGTAAAAACCCCGTTCCAAACCCCATAAAACCCCTTTTCCAAACCCCATGACAAAGCTTGGAGGAGAGACACGTAAACCTCAGCAGAGGAGCGATATCAGAGAGGGCTGCAGCTACTCCGCACGGACACCTCCAGATTTCTCCTTCTGCACCCCACACCCCGTCGGGTCCGGTTGGCCTGGCCAAGGTTTGCTGAAGAGACTGGACTTGGCTTTATTCCGGAATCCCCAAGTGAAATCCCCAGAGGGGAATTTTTCAGGAAACAGGGATGCTTTTCAGAATGGTTGTTTGACACAGACACCCAAATTTGTTCTTTCTGCTGGTTTTGTCCATCTGCATCTCCAGCACTTTCCAGGAGAAGCCATAGTAAAATACATGGAAATGTCCCCCTTTTGTCACTAATATTGGGATTTTATGCACCCCTTCATCGACGCTACATTAAATTTCCCTTCCTTGGGGTATTGTCCATAATCAAAGTATTCTTTTTTTGTTGTTGTTGTTTATCAGAGATAAACAACTCCTCTACGTGGGACTCAGTTGGGAGAGGAATTTCACGGCCTTGGGAATCAACGAAAGCGGTTTTGGCAGACTGGAGTGAGGTGACTGGCTGAGGGGAGTGAACTCCTAGAGGAAATTCTGGAGTTGTTCTAGATCTGGGAAAATCACGGAGCAAGTGGATGAGGGCGGTTTTGTGCGGTTTATCACGTGAACCCAAAATGTATCACGTGGCTCTTGAGCTTATCCCGTATGTGGAGTGAGCATCATGGTAAGCGTTCCTTGGAAGAGCACTCTCAGCGAAGAGCCTGCCAGGTTTTCCATTATAAACCAACAATGGCATTTAAAGTGTTTATAACTTCGCTGTAAAATTTTGCTCTGTTGAAACTTGGCAAACGAGGGCCCTGCCCAACAGCGATTTTTTTTTTTTGTTGTTGTTGCCGTTGCGTATTTGGAAGTAAATCAGCTTGGCCATTTATGTTTTAAAAGATTATTTCTTTTGAGCCCCAGTCTCTCATTTCTCAGGCTGGCAAAGGCTCCCGGTGCCGCAGGGAAAATGCATCCAGCGTAGAGGACGGGCTTTGTGCCTGTCATTGAACAGCGACCCCTTCCAGTAATTGGGGAAGCACTCTGGCAGGTCCTGGACTGCGTCCCATCCCATTTCCCCCCTGCAGAAGCCTGGATATTCACTGCTATTTCATCCCATTCGTTACCAGCCCTTCCAAGACCAGGGAGAAATATTGCGGCTGGGTGGAAAATCGAAGAGCAGTGGAATGGGGCCAGGTCTGGAAACAACCTGGGAGTTGAAACCTGAGTGGTTTCCTGGGTCGGGAAACCACGGAGCTGGGAGCACAGCTGGGCTCGGGACAACCGGTGGAGCACCAGCGATGGCGGGTCCTGGTGGGTGCAGCTGGAGGGAACGTGGCCGAGCCCAGCAGCAGGGACACGGGGGTGTTCCTATGGCAGGACGGGCACAGCTGCCCCCGGCCCTGGGATCCTCAGCGTGGGAAGGGCATGGACCTGCTGGAGTGAGTCCAGAGGAGACCATGGAGCCGCTCCAAGGGATGGAGCCCCTCCGCCCTGGAGCCAGGCTGGGAGAGCTGGGGATGTTCAGCCTGGAGAACAGAAGGCTTCAGGGAGAACTTAGAGCACCTTAGAGTGCCTAAAGGGGCTCCAGGAGAGCTGGAGAGGGACCCTTGGACAAGATATGGATGGAGAGAACAACAGGGAATGGCTGTAAATTGAAAGAGAGTGGGTTTAAATGGGATATTGGGAAGAAATTGTTCCCTGTGAGGGAGGTGAGGCCCTGGCACAGGGTGCCCAGAGAAGCTGTGGCTGCCCCTGGATCCCTGGAAGTGTCCAAGGCCAGGCTGGACAGAGCTTGGAGCACCCTGGGATGGTGGAAGGTGTCCCTGCCCATGGCAGGGTGTGGAATCTGGTTGGATTTTCATGGTCCTTTCCAGTCCAGGCCATTCTATTTGCTCTTTGCTTTATTCACTGTTCCTTTTCCGATGACAAAAAGGAGCAACGAATGATGACTCGTTTAAATAAATAACTGGTGCCCAAGCTGACATTTCTATGGCCAAGTGTGGGCTCCCACCTTGAAGCTGGTGAGAAGTTCTGGTTGTGCCGCATCCAGGATCAAACAAGGAAACGACAAAGGCTTAGAGATGATACAAAGACTTCCAAGCGTGGCTGGAGTGACAATATTGTCTGTTTTTTCCCAGGAAAGAATGACTAGAAAATTAAATGACTGCAATAAACGGTATAAAGGAGGTCAAGCAGGCAGTCAAATTTATTTTTTAGACAATTACTACAGTGTCTCATTCAAAGGGACACTGAATAAACTTGAAAGGCAACAGAACTGAAACTGATAAAAAGACACTTTTGTGAGCAATTCATCCATAGCCTCGGGCATTCATTGCCCCGAGATATTGCTGCAGCCAAGTTCTCCCGTTATACTACCCAGGAAAAAAGCTGTTAGAAAAGATAGGAACCGCCACATTCCAGGACTCACGGGAGGTTGTTCCACAGCAGCCTGGTCTGAGATCTTTCTGCATCTCCTCCTGGCGTCTGTGGGGGTGCAATGACACTGGTCCCAGACTTTGGTGGTGTTCTGAGCAGGTCTGGCTGTCAGGATCCCCCACCATCTGGAGATTTTCATATTGCACCTGGCCCCCCGAGAGATGGCACCGTGCTGGAGCTGGCAGGAGAAGAAGGTTTGGCAATAACGAGGAAATTTGGGAATGTTGATTTCCCCCAGGGATGGACGCACCTTTCAGGACAGAGTGCTCCAAGTGGCTGCTCCCGCCCTGGGAAAGGAGGAGCATTGGGAGCTGACCCGTGAAGCAGAGCTGGAGATGGGAAGATCCCCGTTTCTTCCCTCCTGTGGGAAGCTGTGGATAGACAGGACACGCCTCTCCAGATGGGTGCCCCAACCAAACAGAGCACTTGGTTTGTTTCAGCTTTTCTTCCAAATTCAAGCAGGTGACGCCTTCGCTGGGTGACAAGGAACGGAGAATCCCACAAAAGAGGGGCTCATGGAATGCCCTGCTCTGTGAGGCCAACTCAGATCCATGAGGAACGATCTCCAGGCTGAAGTGGAGGAATTTCTGCGTTGGGGATGAGCCGCAAAGAGGATGAACACTCCAGCTGGAACCACCGTGCTGTTCCCAACCGAGGCGTCCCGAGTGCTGACTGAAGCGGGGAAAACCCCACGGAAATAGGATGTCATCAGGATCAGGGGATCACTTAGGTTGCAAAAGCCCCCTAAGATCATCGAGTCCCTCCAGCATTGCCAAGGCCACTGCTAATCATGTCCCTAAATGCCACCGCCTAGAGGTTTTTGAGTCCCGTGTCCTTCTCTCCAGGCTTGAGAAAACAAACACCCTGATTACTGCATTTAACAATTCCTTGGTCTCTCACCTTATGACATTTAATTTTTTTGGGTGTCTACCTACATGGAGTTTTCAGGTGAGAAGTCATCTGCAAACAGATTTATAATTGTCTGCCAAAGGTTGCCTCCCCCAGGCTAGAGCTGTGAAATTTTTGTGGTTTTACTCGAGACAAAAAAGTTATAAAGCTGCTTTTTTTTCTTAAATAGCATCAATCAATCCATTCTGAAATGTGTCCTTCCATGGAGCCTTTCAGCAGGGAAGTTGTGATCCAGCCAGGTGAAGATTTCATCGTCCGTCTGCCGAGGATGATTCCTGAATTTCCAGAGGAGCTTTGGGGCAAATTTTCTCCTGCTGCTCTCCTTGACGAGGCAGTTTGGAGACACGAGCAGCTGCCGAGACAGAGGAGCTGTACAAGAAGAAATACAGCCCGACTCCTAAGCATTTTTTGGACCTCTCCGAAGGCTGGCTGCAGTCTCGCGGAGCTGGCAGATGAAATTGGAGTCCAAGATGTATTGCAGTAATTCTGCCAAGGAAGTGCTAACAACAGGAAACACAATGCAAATATAATCGAGGTCATCAGCCCCTTTTCCTTGCATAAGTACTTAAATATGTGCTGGTATTGCAGTTACTTAACTGTAATTGCTCAGGGCTTTACGGTCGCTGAGCTTGTATTCTTCCCTCAGGTGATGTATTGGTTTCTGACCCTCCTTGGGCACGCCCTGTAAATATTTACACACCTCCAGTCCACGGCTTTGTGTGTTTATTCAAAGAGGGGGACAATTAACACGCAGGGGAAGGAGTTTTCCAGGCTCCTTCGAGACGTGGTAGGGGACAACGATGGATGTGAGAGGCACATCTGAAATGTGTCACTTTTGGAGGGGTCCAGAGCAACTTTTTTTCATTGCTTCGGGTGGGGAAAACCTTCTTTGAGCAGCCGCTGAGTGGTGCTTGAATTACCACCATTTAAAAGACACAGACTGCTCACAGATGGCACTAAACTTCCTCCCACGCCACTGCCAGAGGGTCTCCTTGGTCCCTCCAACCCCCCGAACTCTTTCCCTCCGGACTCTTTCTGGTCCAGCTGGCCAGGGATGGCCGTGCGTGGCACTGACAGAGTTAACCAGGATGAGGAGATCATTTTCACAGCTGACTGCTCTGCAATGGGACGACAGAGATGCCGAAGAATATTTACTAAAAGGCAGAACATTTGTGAAAAAAAATATATCCAAGCACACATAATTACCACAGCATATCATGCTTTCATTTTGCAGCTTTCTTGATAACTTCTGGCACAGCTCTCTGGCAGGGAGAGCGTGGGTTAGTGAACAAGCCATCCGTGCCTCCTTTCCCATCCTTGATGTGCCAAAGAATTGGATACAGCCCCAGCTGAAGCTTTAGTCTTGGTTTAATGTGCACTTGCAACTGGCACATTTATGGTTTGCCATCCAGACCGGAATAGAGGGACCAGGTACCCGAGGACAAGGTGCAGAGGACCTCCTTGGAGTAGATTATCCCAGTGCAAACCATGTTGTGCACCTTCCACCTCCCTTGTGTGTGCCTTGTTGGGGAGAGTTGCCCACCAGAGAAGAAAATGATGCCTGGGACAGGTAGGACACTCACTTTTCTGACTCAGAGTGATGCACCTCAGCCAAAATGTTCTGAATGCTGCTAAATCCTTGTTCTCACTCGATTTCCTTTGCCTTTTTAAACAGGAAGTCTGTTGAGAGACACCCACGTCTCCTTCCCACGGTTTCCGGAGTGGATTCTGCCTGGTTTCCCCTGGTGCAGGTGAGGAAATCCTATGGCCCGGGTCTGGGGCACGACCATGGTGCACAAAGGGAGCACCCACTTCTGGAATCTGCCTCCAGCACACCCAATCCTTGCTATTTTCACCACTTCCTGGCACTGTTTTGCTGTGCAGGATGAGGTTGCAGGTGGCAGCTTGTCACCGTGGGAGATACCAGGGAGTGGACACTGGGTGCCAGAAAGATTTCCGCAGTCCCAGGAACACTGCAGAAGGGCATCCCCAGGCTCCGTGGTGCTCTGGGAGCAGGTGCAGGTTGGATGGGATGTTCTTTGTGTCCAGTGTCCCAGAGAGATCACCGGGGTTGTGGCTGCTGAGTCCCTGGTGTGACAGGTCCTGTTTCTCCAACCTGTTAGAGCTCAGCTCAGCACGTTTGGAGACGTGGGTTCACTTCTTGGGTTGCAGAAGCGTAAAATGACCCTTCCATGAAGGATTTCTGATCCCACAGGGCTGCCTTCAGCAGTCTCTCAGCACTGTGGCTGCCTGAAGAGTTTCTTTCAGAAATGGGATCACGTTCAGAAGCATTTGCAGCATCTGCTCCCTTTGATGCCTTGGTGGTAGGGCTGGGGGTCGCAGGGACAGCTGAACAAAGGTTTTCTACATTTATATCTTACACTTTTGTAATATCCTATCCTATCCTATCCTATCCTATCCTATCCTATCCTATCCTATCCTATCCTAATCATATCATATCATATCATATCATATCATATCTCATATCATATCATATCATATCATGGTTTGTGTTGGAAGGGACCTTAAAGCTCATCTCCTTCCACCCCCTGCCATGGGCAGGGACACCTCCCACTAGCCCAGGTTGCTCCAAGCCCCATCCAGCCTGGCCTGGGACACTTCCAGGGATCCAGGGGCAGCCACAGCTTCTCTGGGCACCCTGTGCCAGGGCATCCCCACCCTCTCAGGGAAGAGTTCCTTCCCAATATCCCATCTAACCCTGCCCTCTGGCAGCGTGCAGCTGTTGCCCCTTGTCCTGTCCCTCCATCCGTTACCCAGAGTCCCTCTCCAGCTCTCCTGGAGCCCCTTTAGGCACTGGAAGGGGCTCTAAGTTCTCCCTGAAGCCTTCTCCGGGCTGAGCACCCTCAGCTTGCCCAGCCTGTTTCCAGAGCAGAGGGGCTCACGCCCTCGGAGCACCTGTGTGGCTCCGTGTCCTTATTGATCCCATTGCAGCAGAGGAAGTTGGATGTGCATTGTCATCCTTATGGGAGTCAACACAACCCAACAAAAGCCTGGGAAAAGGCCCAGCCTTGCCCCCATTCACAGCTGGGCAGCACAGTCCCAAAGGACATGGCGGGAGCTGCGGGATTCCTGCCCGGAGACGGGAGTGACAGGGAGCTCGGGAGCCTTTTTTGCCTCTCCCAGCAGATGGTCCTTTCTGCCTTGGAATGCCTCTCTCGGCTAATGGATGTTACGAGTAGTTTAGCTCTAGTTTCGCTGTACGGCCTTTTGCAAATTCAATTACGGAGCCTCTTGTCTCGCCACAGTCGGGATTGTTCTCAGCCTAATATCGTGTTCGTCAGGCTCTTGTTTTGTTCTCCTTGCAGCCCAAGATGTCCTTGTTGTGAGCCCGAGCATCTCCTCCGCCTCACGGCCCTGCTACCTTTGCGCGCGACGCTTCTGCTGCTCTAAAGATACCAAAAGGTTTTAATTACGATTAAGCCAAGTCATTTCTGCAGTTCTGAGCTGTAAATAAACAGCCTGTTTTGGATAATGGAGGTAATGGTTTGCATTTCAACTCTACTTCTAACCTCTGATTTCTGCTTGTAATATTTTATGTGGTTAAATCAATTTTTTCTGCCATTGAATGTAGCTTTTCTTGCCTTTTTTTTTTCCCCTTTTTTTTTTTTAACTTGGTTGTAAAGCATGTGTTTCATCACATCCTTGTTACCCTAGGACATGCCTGCTGCCGTTAAACTCGCCTGTAGTCATGCTCCTTTTCAGAGGGGTCTGGAACGGAGAGGAGGAATATTTGTTGTTTTCTCCCGTTGCTGACAAAGGAAGGAAATGCTTTCACTTACTAAAAGCCAGGTAAAAATCCAGGCTCTGGGATGTGGATGTGTTTTCTGAGTTCACAGCCTGGTTTATGGTACGGGGTGCTGGGCTTGGCACACACCTGGTTTGGGGTCACCGCCCTTCTGCACGGCCTCAGTCAACCCCGGGCTGCAATCAAACCATCGCTGCACGACTGTTAAACACGCTCTTCATTTCCAGAGCTGCTCTAAACATGCTTTACGAGGGCAAAGTGACTTCTCCAGGCAGGGAATTAATGGTGATTATTTCGGCGGACAGGAAATATAATATGTATCATCAGTGCAAACTGACTTAAGCCAGCCAAGGAGTTATCGTCGGAGTATTTTCATCTAGGTCACTTAAAGCCTTCATTAATTAAATACTGCTGTGTGATTTCTTTCCAAAGTTTAATCTACAATCTGGATTTTTGATTAAAATACGTGCAATTTCAGCCAGCTCCTCACAGTGACCACACCGTGGTTTTACAGAGTCCTCAGATGTCACCGCTGTTGCCTTGGATTTTTCTTCATGGTGTGCTGCTGGAATTGCCCTTTGGATCCTGCCTCAGCCGCTTCCCCAGCACCTTGCACCAAATGCAAAACCTCTGGTTTTGCTGGTCCTCTCTGCTGCCACACCCTCCTGACTGGTGTTGGTTTGTGCAGGAGGAAAGTCACATTTTGAGGCAGGGAAGAGGGGGGAGAAGGGGATGCTCTTCATCCAGTTTGGTGGTGGCATAGGAATTTCAGCCCGGAACTGCATGATATAATTTGAATATGTCTGTATTGCTGGCAGGTCATGGAGCCCCAGCATGGCTTGGGTTGGAAGGGATCTTAAATCTCATCCAGCTCCTGCCCCTGCCATGGGCAGGGACACCTTCCACTATCCCAGGTTGCTCCAAATCCTATCCAACCTGGCCTTGGACACTTCCAGGGATGGGGCATCTCCTGTTGTAATTTCCTCAGACTTGCAGGACCTTCGACTCCATAACGTTGGACCATCAGTTGCTCCTGGTAATCTCTGGTAACGTTCAATTACTCCTGGGTCACGTGGTAGCTGAGTGAAGCCTTTTTCCTCCAAGACAGCATTTGCTGCTCCATGAAATGCAGCTCCTCGGCCCCTGGATGCTTCCCAAACACGTTGGTGGTCAGTGGCCCTTTTCCTATGGAGATGGCAGGGAACAAATGGCTTCTGCAGAGCTTCGCTGACAGTGTTGGTGTCACCTTTGAGCTGCCTGGATTGTCCTCCTGAGCAGGTGGGAATACAAGGAGCAGAGAGGAGCAGGGAATAAGAGACGCAGGGAATTCCTAAACACATTTTTCCAATTAAAACACCAAATCCGGAGCCTGTATGACCATAAAGTATTGCATGCGTGCATCACTTTAAAGACCTGCCTAACCCCCTTCTCCAGACCACAGCCATTAACTCTTTTTTTTTTTAAGCCAATAATCAATGTGGGTCTAATTTGTTACATTGACATTTTTGCTGGTTTCATCTGAAAGAATTAATTAACAGCAAAATGTTTCCTTTCCAGGTGTAAGAGTGGGGGGGGGTGCTCAGCAGTCAGATGAGTTTTGACCTTTGTTGAGAGAACATTTAAATGAGGTTAAGCCTTGGATCTCGTTGATTGAAGATCTGTTGTCTGCTCTGCCAGATCTGGAAATGCATTACCCGGGCCTTCCAGGCAGCCTGGGCCCAGTGGTCTTGGCAGGGCAACTGGGAAGTGGCCAAAATGGGAAGTGGAGGATGTGAAAACAGAGCAAGCTCCGCCCTGGGTCCTCTTTCCCAACTCCAAGGCATCCTTCTGTCTTAATCTCTGCAGCTGCAGCTTGGCCAGGAGTCCCTGGGACCTGCACTCTGCTAATTGAAGTGCAATTGGATCAAGGCTGTCTCAGCCTGAAGAGCAGCTTTTCTGAGTGAAGCATCATCTCTAATGCACCTCGTGTTGATTCCAGTGGGCGATAGGGACCCGGGGAGAAGGGGAGAAGGGGAATGTTATCCAGGTACACCTGGATCTCCAGCACTCTCTTTAATTGCTTCTGGAGCTCTTCACCAGGGCCTCATCAATAGGGCTAGTTAGAGGAGGACTCAATTTATTTCCCACAAGAGATGGTCGAGTTGTTTTCTCTTTGTTATGGAGATTGATAAGAGCAATTGGATAAAGTCCTGGCTGCTACTTAACCACCTTTGATCTTCCTGGGCTCGGGTGGAGCCCGGCTGCCAAGCTGGGATGCTGCGGTGCATCCCGGGAGGGATTCAGGAACCTGGGGCTTTTCCTCCCGTGCTGTGGGAGCTTTTAATGCTTAACCCAAGGTTTTATTTTGGAAAACGTGTGATGAGAAATGCTGTACTGGTTAGGACGGGAGGATGATGGAGCACCCAGAGATGTGCTGGCGTTGCAATGAGTCCAAGGAAAAGTAGCAAGGAGCAGGTGCAGGCGTCCCCTGTGCTGCAAGGTCCCCCTCCTTCTCATTCAGTCTATCGTGTATCACAGGCCCAAGAGACACAAACCCTTGGATCAGTAAAATGACCTTTTTGGGCACCTTCAGACCCCTGCCTGCCCGGCACAGCCCCTCACGGACTCCCCAGCAAGCACCACAATTCTCCACGACCAGCTCCAGGCTCAGCTTGCACCCAGCGAGCCTGGATGCTCCAGGACCAGACATCCCCTCGGGCACGTCCCTGGTGCCAGCTTCCCTGTGCTGCCTCACTCATGGACCCATCGTGGGGCTGAGGATCCAGCCCAGCCCCGGTGCTGCTCCACGTTGGCCTCTTTGCTGGATTTTTTTCCAAGATGGGTGTCTGGAGCACAGTAATCGCAGTGTTTGGGAGGGCACTGGGATGCACATTGTCGTTTTTGTGGCAGATCCCACCCCTTCCTTGTGTGCTCTTCTCTGTCCTCCGTCCTCTCCTGAAGTCCTAACTAGTGCAACCTCAGAGAAAATTAATAATGGTATCCCTGAGAACAATTAAATGGTGTCTCCTTATCCATATTCTGCCACGGTTGGGAGTAAAGGAGTTTGAAAACAGCTGGAATAGCAAAGCCCGTTGGTTGTGTCCACCACAAGGTGGGAGGAGTGACTTGGGGGACGCCTCACACCCCAACTCCTGCCCTGGCAATTAGCGGGAAAGAGACAGAATCCATTTGGGTTTCAAAATTTAAATTCAAATGTATCTGTTAAAGAGAATTCATGCAGGGAATGCACTGGCTGCCACCCGCTGGGGCTGCTCAGGAGCTCTGGCAGAGGATGGCGCTGCTCCCTGAGGGGCTGATCCCTGGTTTAGGGCAGTCATGTCCACTCTCTGCAGGGAGCAGCAGCTGGTAGCAAACCTGACCTCGTGCCTTGATCACTTGAGGGACATCTTTTGAAGTGTCTCCTGGTGCTGTTTCCCGTGAGGCGCTTGAGAGGACAGGTTACCTGTCCCAAGGGATGGCTTTGCAGGTGGGCACATCACCCTCAGCATTCCTGGGAACTGTGGAAGCCCACACCTCTCTGGGAATGCTGGAGCCTCCAAATCAGCTTGAGGTGCCCCATTCCCAGTGGCTTCAGTATGAAGGCAGTGCTGGTGCCAAATCACCACATCCACGGCAGAATCCCCTCCAGCTGTGACCACGGAGGACACACAGACCTGGGGTCCTTCCCACACCCTCCAGCCACCCTCTCCTCCTCCAGCGACACAGACACAGTGGACACAGTCTGTCCCACCTCAGCAGCCACGTCCCCAGAGAGCTGTGTGCCCATCTGGCACAACCTGGTGCCAGATGTGTCTCTCCACGTCGTGGGCTGTGGTCCCTGGGTGGCACAACCTCTCGGTCGTCGTCCTTGGGGTTTCTCCTTGTGCCCAAGGATTAGCACCGCCGGGGAAGCTTTTTTTATGCCTTCATCCTCATCTCCTGCCAGGCATTTCTGGTGTGCCTGCTTTTAAGTGTCGTGCACTGGTGTACAGCTATTTACAGTGCCTGTTCCTGCTCTCCCAACAGTGTAAATCAAGATTAATTCCACTGAAGTTTATGGAGTTACGCCAGTGTAAAACTGACTGATAAGAGATTCGGGCCATTTTCATCAGGTTTGTTCGCTTGTTTGTTTGAAATTATATGTATTGCTGCGGAATGATAAAACGTGGGGATTCAAAGGCAGGTTCACTGCAAAATACGATTCAAAAGGTTTTTGACTTCACATAATACAGCAAAACAATCACTTACAGCAGTTGTATTTTATTGCGGAGAAGGATCACGGAGTTTGGAGGAGGAGAGGATGAAAATGAAGTGGAGGAGGAGGAGGAGGGGGAGAATGGAAGTTTCCCAACACAACCTCAAAGGCGCCAGTGGCAAACTGGGGTGCTGTTAACACAATATTTCATGGATGGTAATTTAAGCAGGTATCTGTGAGAATGAGGCTGAGTGGTTCCCAAAATCCCTTCAGTGGGGGACACACCAGCTCGGACCCCAAGCGGACAATGCAATTCCCTATTTTTTGCAAATTCATCTTGCCAAAGAGCCCCGCTGCACATGAAGGCAGTAAAGCCTCTCCAAAAGAGCTGCTGTGCCACCTGTCCTTGTGTTTGCTCCCAGACCCCCATCTCTGTTAACACACTGGAGGGTGAGGCAGTGCCCTGTGGGCAGAATCCACTCTGTCTTTGGGCATGTGGCTTGGAAAACCCATGGGTTCTTCTCCTTTGTGCTCTACAAAGCGAGTGGTCAGTGGATAAATAATTAGAGTTTCTTTCCCTGCTCTTCCTAAGGAGATTTTGAGCTGACATCTGGTTTCGCACACCTTGTGCCGACACAATTTTCCCTTCTTTGTGGGAGTTGTAGTTCCTGGTCTTTCACTTCTGGTAGGACACAGATTCACCCCAAGGAGCTCCTCCCCCTCTTGCCAGATGTCTGCTTGGAACAACCTGTCCTCCAGCATCTGCTGGCTTTCCCAGCAGCTCTTCCCAGCTCCCTCACCAAAATCTCCGTGGTTTTGGTTCCTTGAATGCAGAGGCACTTCGGAAGAATTCCGAGCTCCAGGCGGGTTTGCTCTGGCACAAGTATTTTTTAGATGGAAATAGTGGGATTCTGTTTCCTGTGGCTGTCAATGAATGAATTCACTCTTTACACTCGTGTTCACTGCTTGAGTAATTTATGCTCATTTCAGAGGACTAACATATTCCTCTCCATGTTTCCTTCCATTGGACGATGTTGCTTTGCAAAGCTGAGGTCCAGGAAGGACAGGTTTTGGGATTGCTTGTGGTTTCTTGTGTGGAAGATCGTGACGGGGGGTTTAATTACACAACTGCAGGGCTTTATTTCCTTGGCTGGGCAAGTAGGAGGCACTGAGGTAACCCTATCATGGTCTGAGGTTTCCCTCATCCCTCAGCGTGTGGCTCCTGGGAAGGGAACGGAGCACCAGGAGCAGCTGAGGGAGCTGGGAAAGGGGCTCAGCCTGGAGAAAAAGAGGCTCAGGGGGGATCTCTCTCCACCAAGGCTGTGTTGGTGCTGGGTGCTGGCTGGAGGTGTCCTCATAGGCCTGTCCTAAGCAGAGCCAGAAGGGTGGGGCTGTGCCAAATGCAGCATCCCTGCGGTCTCAGGGCAGATCCACATCCCAAGGCTGAGCTCTCTGGAGTGGTCCTTGCCCGGCAGAGGGAAACGAGCCTGGATTCACACAGGCAGAGGCAAAACCAACAGCAGATCTTCTCAAGCTCCAGCACGGATTTGTCCCAGCGTCCTCCCAAACAACCTTGAGTCGGGGTGATGTTTCCCTCCCACCTTTGTCCGCGGGCCCCACGCCCAGCGTCCTCCCCGTGCCGAGGAGAGGCTCCTGCATTATTCCAGAGCCTCCCCCCCCCTCCCCTGGAGCTTGCCTATGTAATGTTCTTCCCTTACAAATTTCATCTTGCTGCACTGTGCATCCAAACGATCCAGTGATGGAGCGCACAGGGAAAAAAAATTATAATGCCATTAAAAGTTATCATAAATTTCAGATCAGCATCACTTTTAATCCGATACACAATTTTACTGCCTCTATAAAGTAGGTGATTTGCAGTGGTCTGAGGCGTCTCCTGGCGCGTTTTACTTCTTTTTAAATTAAACACACCAACTTTGTGCTGAATTCAGAGTGCGGACATAAAAAAGGGGGTAAAAAGGAGAGGGAAGGGACATCAGATGGGAATTGCAATTGAATCTTTATATATGCCATCTTGGTACTGTGGTACTAAATATAGTGCCAGGTAAATAGATGTGCTGAAATATTCAGAATAAAAAACAAATGTTCCAATAGCAGAGAAACTGAGCATGGAAAATGCTTCCCCTCGCCGCTGTGCTTTAGAGGCTAAAATGCTGTTGTTTAAAACACTCTCTGCTGGAAGATCTTCTGTATCTCATGCATTAAATTATACACTGCGCACAAACACGGATTTTATATTTTGGATTGTATATTATGTGATTTCTAACCCTCCCCCCTGCCAATGGAGCGAGCAGTAAACCCAGAATATCCAATTAATATAAATATGACATTATGCCATTTGCTGATATGAAATTTTTAGGAGTGGGGATGGAAGCAGACAACGTTTCACGGAGAAATATTTGAAATTAAGATCGGAGATAAGGTAATTATGCACCAGTGATCAACGTTGCACCTGCTTGTAGGCCCAGAGGTGTCAGAGCCTGACAGAACCACCACGACCACCTGATGGGCTGGTCCCTCCCTCCACCTTTCTGCCCCGGTGATCCCCCACTTTTGGGCCAAGAGTTTGCAGCTGATCTCATCAATATCCTCTGGTTGTACCTCCAGCCTTTGCTCCAGGCCTTAAGGAGATCAAGAACTAACTGGTGGCTTTGCTGAGCTGCTCTTGGCCTTCAAAAAAGGCAAAATATTTCCCCAAGGTAATTCTGAAAATGTTCATCCCTGTTGTGTCTCACTTGAGTTTAATAAAATGACAAAAAATAATTAGAGCCTGGTTTTAAAAATGCTTTTCCCAGTCAGTCGTGGTTTTATTGTCTGTTAAAGAGGATTCATGAGGCTCTGGAGGTCAAAAAAAAAATAACCTAAAGGAAAAGCTCGTACAGTTCCAACCTCTTCCTCTCCTTCTCCCAGACTGGGAGATATTGGTTTGAATAAATTCACTTTTGCCAGTGAGAGCAAGAAACCAAAGCAGCCACGTTTCAGTGAAAGCCTGGCCCAGCAGCTCTCCTTTCCGGGTGACCACGGGGCTGACCAGTGCAAGAACCATTTCCCACGTGGTTTGGATGGATTAGTTGTAAAAGGAAGTGAATGGAGAGATCCAGCTCTAACTTCCCAAAAAGTTAAAGATAAAGAAAGTGTAAACCCAGCCCCGAGGACGTGGCTGCAGGAAGGAAACAAGCAGTTAAAGAGATTTAAAAAAAAAAGATATAATAATTCATTTTTTGTTTGAATTTCCAGGTAAACAGTTTTCCCTGCCAGCTCCATGCAGGAATGTGGATTTTTGGGCTGTCTCCCTGCCTTGCAGCAGCAGCTGTCAGGTGTTTTCCAGTCATTCCTACCTTGGAACACGGTGGGATCCTTGGGGTGTCCTGTGCGGGGACACGAGTTGGACTTGACGATCCTTTTGGATACCTTCCAACTCAGCACAGTCTGTGATTTCCCAACTATTTGCTTGTGGGGGGTTTTGTGAGCTGAGACAATTTATTTCCCAGCTATGGGCTATGTCAGCAGCTCCCGATTCACTCCCGACTTCCAGACGGGGGTTTGATCATTCGGCTTTTCCTTCCTCCCCTCAGCCGTGCAGCACAAGGAGCTGCCTTTTCCCAAACCCGCTCTGCCTCCCAGTGCTTTCCTATCAGGCACAACACTCCGCAGTGGGCCCGAGGGCGTGATATTTTATTTATTTTGATTTGTATAATTAAAGTGATGTCTATCCCTGAGTGGAGCCAGCCTGGCGCTGATGATGTGGCGGAACGCCACTGGCCTGAAAATGATGGTTTATTTTAACGGGGACTCAGACGGGGAGTCGCTGACACCATTTAGCAGCTCGTCGTCGTCGCTGGCAGCGAAAACATCTCCAGATCTCACAGAAATGGCAGTTTGCTCAGCAAAACTGTCTGGGGTGGAAGGGAAGATGTTCCCTGGGTGGCTGCAGGCTCCCAGCTCTGAGCAGCACCCGGGCTGGGCTGCGCTCGGCTTGGAAGGGAGGAGGTGCCCGAGAGCATCCCCAAAAATCCCCTCCTGGGCCTGGCATCGGATGTTTCCTCCTCCCTGCTGTGTTTGTAGGCACAGGGAGCCGAGGATGATGTGGGAAGATGTGCACCCCTTCGTCTTCCCCCGTGACTGATCCCTGCTCAGTTTGCGTGTTCAGGGTTGGAAGGAGACGAGATTTAATGGCCCTTCCAACCCAAACCATCCCGTGCTTCTATAATTCCATGACTCCATGATTCCCCTCTGTGGAAATCCTTCAGCCCCACCCCACCCTGTATCACCGTGCCCTTTGTGCGCAGGACATATCAGAAATCCCAACTTTTGCTGCTCCTTGAAGGTAGAGCCAGCACCCGGAGCTGGGCCGGGGGGCTGCCCCCCATGAGACGCCTCCAGGCACGGCGAGTGGGAAAACAAGACTTTCTCAGGTTTCTGAGCACTGCATTCTATTAACAGCCCCCCAAACCACCCCACGGTCCCCCCTCCACAAATCCTGGGAGCAGGCAGCGCGGCTGGAGCATCTCCTGGCGGACTGGCACATCCCCTGCTCCCGTTGATTGCTGCCCGCGGGGCGCCCGCTCCGCGCGAGGATGGCTGTGTACCTCTCTCTCTCTCTCTCTCTCTTTATTGCTCCCGATTCAAATTCAAGGCTTGTTTAATCAGCAGACATTAGCAACTCGACAGAAGTCTGGCTGGAAGGGAAAGAAGGGGGTGGGCAGGGAGCGGGACTTGGGAATGTGCTGCTCTGGAGAGCAGGGGCTGCCTCTCCCGCGTTGGATTCACTGCCCAGACGGCTCAGGGGAGGAACTGGGGGTGGCATTGGAGTGAGAGGCAGGAAACCACCCAGGGAGAGGCACTGGGAAGGACACGGGATCCAGGTGATTGTGCTGAGCCCATCCCAGCAGGGCTCTGGGACCAGGCTGCCAGCCCAGCACGAGCTCTCCTCCTCCGGAGTTTGTGTTGTGGATCGCTGGGATTCTGCGGGGAAAGATTTTCCCTTTTTGTTGCGAGATGTTGGTTTTCCCGGGTTGGCTGTTGTTCTCCCAGAAATGATTCCCACATCCCTGGAGGGCTTCTCCCCATCCATCCATCCATCCATCCATCCATCCAGCCAGCCATCCAGCCATCCATCCAGCCATCCAGCCATCCATCCATCCAGCCATCGGTCCATCCGTCCATCCAGCCAGCCATCCAGCCAGCCATCCAGCCATCCAGCCATCCGTCCATCCAGTGAGCTGCCTCCAAGTCCCTGCTCAGCCTTCCAGCCCCTCTCTGCTGTATGCACAGCCCTCTGGGGTGGAAGATGCTGAGATCTGAGGGAAACAGGGGCTGGTTTTGCCATAGGAGACCTGTTGGCATGGTGAGATTGTGTTAATCAGTGAGGGACCCCCACTTCCATGGGGTGATGCTGCGGGGGGCAGTGACCACCCATCCCTGGAGCACCACTGGTAGGACACGGGATCAACTGGGAATGAGTCTGGAAGCAAACATCCCAGCAAATACCCTACTGCTAACTCCCCAGGTTCCTCCGTCAAGCAAAAATTCTGCATGAATTTGCATCTAAATCATCAAGAGTGCCGTTTGCAGCTCAAAGGCGTCCCAGCAAAGGGGCAATTCCTGTTTAAAACCTCCCAGATTTATCTCCAGACCCCCTCGCTGAAGGCTCTGCATCCATCCCATTGCATTGGAGGTGGGAGTCCTCCTTGGGACCCCCAGGGACAACCTGGCCCCGTCCCATGGGACTGGGGCACACAGAAAGTGGCCCGCAGGTGCTCGCAGCTTCATTTTCTGTCCCTCGTTAGCAGCCTAATTAGGAGGTTCTTTATGCCTTTCACATTCAGCGCTTGCAGCAGAGCCATCTTCCTATTGATCGAGCCACAAAAGTGGATAAAACCCCCATAGTTCTGAAGGGAATGGCCAAATATTGATACTGGGAGAGAGCTGATGCCGTATAAATAGTGAATTATGCTTCTAATTACGCAGGCGCTCCTTTTCTGGTGCTGTAGCTGATTCCTTTCCATTCTCCAGGTCAGATCTTCAGCTGGAATTTATTTTAAACATAGAAAACAAGGCCAAAAAACCCACTTAAAAAAAAAACCCAACCTAATTCTTTAGGTTTTTTTCTAAGTTGTTCTTTTAAGAAGGGAAGTCCTATGGGTGGGATTCATCCCCTGTAACTTGAGCCACCCATGGTGATCCCCAGGTCCTCTGGCACAGCTTGTCCAGAGGAGCTGAGGCTGCCCCATCCCTGGAAGTGTTCCTGGTTGGATGGAGCTTGGAGCAACCTGGGCTAGTGGAAGGGTGAGACAAGATGGTCTTGAAGATCCCTTCCAAGCCAAACTATTCCATGATTCCATGATTCTCCGCTGCCCTCCTGCTGGTGGACAAGTCCAGGAGAATGGGCCAGACAGGGCTCACCCGACTGTGTCCACCAGCACAGCAAAAATCCCCTTTCTTAGTGAATAAAAACCTGTTTATTTTTAATTTCCTTCTGATTCTCAGGGCTCAGGGAATGCAACGGAGGCCCTGGGTCTGTTCCCACTTGGGCCTCAGTTTTCCATCACTCCTGATTTGGTTTCAGCCCAGTATTCTGTTGTATAAAAAATACCCTCAGAAATAGTTTGATACTCCTAATTTATTTTAATGATATTTCGACTTGCTGGCAACATCTTCTCCCCACCCACGTCAAAGAATCTCCTTTGTTAAAAATGACTTCAGCTGCACTGAACCCATGAGGAGATCTTGCAGCAAACTGGAAGCAAAGGGATGGGTTTGAGTCAAACTAGGACTAATTTATTTTGGGGATTGGCCAACAATTATTTCCCTCTAGCACTCCAACCATAAACAAACAATATCCTCACAGTGTGCAGGGTTTGCCCTGAGGGAAGCTGGAGATGCCTGGTTGGACCATCAGAGGCGGCCGTGGTGGTGTCTCCTGGGCAGAGGGATGAGGACAAGCCTGCCCAGGACCTGCAAAATGCCTGAGTCAAACACCTTCCTCCTCCCTGGTGCTTTTCCTTTCTTTGTTCAGCTTTGCTGGTTCCAAGCCACACCAAAAATGAAGTGTGTGTGTTCTGCCCCTTTCCCGTCACGGCCTTTAGAGGCTCACCCTCCCCTTTGCTGAGCTTTTAAAAACTCATTTTTCAGAAGTTCCCGATATTCTCAAAGGCCTAAATTGGTTCTGACTCTGCCTTAGAGTTTCAAGATGGAGAAAAACATCCCCAGTGGGCTCCCGATATCTCCAGGGGCTTGTTGGCCAGTGAGCCAGTGCCCAGGATAAACTGGGATTTTGGATAAAAGCCAGAGTTTGGAAGAGATGCCAGTGGTGGTGTGGGTGGTGGGAGTGCTGGGCTGTGGAAATGCTTCCCTTGGTGCCAGGAAAAGCAGTGATTTGTGTGGACATGGCTCCTGTTGTCCAAGCCCTTGATCTGGGTTGAGTTTTATTTCTTCCTTGGCTTTGGTTTTGGTTTGGCTCGACTCTCTCGCTTGGTACCAGGTGGTGCCACCCTGTCCTTGGTGTGACTGAGGACCAACATCTCACTTCTGGCAGGGAGGAGGATGCCGTGGTCTGATGGAGAAGAGCTGAGTGCTTCCTCCCAAAGCACAGGCTCCAAACTGCTGCTGCTCCTGGGTTTTACAGCAACACAGGCTCAGCTGGGATGTCTGATCCCCCCAGACTCCTGAGGAACGAAGTGGGCCAGGCAGGACAGGCAGGACAGGGCTTTCATGGAGGGAGGTGACCTCAAGAGCTCCATCTTTTCAACATCCTCTGATCACAACCACAACTGGGACCTTGAAATCCCAGGTAAGCTGTGCCCTGAGGATGCTCAAGGAGTGATGAGGATCAAGGAGTCATGAGGACGAGGTTCATCAGGACCTGGAGGGACAGGACAAGGGGAATGGCTTCAGACTGACAGGCAGTAGGGTTGGACTGGATATTCGGGAGAAGTCCTTCCCTGTGAGGGAGGTGAGGCCCTGACACAGGGTGCTCAGAGAAGCTGTGGCTGCCCCATCCCTGGAAGTGTCCCAGGCCAGGTTGGACAGGGTTTGGAGCACCCTGGTCTAGTGGAAGGTGTCCCTGCCCATGGCAGGGGGTGGGATGAGATGATCTTTAAGGTCCCTTCCACCACTCACCACTCTGTGACTCTGGGAAGGGAAGCAAAGATGGAAGCATGTTAAAATAATTGGGGGATCCAGGATCCTACATGGATGGTGAAGCACGACCTGCACTGACCTACCTGAGCCCTTTGAGATCCTCAGCCCTGGGACTGCAGATGTGAGGGGCAGACCCCCAAAGGCATCTGGGGAGGGGGACATCTGCCCACATCTGGAGCAGGCAGGGGAGTCTGGCCACATCCCAGCTGGCTGCAGCAGGCAGAGGCAGCACAGAAACCAGTCAGCACCCAGAAATTCCTGCCTCCCTGGGTGCTTTGGGGGAGTGCCCACAGCTGGTCCCCACACCCAGAAAGGGGCTGACACCCCCTTCTATACCCCTGTGTTGACACGTGGCCCCAAACAATCCTTTGGGATCTGCGGGCAGCCCTGTAGGGCTGGCAAGGCAGAGGATCTGGGGGAATGGGACCCCGGGACCCCCATCCCCACCTCAGCACGGCGCCGTGAGGCTCCGCTCTGAGCCGTGCCTGGGTTTCCGTGCGGGTGCGTGGGTTTAAATCAGGCCCTTAATGTTATTTGAGCATGGATTTGTTCTTTATTTTTTTTCCATCCCTCCCCCCTTCTTTTTTTTTTTTTTTCTTCCTTGTGGTTTAGTTTCTCTCTTAACAGGAAAAAATGATCAAAAATAAGAAAACAATCACTGTTTGAAAGTGAATGAAGGGCGCTTTCTCCCCTTCCCCCATGCTTTTTTCCTACTTTGACATCTCAGTGGTTTTTTTTTCTTTTAGCCGCGGTTTCTGGGATAGGTGATAACTGCCAGTAATAGGATTAGCATTGATTTCTTTAGCAAGAACAGAGATGTGGCAGTTCCAGCCATTTACTGAACTGCCAGCTTTGAAATATCAAAAAAAAGAAAGAAAAAGAAATCTGCAGAAAAAAAGCTTCTTGCAGCATTTTAAAGAAAGGAAAGCCTATGTGAATTAAAATACACACATACACACACACGCACATGCACGCACACACACACTCACAGCCCGGCACATGGGGTGTATAAATATATATATTATATGTATATTATATATATGGATCTCGCTCGGTGCTTTTTTTGTTATGGTGTGATAAAGGATCAAAAGAACTGTCTCTGTTCTAAGCTTCAAGAAAGCCTTTTTTAAATTCATTTGGCTTTCTTTAGCTTTCACTTGCTAACATATTTTAGGAGCTAATCTTACATATTTACTATTGTATCCTGACTTTTTTTAACCTTGAAATTCAAGCAAAGACAGAATGAGAAAGGGGGGAAAAAAATAAAGGATTCCGAAGAGAAAGAAGGAGGGATGAACCCATGGAAGGCTGTACTGCCTCCTCTGCCTGGAGGCATAACGTGAAACCCACCCAGTGCTAACTTCAGTGTGGCACATTTTCTCCTTGCTGCTGGTTGGGGGGGTCCTGGAGGGATACGGATTTGAGGTGCACCCACCAAAGGTTGGGTTCTGCCCTCAATCAGGCCCACCTTGGCCTGACTGTCTTTGCCAAGAGCGTTTCTCAAGGGCCAGGCTCAGGTTGGGCCAAATCTGCAGCAGCTTAAAAGCCAGAGTTTTGGGAGACTGGGATGGTATTCCCTGTCCTTCCCAGAATGCTGGAGGATATCAGGCGTTCAGTATCTACCGATTCTGCTCTTTGACTTGCACTCAGAGAGAGGAGAAGGTCCAACGGTGACATCTGAGCAGCAGCAGAAGGTCCTGCGTGAGGACCGAGTGCTGGTTGGGAAGGGGTCTGCAGATTCCATCTCACGGCTGTTCTGAGCATGGTCCAGGCCTGAGGAGAGACCCTTTCCCGAGTGACCCCTCAACAATCCCAAGATTGTGCCATTCAGAAGAGGACCCAAAGCTCGTTATGGAAGTGTTTGTCTGTCTCATCGGGTGGAGCTGACAAACGGCTTTCACGAGAGCTTGCAGTGACTCATTGTCCTCACACACGGCACAGAGCTCGGAGCGGGATGGAATTAGAGCTCATTTTTCAGCCTGGAAACCCAAAACAACAGAGCAACACAAATCGTGGTCAGCAAGAAGAGAACCCTGGCCGTGGGAGGAACCTGAGCGCGACTCTCAGCTCGGCTTTCTCCTCCAGCAGCAACTCAGCTCCATAAAGAGTTTGGGATGGATTCCCATGCAAAACCAAGTAAAAAGCAGAGGAAGGACACAATCAAATCTGTTATTTGTAGTTGCAGTAAGGATTAATTAAATTACATGCAAATTGCTTGTTGTCACATGCGAGGGAATCTCTCAGTGGAGCTGCACACGGTGGCCAAGTGCTTCCAAAGAGGATATCCATGGACCCAGCCAAACTTAGATCGGGTCACTTCCCTCTGTCTTTGTCCATGAAGAGACCCTGGGCTTGCTCCTGTGAGGGACCTCGTGCTGTCCACCAGCCGGAGGCGAGGCCTCTGTGCTGGAACAACCATCACCAGCCATGTGCCTTCTCCCCGTCCTGGCGCGCCTCTCCCATGATTTACTCGGAGTCACATGTGGATTTGTAGGCACACAGGCTGGTGTCTCACCAGCTCTCGGAGATTTGCATTTCTGTGTTCTTATTAACAATCGCCCAAAGATCCGTGATGCTCATTTCACAGCCTCACCTTCATTGTGCCCTCTAATCCACGTCCCCGGGGTCTACTTCTGACATTCAAGCTTCAGAGCAGCTTACAAGCCTCTATTTTTTTTTTTAACATCAAACTGTTGAAGGAATTATTGTTCCCTTTTTTTCTGCAAACACGGATCTCCTTTCTTTACCGCCCCCCCTCCTTAAAAATGCTTAAAGACTTGCCACAGTTACACCACGGGAATGCTGGGGCTGGTGGGGTGGGTGTGCTCCAAACCTTGAAGTGTCGAGGCTTTGGGAATGGCTCCCAGCAAAACCAGTAAGGCAAATCTCCCACTTGCTCTGGAGAGGGATGGAGGAGGGAAGGAGTTATTTGATGTAGTGGTCAAAAGCATGGAAATACACTAATCCAGTGTTCTTGGGTGATGTGGAAGAGCCAGGAAAGATGATGTTCAGCCGGAGAAGGTGAAAGCACAGTATTATCTCATCTTTTGAGAAGTTTGGTGGTAAATCATAGAATCACAGAATTGCCTGGTTTGGAAGGGACCTTAAAGATCATCTTCTGCCGTGGGCAGGGACACCTTCCACTAGCCCAGGCTGCTCCAAGCCCCGTCCAACCTGGCCTTGAACACTTCCAGGGATGGGGCAGCCACAGCTTCTCTGGGCACCCTGTGCCAGGGCCTCACCTCCCTCACAGGGAACAATTCCTTCCCAATATATCTATCCTCTTGTAGGAAGAACGTTTCCAAAAGGCTGGAAAGAGGAGTTTCAAGGCTGCGCTTGGACTAATGAAAGAGTTGTTAGAGAAGTTACAAAGACCAAGTCTTTTAGTGCATCCAGCCTGGTCGGCTTTGTTGGACGGTGTGACCAACATGGTCATCTTCTACATTGTTATGTCCTTGAGCATCCCAGTGTGACTGTAGGGATACCTGTTCCAGGCCTGGTGGCATTTGGACCCCCTCAGCTCTTCCTAGCAGCAGACCCTCCTGGATGGAGCTCCTGCCCTGGGACATTGGGTTGAGGACAAGTTCCATTCTGCCACAGCCTCCCACTGCTGTCACTCCAGCCTAGACCATGTTAAATGTCTTTTCTGGTAATCTACAAATACTTAATGCCTGGAAAATAGATTCCAAAGAAATGGGTTATAATTAACCTTTTCCTGCCTCACAGGAAAAGCTTTTCTGTTCCAGCCCCACTTTCTGTGGGTCTGATCGCAGTGGTGGCACTGCAGAACACCCACAGTCCTTTCCAGGACTCTCTCAGCTCAGGAGTGTCTTTCTATCTCTTTCTCTTTAATTTCCTATAATTAGCCGTGCCATAACTTCTGTGCACAGCAGGGAGACTTGGAGAAGGGAGCAGAGCCAAACTCCCTGGAGGATCCCACCTTCCTCCTCTCCCCGTGCCAGGGCTCGGGGCTCTCCTGGGAAGGGTTTGCCTGGAACGCCGCTCCCGGCAGCTTTTGGCTTCATGGATCCTGCTGCTGTTCCGTGCCTGGGTCTTTCATGTTCTTGATAATGTTTTTTATAGAAACCTGCTCCTCAGCATTTCTTCCCACTGGGACAGTGCCTGGCACAGCAGCTCTGCTCGAGGGAGACTTGGAGACCAAGCAGATCTTCTGAGATGTTCCTCCCCGGATCCACCAAACCCCACAGTGCTAGAGAAGCACTGCGGCATCCAAAAACCATTTAATTGGCAGAGTGGGGGGTGCTAGGACAGCGGGGTCAGTGAAATCCTGGGAAAAGGGAGCTGGAAGGGACCTTGGGATGGTCTTTGCAGCAGCACCAGCTGGATCATGCTGCTCCAGGTGGGTGAAAAGGCCCCTCCATCAATGCAGGCGCAACTTGCTCCCCCAGAGCCTGGCCCTGCACTTCAGCAGCCTCAGCCCCTCAGCCCCAGCCTCAGTCTCTCCTGCTGTGGTTTAAGCTCAGTACTTATCTTACCTACCAGGAAGAAAAGCTATCCCTTCCTCTTTCCATAAGCCTCCTCTGAACTCGGAGATTAGAGCCACGTCCCACCTCTCCTCCAGCTGAGCAACCCCAACTTCTTCAATCTTTCCTCAGAGGCATTGTTTTCTGCTCTTCTGATAATTCCCATCTCTGTCCTGTGGACTTGCTGCTAAAAAAACCTCGTGTGTGGAAAAATGTAGAGTCAAACATAGCAAAGCAATTGTGTGAATTTGTTACAATTTCGGGAAAGGTCTTCATTTTTGGGTGTTCTGAACCTAATGGAATTGGGAGTGTATGTTTTCTTATTTTAAAAATGCAGCACTTTGATACTTCCACATGAAACAATGATTCATTAAAAAGAGTACAGCGTTTTTTTTTCCCTTTTAAGCTGTTACCTATTTGGAATGAAGATATTCCACTCACGAAAAGCAGGAGATCTGGAGGACCAGCGTGGCTCCCTGAGCACTTTGGTCTCACCCACTGGTGTTGCAAAGCGATGTGAGCAAATAAATCAAAAAGTAAAGCAAATAACCCAAAATGCCATTCAGAAGTTTCATAGAGACCCTGGAAAAATCCATCCAGACTGTTGGATTGCTCCAGATGATGGTTGCTATTTTCACTGAAGCCTCACTCAGTGAACTTCCTCTCTTGCTTCTTGGAACACCTGTGTCCTTGGGTTTGGAAACAAGAGTTGGCTCTGAAAAGGATTTGTGGTTTGGGAGAGATTTTTTTTTTTTTTCCCCCTCCCGGATTTGCACATTTATCTGGGACCTTGGGGTGACAAGGTGTGGCACTTCCCTTTCCAGCCTGACCTGGTGCCTCTGTGGCCGGGTGTGAACCAAGAGCGCCAGGGAGTTAAATCCAGAGGGGTGACAAAAGGCCAGAAAGGCCGGAATAGCCCCATAGAGTGGGACACGCCACAGCTCCCGTGGAAATAAATGGAAGGACAAGTAGCATCCAATGTGGCATAACAAAGCACCAGGGAAAGATAGGGAGGTAAAGAAAGAACCTATAGTGCAAACTGGAGAAAGGAGAGAGAACTAAACAAGAATATACAGTCAGTTAAGGCTTGCAGGGAAAAGATAAGGCCAGCTCAGAGAGCAGAAAGGCTTAAGGGGAATAAAAAGAGCTTTTACAATTATATCAGGGAAAAGGGAATACTAGAGAGAAAGTAGTTCCATTAATAAATGAAGAGGGAGACAAAATCAATGGTGTTGCTAAAATGGTAGAGCTACTGAACTCCTTTGCTCCAGCAGTATTTAACAAGGTGAGAAGAGAAGGGAAGAGAAGAGGGGCAGAGAAGTTATAAAATAATGAGGGTTTTGACTGGGTGATTCTTCAGGGGAAAGGCGGTTTGAGGGGGAAGGCGCATTGGAAGGGCCAGGATGCGGCACCACAAATAGCTGGGCACGCCCACGCCTTTGGGGAACCGGCTCCGTTAAATCCCGAGCAATCGCTTCTGGAGAATAATAGGAGAACAGGTGAGGATGGCCAAATGTGATACGGATGGTTTTTATTTTCAACGATCAACCCTGAGAAAAAAAAAATCCCCCCGTCCGCTGAGTTTATTATTCCACTCGGCAGTGAAACCATTCCCACGTAAAATATGTTAATATTTAACAGCGGAAAGCGGTCGAGCCTCAGAGAGAAAATCCCAGCGCTGTGGACACCAGTGGGAGTTTGCCGTGGCTTAGTTTGCAGGCGGCGAAGAGCTGTGAATTAACATTGTTGCTTCCTTAATATCCCATTCCCGGGAGCAAAGCCCCGGCGGAGTCCGAGGAGGGGCTGGGGCTGGCTGCGGGATGGAGCTCAAGGTGCCTCATGGACCGGCAAATGCCAGAACACGTGGCTTTGGGATGAGAAGTGCTGCCTCCCCTCCCTTTACATAAGGAATGACAAGAGATTAGCTGGAAATTCAGGAAGGGATGGGGCAGTCAAAGGGAATAAAGGAAAAGGTTGATTTGTGAAACGTCTCAGAGAACAGCAAAATGCTAAAACCAAGCAGTGTTGGCCCAAACTCTGCGCTGGTCACGTCACTGTGGAGCCTTCCAGGGAATTTAATGAGAAGAAAACAAAGTCCTGCAAAAAGCTTCTGAGAATTCCATTTCTGAGGGAGAAAACCACTTTATTTGTTTTTTATTTTTCTATGCTTGTGAGGGAGTCTGAAAATCGAGAAACATGTGAAGAACGGTGCTTCCAAAAAAAATCAGGTTGTTTTTTTTTTCTCCTTAACAGAATACGGGTATTAAATGGCTATTTTTAACTACGGTAATTTATTCAATTTATATTCCAAATGTACCGATCCTCGTGGTTTGTCATTTAGCCACCTCCTGCAGAAATGCATCGTGATAGTGGTGAAATTAGAAAATGGTGCTCAGATAAAATGCAACCAGGAGTGACTGGCAGGTGTAGGAGAAAGCGGCTGAGCTGCTTTAGTTCCGCATGCCAAAAAAATCGGAGACGTTCTTCCCATCAAGTGGTCGGCCAGAGGCAGCTTTCCCAGAAGTCTGAGGCATTTCAGCTGATAAATTCAGCTGATAAACGCCGCATTTCAGCGGGTAAATTTCGGAAAGACAATCTTAGAATGCAAGGCTTGTGTTCTGCTGGCTGCAAGCGCCTGCCAGTCATTCCCATCCGAGGAACCAGGACTCCAGACCACGAGATGCTCAGCTGGTCGCTCCTGGAGCGATGCTCCTGGCCAGAGCCGTGGCTTGGTTGATTGTCTGGGGCCACCAGGCTGATTTTCCCCCATTCTTCATCTCTATTGATTTATTTTGCAATTATATTCCTCCCCACAGGGAGAGGGGGAGCTTGCAGACTCCCCATCCCTGGGAGTGTCCAAGGCCAGGTTGGATGTGGCCTGGAGCAACCTGGGACAGGGAAAGGTGTCCCTGCCCGTGGCAGAACTTTAAGGTCTCTTCCAACCCAAATCATCCCATGGTTCTGTGGTTCTTAGGGCTCCTGAATGGGAACGGTGGTGGTCAGCACTTGCCTTCACACAAAGTCCCTCCCGGTGAAATGTGACCCTTCTTGCAACCACAGCTGCTCAGATGTTTTTGGGTTGAAGCAGTTCCCGATCACAAAAAGGCTTTTTGCCAAAAATCAACATTTTCTGTGGGAAGATTGATTTTCATGGAATTTCTTTCCAGGGAAATGGAATGAAATGCTTTCCCTGGTGACAAAGTTTATCTCTTTATCTGTCTGAGCATCTCATGGGCTTCTCAGCGAGCTCATGCAGTAGTTTAGGGGAATATGTCCATCCCAGGGCACAATGGGTGGGATTTTTGAGTGATCCCTGTTGAAGACCAGATGGATTGGGATGGAGGGCACCTGTAGGTCACGGAATCATAGAATAACGGAATGGTGTGGGTTTGAAGGGACCTTAAAGCAGGGGGTGGGACCTCAATCCCACCCCCTGCCATGGACAGGGACACCTTCCACTAGCCCAGGTTGCTCCAGGCTCCGTCCAACCTGGCCTTGGACACTTCCAGGGATGAGGCAGCCACAGCTTCTCTGGGCACCCTGTGCCGGGGCCTCACCCCCCTCACAGGAAAGGATTTCTTCCATATATCTGACCTAAATATCCCACTGAACCCATTACCACTTTTCCTATCCCTCCGGTTCCTGATGAAGGTCAAGCTGGAATTGACCCAGGACATCATTCCAAAATGCAATGTCCCACTCAGGATGTTTTCCTCAACTTTATCTTCCAAGGAAAGGCATTAGGATTTTGCCATTCAGCCTGGCCTTACCATAAACCAGACTTAAACCGTTGGAGCTTCCTTCAGGATGAAGATCCGTGCTTTTCAGTCATCTCTACTTGCAACAACCTTCCTTAACAGGAGGCAAATGAAAGGGTTTTCCTGCCAGTAGTCCCGTAGGATTAGTAAAACTGACTGGAACATGGTGGAGAACCTTCCTGCTGCCCTTCATGGAGGCTGTGGGATGCTGAGCCTCAGGTGTGGTGTTGGGAAGCTTTTTGGCCACGGCCCAATTTTTGTGCCGGGGGACCTCGGGGGAGCATTCCCCGAGCCAAGATGAGCAATGGCAATCAGAAAGGATGGATAAATCAGGAACGAGCATCAACTCCAAGTGCTGAGGAGCGAGGGGGATGTTTCCTCCAGCTGTATCTTCAAGAGGCTGTGCCATCCCCAAAACAAGGGTTAACTACCCCTCGCTTCCCCTCCAGGCACCCATCTGTCAGAGACAGGAGGTCGGGGTGGCATTCCCGCTGATGCTCTGCATGGCATTCCCTTCTCCTCCCCCGTTTAATTCCCCTTGCACGAGATCCCTGCGGCGAGGGATGAATTTCAGCCATAAAGATCGCCAGACAGCTCCTGACTTTCACACCGCGGGGAAAGGAGCAGCCTCCCGAAATGCTATTCCAGGGTGCTGCAATCTCTCATCCCACATGTCCTAAACTCCCCGACCCCCTAAAACAATGGCAGCCTTTCCCTGCCAGGTCTCTCTCCGATAAAAAGCCCTGCCTTGCGTTGTCATTAAGAAACTATTCCAGCAATGCCCGGGCTCCCACTCGGCTGCCTCGACGCACAAACCATATTTCCCATTTATTTGTTCCGTTTGTTTATTTTACTGGACCACCCCATGAACCTGGGAGAAACGCGCTGGAAAAAAAAAAATTATAGCAACGCCAACTATTCTGGGAGATACACGAGCCCCTCCATGTTTATCAGGTTGAGGGCACTGTATTTTGATGTCAATAAGCAATTTTTCCAGCCCGGTCTCCTGCCCGACCCTTTTAATCCATCAATATATTATTAGAGATAAAGTTGGTGGAAGCCTGCTGCAGTTAGAAGATAAATGACATCTCTGAAGTCAGGCATTAAAGACTAGATTAAGGCCTTGTGACACCGTTTTCAGTGCTCATCTGTGCACTTCTGTTCAACCTATCACACTGAGTGACAAGAAAGAAAAATAATGAACTGGGCCAAGGAAAGAAGAAGGGAAAAAAAAGGCAGAAAGAGAGAGAGATTTTTTTCCCTCCTAACACACAAACTACATCAGTTCACACTCAGGATTAGACTGTATTTAAAAAAAGGGGAAGGGGGAGGCTGGAACTGGATGGTACTATACAGATTAAAATAGGAGAAAGGGGAATCTGAATGAGGAATTTCAGTTTGGTTTTGTCCTGGGTTTATTTTATTTTATTTTTATATTTTATTTCATTTCCCTTCCCTTCATTTCATTCTTTTAATATAATTCTTTTCGTTCATTTCAGCCTTTAATTTCCTTTCCTTTCTTTCTTTTTTTCATTTTATTTTTTTCCTTGCAGGAGTGACCTAGTTGAGTTTACAGGATCCTAAGGGTTTTGTCTGGAGCTAAAGCAAATCCCATTTAGGACCAAGGAAATACATCCTTTCCAGAGACCAAGTTAAAACATCCACAGAGGGAGACCTGCCCTCCCTCTCTCCATTACACCCTTTGTCTTGGTGCAGTCGTGGCCATGTTTTATTGGAGTGGGCCAATGCTGATTTTAGAGGCACGTGTGCACATCCAGGTTTTGCGTTTCGGAATTGGTAACCCCACCCTTCCCTTCACGGGCACGGCCCCTCGGACAAAAATGTTCCCAGTGATTTCTCCAGAGCAGCCAAATGCTGCCAAAGATGGGTGCAACTCTTCTGTTGTGGCCTGACCCGTTCCCTTTGTCCTCCCAAAATCCAGGCTCCTTCCAGCTGTCCCAGGCTTTGAGCAGCACCGATGCCTTGGCTGAGCATCCTCAGAACTGGCATCAGGTTTCTGTGGTGGGGAGGTCTTTGTCCTGTCCGTGTCGGACAGAAGATGACAACTCAACCCAAGCCTCCTTCTCTGCACTGGACCAAATCCAAGGCTGTTCCAGGCTCTGAAAGGATTTGATGATCGCATTCGGTGTCCCGAGGCTGCCTTGAGAAGGGCTGTTGTTGTCGTTTGGGGTGCACCCGCCCATTGCTGTCCCATCGTGGTGACAGAGACCCGGCTGTGGAGGTACAGCTGGTTGGGAAGGTTCTGAGAGATCTGCCGAAAACAGAGCTGTGAGGTCACAGCCAAGGACAGAGGGGAGCAGAGCTGGGTCTAACCTCTCCCTGGAGTGGAAGGGAAGGGAAAAGAGAAGTTGTGTGTGTGGGAATGGACGTGGATCCCTCTGTGGATCTCTTCACCCCGACCCATCAACTCCCACTGCGTTTGGCCTCTTCAGCTGTGAGACTCCCAGCCTTTGGCAGAATGGGTGGTTTGGGTGGGTTGTCGCACCGGTGGGAAAGTGGGGAGAGACACCTCTCGAGGGGTCTTGTCCCACCATTTGGGACAGTGACCCGCTGGGAGACCCTCAGTGGTGGCAGAGCAGAGCAGCCGGTGCTGGATCTCTCCTGGGATCTCTCCCGCCCCGCCGGGGTCTCCGTTCCCTACAGTCTGAACATTGCTGCCGTCTTCTCCTTTTGAAGATATTTTTTAATGTCTTAAAAAAAAAAAGATTACTTTGTTACAATCATTCAGCAAAGGGTTTCTGTGCCTGTAGAAAATATTAATAGACTATTATGAGGTCCTACAACTAATTTTTCCACACATATCATCTGTCTTTGCATGGTTATTAAACTCCAACAATATTTCATGCAATGCTTTCCTGCTAAATTAATTTGGTTTCTTCTTCTCCTGCTTCTTTTTTTTTTTCCTCCTTCCACAACCTTTAAAATTAAATTGAATCTTCATAATTATGGCTTTTTTTGTTGTTCCTCATATCTTTTTCTTTTCAATTTTCCTATCAAAGTGGCTATACAGTTTAATAAAGATGTAAAGAAACAGAAATGAAAGTGTAAGGGACAGGAAGGGCTGTGTTGGGATCAGAGACAGGGGGCTCTGGGAGAGCTGGGGAATTCTGGAAAGGATGGGATGGAGGTGAGCAGGGAGCTGAACAGCACCTTTCTGGGCTGGCTCCAGCCTCCGTGGAAAACGATGTGGGAGAAGTCATTGCTAGGAATGCCTCATCAGATGGGAACATGGAGAAAATGCATTCCCAGCAGGACCCATCCTGATTCATCCATGAATTTGGGGCAACCTGGGGTCACTTGCTGCTCCTTGGAAGCCGAGGTGGGAACAGGAGGCATCCTTAGGGCAACGCCCCTGGATTGCAGGAGGGAATGTCCCATGTGCCTGCAGATGCCATTGGATCACTGGGTGCAGGGCTCTGGGGCTCTCCTGGGGTTATCCAGCCCACAAATTCTCCCTCTGATCTCCGTCTCCTGTCATCCCTTCCCAAAAGTCTGGCGACAACCTCAGCAAGGAGAGCAGAGCTGAGGAAATAAACGCTTTGCTTGAACTGGGGAAGGAGCTGGCACAAGGGAGTGGCCCAGGGATTGCTGATGTCCTCGGATATCCTGCTGGAATCTGACTTTTAATCTTTTCCAAAACTAAACTGAGCAGAGAAGCTCTGTGTGCCTGTGGACAGGTCTCCTGCCTGGCAAAGTTTGGTGAGACTCCAGCTGAGTTTCATTCTGTTTCCCGAGGATGCCCAGTGGATCTCCTGGGAGATGCTCTCCAGGGAGATAAAGTGGTCCATCTGCATTAATTATTAATCTTCATAAATCAGGGATTTTTTTTCCCTCCCTCCTTTTGTCTGGGAAGTCTTCCTAAGGAAGATCTGGTCAATGGAGAAAGAGAATAGAGTTATTCTCCATAAAGGATAACTGTTCAACCAGAGCACCAAAATAAATCACATAAACCAGGATTTTTCCCGTTTCTTGGAAGTAATATTAGCAAACTCCCCCTAGGAACTTGCCCCGTGGATGAATTCCCAGCACTAAGAACATCACGCTGATGCTTTGGTGGCCAAATCGCTGTGTCAGACACACCTGGAACCAAGGAGAGCTCTTGTGAAGGTCAGACCCACCTAGGACTGGGCAGACTCCAATGGGCACCACATCCTTCGTGGGACAGACGAGCCACTGACCTTTTCCAGAGGACGAAAGTGGTGGCCAGGCCAAGCAGAATCCAGCTGTAGGGCCTTCCACTCAAGTCAGCAGCACCAAGGAGGTTTGGCTGAAGGTTCATGGGAGCTGAACTTGGCGGAAAATGGTCAGTGGAGATGAGACCAAAGGAGAGGAAAGCAGTTTGGTTTCTGCCTGCTCCCAGATGGTGTCTATGTCATGACCACAGTTGGCCACCTTTGGTGAGAGGCCCATGTCCCCGTCACGGCTCCTCCAAGGAAGTGACTGTTTCCATGGAATGACATGTGCACTTACCAATAGGTGGCACCAGTGGAACAGAAATGGGAAACTCCATGCAGATTTTTTCTGGAGCAGAGGGTGCTGGGAGTTCTCTCTTACATGGCTGTAGACTTTTCTACAAAGGAGGCATCGATTCCATCCCGCTGTCACAGTTGTAGCCTGCTGGAATCTGGGAGGACGTGAAGCGAAGTGGGACAATGGGAATCAACCCAACCTGCTAAATCTCTGGAATTTAGAGTCACGTGAGCAGAGGAGCGATAAATATTTAACATTTAATAAGGTGATCGGTTCCTGTTCATAACTCAGAGGTAAGTTGTTATTCAGATATGGTTCCCATGACCGTAGAAAGTGAAAGGAGTAACCTGTTTTCCAGAGGAATCTCTGGAATCTCTAGGTGCTGGATACATAGCAGAGATGTGGTTCCATTCAGGAGGGACTGAGCCTCCAGCTCCAAATGACTCCAGATGGAGCAGGAAGGAACCAGATGACTTTGGACAACTCTGGTTTTGCCTCATGGCCTGATTCCACCGCCACATTCCCGCTCTCTTCTCCAAACTGGTGACATCTACAATGTTTTGAAACTTCAGTGCAGAAAGGGCAGGGTTGTGGATCAAACCCCCCCCAGATTGCACCACGACTCCAGGCCATTCCAATCACCGCCGGGATCCTGCCTGGATATTAACATTTGGTTCATGCCATGAAATTTTTGCAGCTTAAAAGCAGTAGCCCCGTTTCTCAATGTTTTAAAGATGATGAACATTATCCTTCACATCCCTTTGCTCATCAGCCATGTGTTTATGTACCAAGCATCTGGCTACATTATTATTTATATTGCAGGAGACTGCACCAAAAAATCCCTCAACAACCTCCAAGGAAATCAAAACACATTTGGGCCAAACTGAAGCAAAATGCTAATTTTTCCCCTATGAACCATTGCCACGGCAAAATATTTACTGTTTATGATTATTCAGGCTTCTCCTGCTGAGTTTTTAGCGTGAGATTTACAGGCGTGTTTGCATTTATAATATGTCAAAAGTTCCTCAAATTGCGACAATAGTCCATTAAGGAATAATTTAGTAGCGAGAGATGAAAAACACGGAAAACGAAGAGCTTTGGTAGTTTGAGGCTTGTAAAGCCGTGCCAAAATGAATGGATTGTTCCCTGTTTTCCCCATTACTGCTGCCAGTGCCTGTGTCGCAAGGCGCAGGGTGGGTGAGATGGCAGCAGAGGGGTGGTTTCATTAAGTTAGATCAGGCTACTCTAAATTCTGTGTGAAACCCATGACAAGTGGACCTTGAACATCTGCAGGTATTGTCTGAGGAGGTGAGGGAGGAAATCCTGCTTGCCACGTCGAGGAGAGGGTGGTGTCCTCCTGGATCCGGCTGGTCCATCGGCGTGGACGCGGCACAGAACACAGCCCGGACCTCGTGGCTGGACAGGTCGTTGTGGTTGGTTCTGGAGCAGGCAGAGGTCAGGTGCTGCCGATGTTCCTGCAGTTTTCCCCTCTCCTGGTTGCAAGTCTCAGCCAAGGTCATTTGTTCGTCTCAACCCTGTCCAGCCACGCATGGAATCTGGGATGTGCCGGTGGTGCAACCCTTCACTTGTGCAGAATTCATTCCCTCCTGATCATGCTGAATTAAGCCCTGGGTTTGAAAGACTTTTCTTAGAGAAACCCTGGAAATCAAACACATATTCAGAAACCTCTTTTCCTTTCGGCGTGTGGATCCCTCCTGCACCCCAGCGTGGTCTCTCCCCTTCCCACAGCGCCGGGATGTGCCGTGTTTCCCTCTGGCAAACGCCCATCCCGTTCTGCTGACAGCCCCAGGCGCCGTGTGAGAGACAGCCCTCTGAATAAAATATCATCAGGAAAACAAACGACATAATCAACCCCTGCAGAAGCTGGTCCATCATGGAGAGAAAAAATAGAGGCTCTCTTCAGACATAATGCAGAATCCTGGGAAAGAGCGTGTCGTGTCTGCTGAGGGGGAAGAGCGGGCGTGGGGTTGGAATGTTTGCAATCAGGTTCTCATCAGGCTTCGGATCTAGCTCCATTTTCTCCTCAGCGTTTAACAAATCAGGGAAGAAATGCCCCTACCTGGGGTCAGAGATAAATCTTGTACCCTGGACAAAGGGTAGATCTCCTTGTCAGCGCACTGATTTATTGTGACCTTATAGTCAGACTCTCTAATTTCTGAGGGTGGCTATAGGTGCCACCGGTGATTTGTTTCCTCTCTCGATACTCTCTGACTGCTCAGCCTCAGGGACCGAGGTGGGCTCGCTGCCATCTTGCTGGGGACAAGGTTTGGGTGGCTGGATCTCCACCTGGGTCAGCTCTGCAGGATGGCTTGGGTGGAAAATGGATTTGCCATGTGTGAGTGTTGGGTCCCCAAGGCAGACGCCTCTCCTAAGGCCGTAGCAGAGGCGAGAAGAGCTGGATAGGTCTTGAACAGGTCCGTGGGGAAGACACGGCCCAAAGCTCGACCTGTGAGGGCTTGGAGGAACCACCCTCTGGTTTTGCTCCCACTGCTGCTTTGTCCAGCACATGCTGCAGAGGAACGCTGTTGACCTGCCAAAGAGAAGGAGCCAAATCCCACCCTGTCGCTCAGCCCAGGTGCAGGTCAAAGTTATTTCCATGGTTAGGTTTCGTCTCCACTCGCTGGCCTTTCAGCCTTTCCCTGTTCTTCAACAGCAAGGAGCCCTCAGGAGCTGAAGTCTCACTTTTCTTTCTGACAGACCGATGGGTTTGTGTCCCCCAGCATCTCCCCATCAGCTCCTGTCCCCCAGCCCTCGAGCCACCCTGATGCCTTTGTGTCCTCAGCGGCTGCTCAGTGTCCTTGGCGAAGCTGGACCCAGAGCCGGACATTGTCCTGTTCCTGCCCCAAGGCCCAATCCTGGGATAAATCCCTTCCCTGGCCATCAGCCCTCACTCACTCCCCCAGGCTTTCTGCTGGCACTTTGCATCCGAAAAGTGGCCCCCAAGTTTTCAGGGCAAATTTGGAAAGGAGACTTTTAGTTTGCCCTCGCTGGGTGTCTAAAGCGGTTCAGGCACCGGCCTCTCCACACGGATGTTACACTCCCAGCGTGGTGGGTGTGCAAAGAGGAGGATGTGGCCGGAGTTTCCATTGCTGCCCCTGAAAGTCTGGATCTCCTTAAACCGGCACAGCTTTTCTGTCCATGCATAAATTGCCTGGTACCTAAGCTACCTAAAATATATTTCAGAGAGCTTGGTACAGCAGAGCCCTGATCTCTGTTGGAACTCTCCTCGTGAATAATGGTGAGAATTTATTATATTATATTTATTTTTGGAGGGGAAAAAGTCAGGGGGAAGGGTATTTATCTGTATTTTACACAGCGCCTTTAAAACACAGATCCTGGCAATGCAAATTCACGTTCCAGGCAAAACTCTTCCGAAGCTCATTGCTTTGTGCAGCAACCCCCAAGCCCAGCAGTCCCCTATCTCTTTCCTCTATACAAACATACAAAGGGATAATAAAATAGCTAAGAAGCAAGAGCAGTAAAATTTCGTGCCTTGAGGGGAAAAATGGCATATATTGCCCTGAGCCTTTAGCTGAGGCCAAAATTTATACAGAGAGACTTGGGAACTATTTTCTTTCCTGGTGCCATATTTTACGTCTATTGCCCTCAGATCCAGTCAATATTTGTATAATATATATATAAAAATAACCTCAGATAGATGGATAAAACCCGAGCAAAATTCACCTCGGAAAGCCTTTTATTCCAACTGGAAAATTGCCCTGCAAATGTACTCCACACAATACCCACTACTTCACTTGGAGGTGACAGTTGCAGCTGTTAACGCAGCTACATTATCTCATCTTGGGAGACAAATTCCGGCCCATATTTCACTGTAGCCTCGTAATGTATATATGCCCTAAAGACTGCTCCAGCCAGATCTGTCTTGCTGTATAGATTTCAGATAGGGATGTATACTTCCCAGGGTTTTTCCCTTCCCCCGGGTTGCTCGGGGAGCGCGGGAGGTTAATAAAGCACCGCAGCCTTGCCGTCATCGCGCCTGTTTCGGCACAGGGGTGAGAAGCAGAAAGGAGAGGAGCCCACCACATCCTACTCCAGTGAGGAGGGATTCCTCGGAGTTGTGCTTCGCCTACACTCAGCGGTACCACGGGCGCAGAGGTGAGGGAGAAAATGGCAGGGATTTGTTAATTCCTGGCTTTTCCGTGCTCCCGACCCTACCAAGCTCGGTGGCTGATCGCTCCGGCTCGCACCTGGCTCTCGGTGGGATTTCCGGAGCTGTTCCTCCTTGTTAACCCCACATCCTATTGCAAATCACAACTGAGGGCTGTGACGAGGAATTCTGGGACTGTCAGGAAAGAAAATATGTAAGTAGGGGGGGAAAAAAAAAATCATCTATTAGGATTTTAAATAGTCTCACGAGTCTCGCCATTATTTGAGACACTTAAGATCGCTTGACAAAGCCCTGGAGAATACACAGAAAGCTAGACAGGGACCTTTGATGGATTTTTTAAACTATCTAATGCGCCTTTTCCAACTCTATCCACTAAAAAACGACTAATCGGTTGCTGTTCTTCATTACCACGATTATCAGAGTGTCCTGAAAACGCCCGGCGCTCCCGCACGCGAGGCGCGGTCTCTTCACCCCCAGCTGAGCAGCCCTTCCTAATTTCTGCCATTAATTTTTGAGGCAAACATCCGTGCCACGTGCTGCTGGAGAGCATCCCGTCTGAGGAGCCCCCGTGTTTCTGCACCGGGTTGTGCTGGACCTCGCAGTGGGAAGCTCAGGGGGTGGGAATCACTTCCCAGCTCCAAGAAAATCGCCTCGTGGTAGCCCTGGCAGCTCGTTGTGTTGCAGCCGGGGCAAGAAGTGCCTGCTGTGGATCTGGGATGACGTGGACAAGGCAGGCGAGCCCTGGCAGGAGGTCACTTCTTCATGCAAATGTAGAATTTAGCCCTCAAAGGTTTTGGGAAGGGGTGAAGTGGAAAGAAGTCTTTCTCGCTAGCAGCAAGTGCATTATGTCCGTGATTTTTCAGCCCATGGGCCTTCCAGCATGGTTTTGTAGCACCAAAAATTAACCATCATGTGGAGATGGAGAAGACCGGTAATTATCGAGGAGCTGCCCCATCCCTGGAAGTGTCCAAGGCCAGGTTGGACAGGGCTTGGAGCAGCCTGGGATAGTGGAAGGTGTCCCTGTCCATGGCAGGGAGTGGAACTGGATGGGCTTTAAGGTCTCTTCCGACTCAAACCATGGTGTGATTTCATGAAAACCCACGTGAGCACCCAGGGCAGCTCCCATGGAGGGGATGAACCAAGGAAAACCGAAGCTGATGAGCAGCTGTACTCACAGAGCTCCTGCTCGATGAGGCGAGCACGGAAGAAGTTTAGAGGTGGCTCCGAGGAAAGTAAAAAAAAAAAAAAAAAAAAAAAAAAAAAAAAAAAAAATCAAGGAGGCATTTTTATCTGGCTAATTTTCTTTGCCGGAATTAGTTGTGTGAATGGAGAAACCTGCTGGAGCAAGAAGTGAGAAAAGCCTTGGACGGAGTGGCTGCGCCTCCCAGGCCCTGAAATTTAAGATCTTTATAAATGATCTGTTAAAACTATAGTGACGATAAGCTTATGAATCATGATCTATATTAATCAGGTCTGCTGATACGGAAAGATTAATTGAAACGTGCAGTTCTACACAAATGATAAAGTGGTAACAATTTAATATCAGACAAGGAGAGTGAAGAAATTACACTCCAAGCTTCATGCATCATTACTATGGATATTAATATTTTACACAGCGCAACAGCATCGGGAATCATAATGAAAATCCATAACTAGTGCACAGACATGATTAAATACAACAGTCTTTAGGTGCTGTTTGGTGACGGGGGCTTAGCCATATTTCACTCCTGCTGCCGGTGATTCGAGTGATAGAGTCTAGACGTGGGTGATTAAAAAGTGTTCCTCCTAAAGGCTGTTAACCTTTTACTACTGAAATGAATTTCTTTGATTTTTAAATTATGCCGCTCACTCTGTGGTGTGGGTTGGCTTTTTTTTTTTTTTCCCCAAATCAAAACCTTGTCCGGAATATCAATGGAGCGGGTTCCCCAGGTAGTTGACAAAGCAGAAGTGGAGCACCAGGAAGCAGCCGCGGAGGGGTATTTAAGGGTGGGAAGGAGAAAAGGGAGACGAGGCGGGGGGAGAAAACAGGTTAAAAAAGCAGGTTTTCAGTGCTCGTCATTATAGTGGTGCATATATTAGATGCAATACCCGGAGCTGTGGAGGGTCATAAAGGTTTTATCCGCGGAGTGCGGAATGGGCGCATTACTCACGAGTGGCACCGGAGCGGTGAGTTATGCGCCTCATTCCCAACCCGCACACATAAAAACTTTATGCTGCACCACGCCGTGACGTCTGCGCTCGCTGGGGATTGATCAGCTCTAATGGGGCTGCATCAGGCCCGGAGCGAAGTGCGGAGAGAGGAGGGAAGCGAGACCTGACTCAGCACTGGGGAAAAAAACCACCTCGTTATTTGAGTAACACTCGGGTACCAGTTTGAACCCCCCCTGAGCTCAGAGCTGGAAGAAACAACATCTTTGAAGAAATGGCATCTGGACTCTCTGGAGAGATTAGGAGGGTCCAACCCAGCCTATGCATCGTTTTAGTTGCTAAAAATCATGGAATCATGTAAGGGTTGGAAGGGACCTTGAAGATCATCCAGTCCCAACCCCCTGACATGGACAGGGGCATCTCCCACTAAACCATGGTTGCTCAGGGTCTTATCCAACCCGGCCTTGAACACTTCCAGGCAGATTTTAAGTCCAGCAGCTCGTGGTCTTACCATCTTGGACTCCACTGGGGATGTTTTGAGGTGTCCCACCCATTGTGCCTCATTCACGGCGTGGGAAAGGGGACGTGCTGTGGGGTGTCAACCTGAAACCCTGCAATTCCCAGGCTGTTGGTGTTGGGAGCAACCCATAAGAGGAAGTCCCACACATCAGAGAGAGTTTGGAGATGCCAAATGGCTGAGGGTGGTCAAGGCGGCATCTGCCTGAAAGCAGTTGTAGGTCTGAGACTGGTAACAGTGCAAGGAAATGTAAATCCACTCAAATTTCCACCTTGTGCCAGTGGAAGTTTGATTTCTTACAGGTAAAAAGTAAAGAATGAGCGGCTACCAGCAATCACCATGATCCAATACTGCACATTCCAGTGGACATCTAGAGCCCACTAACTCAAAATTTTCCCCTGTGTTTTGTAGAATCAAGATGTTTCACATTTTCTGGGAATCTTGATTGAAGGCTTGAGTCTCAGGTGCTGTGTCAGAGCCCAGAGGTCACAAAGTTCAGAGATGGACCTTTGTTTGGCCCATTTCTCAAAGCCCCGTTGCTGGCTGTGATACCCCCTGGTATTCTGCATGTTAAAAAAAAAAAAAACAGGAGGAAAAAGGAAGAAAGGAAAAGAAAAAAAAAGAAAGAGAAAAGGGGGAAAAAAAAGGAAAAAGAAAAAAATAAAACTAAAATATAAACAAAAAAAAAAAAGAAAGAAGAAAAGAGAAAAAAGTAGAAGAAAAAAGAAGAAAAAGTAATGAAAATAAAAAGAAAAAAGGAAATTTCTACCTTCCATAGCTGGAGAAAAATTCATCCATCTCTGGATGGATGAATTTGTGGACACAGTGCTTTGGTTCCTTAGAAAGAGCCCCAAAGCAGTTTTAGTTTTGTCAGGAGAAAGGAAAAGAAATCAGCATTTCCCAGAGAGCAGAAAACTCTTCTTGGTGAACTCCCCACATGTGAGCATGGCTGGAATTTGGATGTCCTTTCTTCTGTGGCATTCGTGACAAGCCACACACTCACTCAGGAGTGCCAACATCCAGGACCAAGGAAGACAGTCCAGGGAAGCATGCAGGCACAGATCAAAGGGTTCTGGGGACACTTAATCGCAGTTGTCATGTCTTGGATGAGGAATGGAGAAGCCTGGGGTTTGGAAAGGCTTCCACTGGCCAAGGTCTTGGGTGTTCACTTTGGTTTGCTGACAAATTTCAGTAGAAGGTGCCCAAGTCATGGACTGGAGTGACCACAAAGGGCAGGGCAGGCTGCAGGACCCACAAATAATGCGGGTGCAAACCCTTTCCTGGCACAGGAGAATTCCTGAAGGCCATCAGGAGATGCTTTGCTTCGGGGGAAGAGAAGCAGGTGGCCAAACACCAAGGAGATGGGCACAGCACGTGTGCCAGGCTGAGAGGACACGTGACAGCACGCAAAGACGTGGCGAGGGGCTGCGAAGGAGAGGGGAGGGCGGCAAAGCTTTGGCGTTTCCCTCGGCACTTCAATTTGGGATCCTTTGGACGCACCTCACCTCCCCCACTCCCTCCGGAGGTTCGCAAACACAAGGCTGAGCGGGAGCAGCTCCTAATCAATGACATTAATTAATAGATGAATGGCAGAGAGGCACGAGTATTGCCCCACAAATGAAAAGCAAATCCCAGCCAAGGGAAAAAAACCGGCAAAACTGTAGCAATTTCTACTCCGTTACCCTTGAGATTTGGCTCCAGATTCAAAGGATAGGCAGGCGGAGAGGGAGGCTGGGAGGAGGCGGGCGGGGGGGAGTTGGCTCATATTCTGCTGTGACCCAATTCCATACAAAGCATCCTGTAACAAAACACGTCTCTATCTACAAAGTACAAGTAATCTTTGTTTTCAGTACAATACTTATCTGCATTTAGACCGACGATGGCAGTGCTTGGCTTATTTTCATGGATCCAGTTATCCTTTTTATCCCTGTGAGCGTGCGTGTGTGTGTGTGTGTGTGTGTGTGTCTGTGTCTGTCTCCTCCTCTCCGTCCTCCTCTCTGTCTCCCGTGCCCGTGCCAAGCCAGCGGCGCTCGTAGGGTGCTGTTCCACATCAGCAGAGGTGCAAACACCCAAGGTCAGTGCCAGTTCGGGGCTTTTGGGCTGCCCAAATTCTTTGGTGCCTTGGGAAAGAGTGAGTTTGGGATCTAGACCCGGCCTCGTCTAACCACATCCCGAGGAGCCCTTGAGGTGCCACCACAGAGTGGGAAATATTAGAGAGAAAAGATCACCCTGAGGGGTGTCTCGGAGCAGTGTCCCAGACCCCCAGGGTCACAGAGGGTAGTCTCACACCAAATCCGACTGTCCCAGTCGTGCTGGCTTCTCCAGTTGTTCCAAAGGGGGATGATTTGTCACCAATTCCCACCGTGGTTTCCATGTTTTCCAGTTACGGAGTGGGTCATACCCGGAGAGGTCTCGCCTCTTAAACTGGTGGGAGAGAGTCTAAGAGAAGAGTTTCTCTCTCCAGGTCACAAAAGAAACGAGTTTCCAGGTCACAGAAGAAATGGGTTTCCAGTCTAGAAGATGCCCCACAATTTAAGGAATGGCCAGGGTGACAGCCTTCATGCACGCCGCAAGGAAGAGCCACTTCCCACTGGAAGAACATTCCTTGGTCTTGGTAGTGACACAAATGAGGTTGGAGGATTGTAAAGCCCTCTCAAAGCTTTTAAAGGCAATGAATCATGACCAGGTGTTGGGAATGCTTGGATGAGGAGGCATCATCCAGCTGGACTTGCCCTCCAGGAGGTGCCTCCATGGGAGCTCATCCCTCTTCCCACCAGCCATTCGTGGAGCATTTCCTCCTCCTCCCTCTCACCTCTGTTGTTCCACAGCACTCACACAGTCCCCAGCAGCAGCTCTACGGATATTTTAGGAGTGTTCCCCATATTTCACGGAGAGGGAATTAAGACGTGGGAGGTAGAGGTGTCCTGCCCAAGGTCACCACGGGAACGAGCTGTTAAGGGAAATTTTCACCTGAAACCAAAAACGGTATCAACGAGGCTCACCAGAGGTTTGGGAACCGCAACCTGTGCAGGAGGGTTGGAAGGTGCACAATTATTTAATCAGAAGTACACACTGGCTTGAGAAACATCTTCTGTGGGAGGGTTAGCCCAGCTTAGTGACATTGATTCACCTCCATTCTTTAAATCACGGCCTTGTTTTTAGTTCAGAACCCCCACTTGCTCACTTTAGTATTTCCTCTATTCAGCTGCTACTGAATTCCAGGTTTACTCCTCACGTTTCCTCCTCAGTTTTCTGTGAGTCCAGCCCTGGAGAGCATGTCTATATTAAATAAGAATCAGGATAAACACAGAATGTAATACATGTAATTCCATGGTAATCACGTGTTTTACAGGCAGTTGACAAATTTGCTCAGCTGGAAGCAAATACACTCTTCCCCCTCACCCCCCTGCCCATGGCCTCTGTCTGTTTGTGATCGGTGCCACCTCCTCCCCTGAGAGCCACCTGAGCTGCTGCTGATAGGCAGATGACTCCCTTGTTCTGCTTTTCCCACATATTTATGCATTTCCACCTGGTCATTCTTCACCCCTGGAAATCCCTTGAATTGCCTGTCAGCTTTTGGGACAGGATCTCCAGGCTCTTCTTCGCCCCCTTCGTGGAAATAAAAATGTTTTCGAACCTCTGCTCATGCCTGGGTAGGCACAAAAGTGGTGGGTGGAGTTAAGGGTGAACATGATTTTCAGCTTAAATCTTTCCACTGAAAAGGAATATTTACTGGAAATAAATTGGGATTTCCAGTGCATTATAATGGTGCAGTCTGGTCAGATTTTGGGGTGTTCTAATGAAGCAATTCTTCAGCCAGTTCTGGAAAAAATCAGCTTCTCATATTCACGTCGGGGCTTTCCTGTTGTTATTTTTCATGCATAAACCTGACATAAAAATATGTATAAAAACATGGAATGTGTCTGCTTCGAAGTTCAGCTGAGAGATGGATCTCCTCGTGAGGAGAAACGTGGGAAGATGTTGTGGTTGCCACCAGAATTCTGGGTCTTGACCCTGTTTGGAGGGGTAGGACCTGCCCGTTCAGCAGGGTCTGAGGCTTTGGGTGGAAAAGATTTTCTCTCGGAAGGGAGTTTTTCTGGGGTGTTTTCAGTCTGGTGTTGATATTTCTGGTGTCAGGCTGATCTTCCCAACATTTCCAGATGGTTATGGAGGTTCCTTCATCACTTCAGAAGTATCAGCAAGGAGATGTTGGTATTCGTTAAATGAAGGAACGGAATAGGTATTTAAGGACTTTTAAGAATGATTAAAGGTTGATAAAACTTTTAAAAATCGATACTTTTTTTGGTGGAAGGTAGTGGAGACCAAAACATTGAAGGAAAATGACACTTTTAAACCCATTTTGATATGATTTTTGTCTTCTACTATATTTGAAGCATCCCAACAAGCCTTTTCAGGATATAAACCTTATTTTTCTCTTACTAGTGCAGTCCAAAACACAGTTGTAAATCTTGAAACCATTCTCAACCTGGCAAAACTGTCATCAATAGGTGATTTTTCTTTTTTAATCTTCATAGGTTCTTTGACCATGAGAAACAAGTGCTGGCAGAAGAAAGCAAATTGTTTTGTTCTTGAGGCCCAGAGTGTTATGGGACAACCGTACCCATCCCTCCACGCTGGGCTTTGTAATTTTAATGGGCATTAAAACTGATTGAATTTTCAAGGAAAACTCAAACTGAAAGTGCCCATGGCCAGGTTGGACAGGGCTTGGAGCAACCTGGGATAGTGGAAAGAGCCCCTGCCCGTGGCAGGGAGTGGCACTTTATGATTTTAAATATCCCTCCCACCCCAAACCATTCCCTGATTCTGTGATTTTATGGTCCCTAAATACTCTATTTTATCACGCTTATATTTGTGTATTTTTCATTTTATAACATGGTTCCCGAAATGAAAACATTCCTGCTTGTGAGATACGTGGACAGATCTGGGGGAACATCCACGGCTAAGCAACCCAATCTGGATGTTGGGTAAATGGTGAGCAAAAAGTTGACACCACATCCTTTATAATCCATTCAATCAGGTGAAATAGCAAAGCAGAGCCGATTCTGCTGGGCAAAGAGTGAAGAAATTAATTTAAATGCCTGTAAGATGCAAAAGAGATGAAACGTGGAATAAATCAGGGAGGAAAATTTCCATGAAGGTCCCCACAGCGAGTAGGTTTTGGGGGTTTTTTTGTTTGAAAAAAAGAAGTTTGGATGGGGTTTGGGGCAACCTGGTCTAGTGGAAGGTGTCCCTGCCCATGGCTGGAGGTGGAATGAGATCAGCTTTAAGGTCCCTTCCCACCCAAACCATTCAATGATGTTTCTATAGAACTTCCATTTTCATGTATTTTCACTTTTTGTGATAAAAACACCCCCTGGCAATGCCTTTTAATCACCTGTAAGTGAGAGGGGAGGCCGAGTCAGGTTGTGGGGTGACCAGGAGATGGCAGGCAAGAAGGAAGAGGGAAGAGGAGCCCATCCCCAATCCCTGAGGAGCTGGGCTGGATGGCGACGGAGCTTGGGCTCAGTACGGGCGGGAAAGGGGTTGCAGATCAATCAAACATGATCTCGCAGGAAATTTTCACCTGGAAAGGAAAACAGGTGGGATGAGGAGAAGGATAAGATGATTCCTCCTGCTCGTTTCCTCTCTGGACGGTCTCCTGCTGGCAAAAGGGCCGCTGAAAGGAGAAAGGCAATAAATTTGTGGGGACACAAAGAGAAGTAATGGCCCTAAATGCAGCAGGGAAGATTTGAGTCAGATGCTCAGAAAAAAACACTGGTGCTAAAGATAGAGAAACACTGGGATAAATTTCCTTGGGGGATGGCAGAGTGACCAGGGTGGGATGTTTTTAGGAAGAGGTCGGGTGAACATCTCTCAGGGCTGCTTCAGATCCACGTGATCCCACCCTGGGCAGGGGGAAGGGGTTAAATGGTACCTCATGTCCCTCTCAGCCCTGAATCCTGCACTGCCAAAGCCTTGCCAGGAATTTGTTGGGATGTTGGAGCAAGCTCTGGTCAGACTGAGCCATGGCAGGGTGGGAGCTGGTGGCAGAGGGAGCTTTCAGATTCCCTGAGAGAAGGGGGAATGCCAGGACTGCTCATGTGGAACAGAAAGCCACTGGACACAGGATCAGGGTGACAGCACCGTGTCCCAGAGCCCTGGGACCTCAGCCTTGGGCTGGGTCCTGTCTCCAGGAGCCCCAGGGCCACCAGAGTCCCCAAGAGCAAGGAGGAGGCCACCAGGACTGATCACACGTGGGTGGAAATGACCTCATGTAGTGGCTGCACTTCTCTACAAGGGGACATCAAGAAGAGGATTCCAAAGAGCAGAGCCCTCTTTCATCCATGGATTTCACCACCAAAAAACCCCAGGAAAGAGCCCCAGCTCTGCTCCACCCAAACCTAGGGGTGGATTTCATCTCTCTTCCGCCAACAATTTACTCAGAGATGTTTCGATGTGGGGACAGAAAGCTGGGACAACAGTCCCTAAAAATCCAGGATGGATTTGGCTATGGAATAGTGCCAGGGCTGTGCTTCCACGTGCGTGAGAGGCACCAAGAACTTCTGAGTCGCTTCTCCCTGCCGCACTGGGGTTAGCGGCTTGGGACTCTGGCAGAGCTCTGGGATGCTGGGAATAAAGAGATGGAGCACTTTTCCAAGGGGACAGAGAAAAAGAGACAGAGGGAGGCAGGGAAAGGAGGGGCCGGGGAGAAAATAGGAGAGAGAAAGAGAGAGAGAGTGCAGGGAGGAGGGGAAATGAAAGGATATTATTTTTTTTTGTATCTGTCATTTCCCTGCTATCTCCCATATGACTTCTTAATCCATCAGAATGCTGGGAAGATAATGTTTTGGGCGAAATAACATGAGAGAGAGGATAGACTCCCAAGGACCAATATCTTTATTGCTCGGAGGATAAACGGATTATGTCAGCCATTTTCTGTTGCTGACAGCTTTTCTTATTAACCGATTTTATTTTTTAATCTTCCAGGGAAGAAATATGGTTTTATGTCACAATAAAACGCCGGTCACATCTAATTCTGCCCTCAAACAAACAGATTTCTGAAAGCCTTGCAGAGAAATTTGAAATAACTTTAAAGAGGGGGTTTTTGGATAAAGTCTTTATCCAGAGGCTTGTTCAACCGCAGTGTAAAAGGTTTAGAGAGAGTGAGAGAGGGAGTGAGAGAGAGAGAGAGGGAGGGAGGGAGAGGGAGAGAAAAGTCCCTCACAGTTGTTTTTCCTGGTTGATCCCTATTAAAAGAAACTCTTCATTGTGGTGTACTCAAGGAAATACAGCTCAGACGAAAGAGTCACATGAATGTTAACAAATATGGCTATTTGTGTGGCTTACGCGCCGCGCCGGGCTTAGGGATGTTGTGCGTGACACTCAGAGAATGAGGGAAGCAATCATTAGCATCCCAGCAACCTGCTTAGCCGCCCGCTTTCAGACTCCCCCTTTTGATCTGACACTTTTTTTCCCTCAGTTTTGCTGGGATTACCGGGGAAGATGCTAATAAAGTATCAGCCCCGTTGTAGGCAGAGCGATAAGAAAGTCTGCTCTGGCGAAACTTCCCCCGCTTGCAAGGCAAGCAGCCTTTTGGACTTGTTGCTGGGCTCCCCAGTGCCGACCTGGAAATCGAGAGGGTTTCATTTCGTTCCCTTTTTCCTTCCCTGAGCCCCCCAAAACCCCCTTCTGCAGATGGATCCGGCGTATTTCTTGTGCGTCTCCTGCGGGGATTCAGAGCAGGCTCCATGGAGCTGATCGTATCCCAGTTGCTCATGGACATTTCTTTCCTCCATTGGTTAAGGGAAATAGAGGGGAGCCAAGCCATGCCCAACCATCCCCTAGGGAGGGTTTGCTCCTCTGCCTTTCCCCCTTTGGGGTTTTTTTTAGGAAACGCATCTGCTGCTGCTCGGAAATATTGGCTTTCGCACAGCAAAGCTTTTCAAGATCTTAATATGCACTGAAAAATGAACACCTTGGCTCTCAGCACCCTCTCCTTGGCACACTGAGGACCCAAAACCACCAGCTGTCATCCCAAGGAGCGCTCACAAGAAGTTAAATCTCAGCACCATCTATTAGTGTTGTTCTCTTATTGGGTTTTTTCGGGTTTTTTGACTGTAAGTTCCTGCTGTGCTGGGTCCTACAAAAATATGTCTTGGCAGGCTCTCCCCCTTCTAAAGAGCTTAGAGCTGGACAAAGACCAGAGGCTTTCAGAGCTTCAGTTGTGCCGGTGACATGCTGGGACACCCAAAAAGAAATGCCCTGCCTTCTCTGGGAGGGGCTTTCCCAGCATGGGAGGGGGCCGTAAGGGAATGTAGGGAATGCACAGATAAAGGAATGTAAGGAAACACATCCCTGTGCATGGATGACCCAGGGACGAGGGATGGTTTGAAGGTTCCCCACTGCTGCTCCTCAGGGTTTGCCAGCCCGATTCTGCTGGCAGAGCTTTGCTGGCACCATGTCCTGTGGGCTGTCTGCATTCCCAACATCCTCCTGCTGCACCTCATCCACACCCCAGACTCTCTCTGCCCAAAATATTGGGTGTTCCAAGCCGGAGTGACTTTGCCTGGATGTGCCAGCATCATCCAGCTCCTGAGTTCCATCCACCACATCCAGTGAGGACTGAGGTAAAACTGGCCCTGGTGGAGACCATGGAGCAGAAGGTGTGAAGCCAAAGCCACCAGCTCTGACCTATAATCCTCTGAAGGCAGATGGAATGTCCAAAGATCTGGGATCTCTTCTTGGAAGTGGATGCACAAATAACCCCCTCAAAAATTAGTGAAACACCGGCCTCCTCCTCCAAGGGCGTTTAGGTTGACGAGGAAAAGATGAGAAAGTTCATGCAGCCTCTCCCCCACCTGGCTCATACCGTGCTGGAATGGATGCCAGGAGCTGTCCCAGCTTTTGGAATGCTGCTTAGCTCCCTGCTGTGTGCATGGGATCAGCCCTGTCCCAGGCAACAGCAACAGACCAGGGCTGCAAAGGGGTCACAGCCAGCCCAGTTTCTCGCCAGGGATGCCGCTTTCCCTCTTCACCTCTTGGATTTTAGGATGGGCTGTCCTTAAGAGCAGTTGAAGTGCAACATGTCCCTAAAAAGTAATTTTTGTTGCTGTATCTTTTCCCGTGGCAGGGAATTCCCCAGGTGCAGACGAGACAGCGCAATATTTACTTATTTTTTAATTTTTTTTCACAGAATCTCAGAATCATTGAGGTTGGAAACGACCTCCAAGATCATTGAGTCCAACTTTTGTCCAATTGCCACCTCGTCGCCCAGCCCAGAGCACCGAGGGCCACGTCCAGGCCTTCCTTGGACACCTGCAGGGATGGGGACTCCACCACCTCCCTGGTCAGCACCTTCCAATCCCTGATCACCCCTTCCAGGAAGGAATTGCCCCTGATGTCCAACCTGACCCTCCCCTGGCACAGCCTGAGGCCATTTCCTCTCCTCCTATCCCTTGTTTCCCGGGAGCAGAGCCCGATCCCCACCTGGCTACAACTTGTCCTCGGCAACGTGGTGGTGGATCCAGCAGGAAAGATGGGAGGATGTTCTCCTGAGGTCCCACACCCTCATGGCCTTGTGTGAGAGAGCTCCAGGTTTTGTCAAAACAAAAACATATCCAAAAATGAATTTTTATGGATAAAAACTGGTACTTACTGAAGAAAACTGATTTCCCAGGTGAATAAAATTTACCTTCCTAACAAAAAAACGTTGGTGGGCAGTGTTGGAAGGAGTAAGGGTGATTTGGTCCGTTGTTTTCTGGGGTAAAAAGAGAGGAGAGGGAAACTTGAGGGAGGAAGCATGGAAAGTTTTACTCACCATAAGTGATCCCACCAAATATTTAGAAATTGTTCCCTGTGAGAGTGGGGAGGCCCTGGCACAGGGTGCCCAGAGAAGATGTGGCTTCCCCTGGATCCCTGGAAGTGTCCAAGGCCAGGTTGGACGGGGCTTGGAGCACCCTGGGATAGCAGAAGGTGTTCCTGCCCATGGCATGGAGTAGAACAGGATGGGCTTTAAAGTCCCTCCCAACCCAAACCATTCAAGGATTCCATGATTTCATGATGTCTTCTTCCCTCTGGAACTTGGGGCACGATGGGATGGAGCCTTTGGACCAGGCTCAACCCAAAACATAGGGATAGAGAGCGTCCAAGTGATATGAGATGAGGTTTTTGTGTGGCTGCACCAAGGTCAAAATACTTTCTGATGACCTTGACCCCTGGCTGGGAATGTGCTGAGGAATTTGGGGCTGGGTTCCCTCAATCCTGTTGGTGATCATCCTTCCCTGGGCCGCACCGAGTCCCTCCACGAGCCGAAAGCACCAGCCAAGCAGAGACCAAATAAAGCCACATTAATCCCAGCTCCATTAGAAACACAGAAAATAAATAAATGCTGTTTTCAAATGTGGAAAAAGAGAAAAAAAATCAATAGAGAAAGAAATATTATTTTTAATCTTCTAAGAGGTTTTTACAAACAACAGGGAGGGGAAAAATTGAAAGCCATGAAAAAAGACTTGCCAATGTCCTTTTAACCTTTATTTATTATCACTCAGTCCACATCAGCCCCTGACTGCAAGATAATTTGGAATTTCATTTTAATTTCAATGTATCACATAATTCAACACAGCTTTCCACGTTTTTTTTTTAGTTGGTTTTTCTTTTTTTTTTTTGTACTGGGAACTTTAAAAATCTCTCTATAGGAAATGCATCTTAAAAAAAAAGCACCCCACAACATAACCCTTCTGCAGCAGTTACTTAATTTATAACATGAAAAGGGTTTGTGCTAAAATATGATAAAAATAAAATCAACAAACTTCAAAAAAGGAATATTCCTTAATAACATGCTTTAGCTTGAAGGGTGCCTGCTCCTCTGTTTTTCTTTGCCTTTGTCTGCTGCTCGCATTAGAGTGGAGTTATTTTGAGCCCGGCTTTTCGGAAGCCTTGTACTGAGCCTTGTTGGGATGTGCTCAATGGCTGAGTCTGGCTGTGCTGAAGGAGCTCAGAAGGAGCCTGGGACAAGCCGGAAGATGAAGGATTGGGGTTACCAACAAGGAACAAAGCAGAGACAGCCTAGCAATTCCCATGGGCATTGTTCTCCAGAACCCTGGAAGATCTCCCGTGGGAGATGCCTCTGCTCTCCCAGGTCCGGGTCTTGTGTTGTCCTCAACATGGCTTGTCCAGGATGGCAGTGAGGTCTGGCCTTCCCTCCCTCCAAGCAACAACAAACAGGCTGCAGGTCCCCTGCTCCTGTTGGAATCATGGAATATCCTGAGTTGGAAGAGGCCCACGAGGATCATTGAGTCCAACTCCTGGCCCTGCACAGACACCCCAACAATCCCACCCTGGGCATCCCCGGGAGCGGTGTCCAATCGCTCCTGGAGCTCTGGCAGCCTCGGGGCCGTGCCCATTCCCTGGGGATCCTGTTCAAACCCTGACCACTCTCTGGGGGAAGAACCTTTTCCCAATATCCAACCCTGACACAGCCCCAGCCGTTTCCTTGGGACATGTCCCTGGTCACAGAGAGCAGAGATTGGAGCTGCCCCTTGGGAGGAGCTGGAGATCGGGGTGAGGTCTGACCTCCATCTCCTCTTCTGCAGCTGAACAAGCCAAATGGGCTCACCCGCTCCTCACGACTGCCCCTGGAGACCCTCCACCATCTTCATGTCCCTCCTTTGGATGCTCTCCAATAGCTTCAGGTTCTTCTGATGTTGTGTCACCCAAACCTGCCCCCAGCACTCGAGGTGAGGCCACCCCGGCCCAGAGCAGAGTGAGAAAATCCCTCCCCTGCCCTGGCCTGGCTGGCGATGCTGGGCCTGATGCCCCCCAGGACAGGGATGTCCTTCCTGGCTCCAAGGCACTCCTGACTTAGATCCAACTGGCCATGGAGCAGGACCCTCAGGCCCCTTCCCACAGCTGCTCTCCAGCCTCTCCTGCCCCACTCTGTATTTCCAGGGTAGCTCAGTCCCAGGAGCAGGATCCAGCACTTGTCTCTGTTCAGCTCCATTCAGCTGGTGGCTGCCCAGCTGGCTCATTTGTCCAGATCTCTCTGCAGGGCCTCTCTGCTTTACAGGGAGTCAGCAGCTCCTCCCAGTTCAGTACCAGCAGTGAATATCCTCAGCAGACCCCTTGGGTATCACTGCCTCCCCCTGGCTTCAAGATCGGGGTTCAGGACAGCCAGGAGGGCATTTGGTGACCGTGTACATCCATATCTCAACCCATACCAAAAAAAAACCTCAAAAGTGAAGCTTGAGATGAGGTGGGAGAGAAGAAACTTCTTGATACAAATGGTCCTGTTAATGGATGTCTCGGCCTTGGGCTCATTTGTTGTCCTGGAGCTCCTTCAATTGCATAATTTTCCTTGCAAATCGTGACTAATTTGCGAAAGAACTTCCTTGAGCTTGTTCTCTTTTTACCACTTTCTTATTTTCTTTAAAAATTCCAGAGCAATAATTTACTTAATAGGACCTGGTGCAGATGGTGCATTTTGCCTGGGATCTTGGCACTGGCTGTGGGCAGGAGAAATCTCATATTTTCATGTCAGCTCCCCTCCAGAGCCTTGTTTATCAGGGGGCTCCTGAAGCGACAGGCACAATAGGGCTGTTTGTGCTTCAAATTGCCTGCAGGGAAGGTGGCAGAGACCTGGCAACGAGCAGAGGGACAATAAATTCCCTTCCAAAGAAAGCTCCGCCCCGGCCCTCGAAGCCACCCCCAGCAGAGCTCCGAAAGGTGACGGTTTTTCCGGTGCAACCTGGAAAAAGGCGGGAATTAAAACGCTGTTTGACAGCATCGTCATCGATGCCTTGGTGCAGGAACCACACTGTGTCACCCAGGAAGTGTCACCGAGTGGTCCCCAGATCAAGTGATGTTGCCTGTGACATTCCAGCTGGGGAGGAGAAACCCAGGCTGGACCTGCTTTAAAGTATGGATTGAGTGGAGCCAGACAGGCGTGGTGGAAACGAAACATCCACGGATCCGTGTTCCGCTCTGCGTAAAACCCAACAGGGGGTCAGTTCCTGCCCTGACGTTCCGGTGTGACTCCCACTCCTGCTCACCTCTCCGTGCTTCTCTCTTGGCTATGCAAGGAGCTGCTGGCTTGGAATTGGTGCTTGTCCAGGCTCTGAGCTCCAAGGATTCAGAGAACCATTTCGGTTGGAAAAGCCCTTCGAGATCATCCATAGTCAGAACCAAGGCTGACGTCGTGGCGCAGCATTTCCCTCTGCCTTTGCCTGGCTCAAAGGGGAGGCCTGGAGACCAACAGCAGGTTTGTTATCAGTGGAGGTGGACAGAGCCTTACCCCACCTGGGTGATCCACCCAAAGATCTCAGGCTCACACACAAGAACCGATCTCCTAAATGCAAAGGGTGAGGAGGTGCAGGGGGCCATAAAATCTCCTGGCCCCTGTGGGGTCTCCAGTTCCCTACTAGGTGAAATCATCTCTCCCCAAGAAGAGAGTGCTCTGGGCCCAGACCCAGGGTCAAGTAAAATAACTCTGCCAACAAATAAAATTCTGCCCTTGACTCTCTCATGGGTGGAAATCGGCTTCACCTCTCTTCTCTAATACATATTCCCTTGTTTACTAGGCTCAAAAATATTCCTGGGAAAACAGACCTGGACAGGAGGTAACATAAAGAGATGCTAAAAACCCCGTTGGGTGGGTTTCTGAAGGACACCCATTCCCAAGCCCCATCACTGGCGTGTCCCAGACAGTCCCATTTCTGCCCAGCTCCACATCTAAACCAAGAGGAAAGCAATTAGATTTGGCTGAAAATGCCCATTTCTGAGACAGAAATGCAGCTTTTGGAATCAGCAGAATTATCCATGAGCAAATCCCCTTTTTATTGCATCAGAAACCTGTAGGAAAACGGATAGTTTTGTAGGGATAAAATGCAATAATTTTCAGTGTTCAGATCTCCATGGTGCCCCTGGTAAGTGAAACAACGAAGATCTGCAAAAGCTGAACTTTTTCTTCATTTTCTCTGGATTTTTTTTTTTTGTTGTCAAGGCAAAAGTTTTTGTTAGCGAGGTCTGTAAAACGAAGGAGAATCCTTTGAGCTCAGGAGCTGTTCCATTTCGGAGCGCTCAACCTGCTCCAGCCCCGGCAGAGACGGTGATTTCATGCAATTATTATCCCCCACGCCACACAAGCACGAGCGCCCAGTCCGGGAGCAGAACAGCAAACTCATCATGCCCTATTTAGCAAAATGTTCAGTGCCAACGTGAAATTCTGACCCTCACATTTTATTAAAAGGATTATATCTTAAAGCAAACTATTTCGGTCCTTCGCTGGCTTCTCCCTGGGAAAACTTTCAAGACAATTTTGAGGACCGTGGCAGGATCAAGATGAAACAGTTCTGCCTTTCCATCTCATTTCTTCCAGCTCAGATCCCTTTCCTTCCTCCGGTGTGTTGCACCTCGTGGTGCAAAGCCTCGATTTGCAGAGGAAGCATCCTTTCCCACCAGCTCATCTTGCTTTTACATTAATGGGGGCGTTTAAACAGCTTTGGGGACAGTTCCGTGGTGGGGATGGACTCAAACATGGAGCTGGGAGGTGTCCACCAGGTGGAAGGTGCTCCCAGTAAGTCACCTGCGCACCTTGGGAAGCCAGAAAAACCTCTTCGAGGGCCGGTGGTGCTGGGAAGGCAATTCTACCGCAGCTTGGGTTTGTATCCATTCCGGTTAATCATAAAAATATACTGTTCCTATTGTATAGGATTGCATATGGATGTGGCAGAGAAGGGTGGGGGGGCCCCGTGTTGGGGTAGATTTGATAGAACAGCTTTGTGTCAAATGAATAGGTAGGTTTATTATAGACTTCCCTTGCTCCAAGCTTCAGATGAGAGAAATCCTATAATCCCGCCCTGCTTTAATACTGGATTAATGTGGATTTGTTAATAAAATGCTAGTGAAATCGAGAATAATTTGTAATTAACTCAAACTTCTATTCCCCGCATCATTTTGAATATTTTTTAATAGAGATGAGGGACGGTTTCTGAGGCTGCACGCACTCCAGCAGAGCACGGCGAGTGGGAATCCTACTGGAAAAACCCAGAAAACCACTGCACCAACTGGAGTTCATGGCAGAGGAAACTCTACCTGGACAATGCAGAACACCAGCCGCAGCTCTGCCAACCTCAGGATCCAAATTCTGTCACCAAAGGCTGCTCAGATTCACTTCTAGGGGTAAAATCCAAACCATTCACCCCAAAACAAGGAGTGCACAAGCGTGAGTGTGGCAACAAGCAAGTGCCATGTGAGCAGTGCAGGAACTGCTTAGCAGGGGTGGCAGATGGAGAATTGCAGCATTAACACTGCCCAGTGGTGCCCCCTCAAAGCATGGAAAGACCCTGCTCTGTGAAGATGGATTTCAGACAAGATCCTTTTCTGATCCCAAGTCAGAAATAGAGGATTTGTCCCACCAGCTGGCGTGGAAGGCCGTCCATCTCCAAATCCTGCCTCTTGCAATGGCTCAAAAATGAACTGAAATGACTCGTTTGTTCAAAGGTGACCATACCATGAGGTAGGAGAAAGGTGGAAGAGTGAGATGTGGAAAAGGCAATTTCAGCCTGGGTAATTTTGGGGAAGGTTTGCATCCGCTCTAGCTAATCACAAAAATATCCTGCTTATCCTATGTGCTGGTTTGAAAACAAACCACTGAGAGACTCTAAGTCAGAAATACAATTTGATAGAAAAAGAAATAAATAAATGAAATAGTAGGAAAAAGAAACCAGTGACAGAGTCAGAATACAACCTGGCACCCTGTCAGTCAGGGTGTTGGTAGCAGTCCAGACGAAGTGGTCTTGTTGAAGTGGTGATCTTGAAGAAAGGGTCTGGTCTTCACCTGAAGATCCAGTGGTAGCTCTTGTCCTCTGGGAATCCAGCAGGTAAGGGCTGCCTGTGGCGTTCCAAAGCTCAGCTTTTATCCAGGATGGAATGCTTGGTTCCTCCCTCTGGGCGGAGCAGCTCACAATGGGACAATGTGTGAGACTGGATGGCCCATGAACAGAAGATATCCCCTAAAGGGAGGATGGGTCATGGGAGAGATAAAGAACCCTGCCCCACCTGGTTTCAACAGCTGGCCCATGAACAGGAGATAGTCCAGAGGGAGGAGGCAAGGAACACCACCCCACGTGGTTCCAACAGCTCATGGAGATGGTAACAGAATACACTGCAACCCAGGACATCCTATTATGTAGGATTGCACAGGCCTGCTCTCTCATGGAGCAGCGGGTCAGGAGAGGGACCAGAGGTGGAGATGGGATGGTCTTCAAGGAACCACTCGGAGGATTTGTCTTCACTAGACAGAGACCAGCCATATCCCTGTATGGAGAACATATCCCTGGTCTGGATCCATGGGACAAGGACAATGGGTTGAGGGTCAAAAAGGCCAAGTGCTGGGTCTGTCCTTGGATCACAACAGCCCCATGGAGTTCTCCAGGTTTGGGATGGAGGGGCTGGAAAAGGCCTGTCAGGAAAGGCTCTGGATGTGAACCCCGGTGTGCCCAGGTGGGCAAGAGGCCGATGGCCCCTGGGCTGTCCCAGCCATGGTGTGTCCAGCAGGGCCAGGGCAGTGACTGTCTCTCTGTGCTGGGCACTGTGAGGCACCTCCAGTGCTGGGGACAGTTCTGGGAAATCACAGCAAGGGAGACATGGAGGGGCTGGAGCGAGTGCAGAGATGGGGACAGAGCTGTCCAGAGATGGGAAGGGGCTGGAGCCCCAGGAGCAGCAGAGGGAGCTGGGAAAGGGGCTCAGCCTGGAGAAAAGGAGGCTCAGGGGGGACGTTCTGGCTCTGCACAACTCCCTGACAGGAGGGGCCAGCCAGGGAACAGGGACAGGATGAGAGGAAATGGCCTCAAGTTGTGGAGGGGAGGTTCAGGTTGGACATCAGGAGGAATTTCTTCATGGAAAGGGTGATCAGGCATGGAAGGGGCTTCCCAGGGAGGTTTGGAGTCCCCATCCCTGGAGGTGTCCAAGGAAGGCCTGGACGTGGCCCTCAGTGCTCGGATCTGATGACAAGGTGGGGATCGGTCACGGGTTGGACTTGATGATCCTGGAGGGCTTTTCCACCCTCCGTGATTCTGGGATTCTGTGAGAAGGCGCCATTTATTTTCCCGTGGCAAAACCAACTCCCAGGAATCAATCTCTGACAGGGAGCCAGACGCACCCAGCATGAGCGACGCCCAAACAGGCCCTGCAAAGGGAGGGTGCTCCGGAGAAAACCGAGGAAAATCACCTGCCCACTCTAAGCCCAGCAGACTCAACTGGTGTCTCGGGTTGGAATTTACAGTGTTAACCATCACTGGCTCTCATTTCAGCCTGGCTTTGACCACTTCACCTGCAGCTCTTATCGCCGCCTGCCCTCGCCCGCAGAGCGGCACTTTGGAAACTTCCCAATCATTGACCTTCCCCTTGGATCGAGCTCACTTGCAGTCGAGGCAGCAGTGAAAAACCCCAGGAGAGCAGCATCTGTCCTTCATTCATCCTCAGCTCTGGGGACAGCCAGCTGCCAGCAGTGGATAACAAAAATAAAGAGGCCTTTTGTCCTCCAGGCGAGGTATTTTAAAGGACTCCTAACCTATAGTTAAGACTTGGTGTTCGAGGGAGGATTTGTTTCATCTTGGGCTCTGTCTCTCTGTTTCTTCCCTGGCTTTTTTTTTCAGTCTGGACACATTTTACAGCCCAGCAGGAATGTTTTAAGAGGAATGACGTGCAGTGCAAAGCTCAGTAATACCCAGCAGCCCCTTCTCCACTCCGTTCATAAACTCCCGGCCAGCTGGCCTGGCACTTTGGGCACCGCCTCACTTCAGTCATGCCTTTAACCTGTTCCAGCTGATATTACAGCAAGTTTGCTCCTCCTCTAGGGGAGAGTCCATTCAACTTGACGTGCCTTTCTTTCAGCTGTTGAGAAAGGTCTGTATTTCAGCGGTGAGTCTGCTGTGACATTCCTTGATGGTCTCCTAAACTGCTTGGAGCTTGAATTGGTGAGGAAATACCAACCAATCCTAAAAGACCGTGTGTGCTCCAGCTTGTCCACAGGGCAAGATCCTTCTGAGATCCTTCTGCCCCAGGTTTTGCTCCAAAATTCCCCTGGGGATCCCAGAGGACATTGTGAGCTACCACACAGGTCTGTACAGCTGCCTCCATCATTCCAAGGCCTTTCACTAATTCCCTGCCGTTAATTGGTGACATCAAAATCTGAATTTTTTAGTACATGGGAACAAGGTGCCTTGAGAAACTGTACTCTGTGTTCAGACCTGCATACACCCATCAACTATTCAGAAAGGTCAAAAAGTTCTCAACTTTTTAATTCCGGACCTCGGCAGGACCTGAAGTGGATAAAAACCATTCTGTCAAGTGCCGTAGAGCTCTCTCCTCCTCAGGGAACTTGAGAATAAACCACTTGGCACCCAGCTGATCTCTGCTTTCATTTCTGTCCCCGGCGACTCATTGTGCCTTGAGGTTAAATGAGGCATTTGTGTCTCTCGAGTCCATCTGCAGTCTCACCATTTAATTTGGACCATTCTTCCACGCACCTTTGTTGTCTGCATTCTTCATACTTTTGTTGTGTGCTGGGTTGGGGTTTTTTTTCCCTCTTTCCCTTCTGGCCCATGGATGGAAGTCTTTGTCTAAGGCTACAGTTTGAAAGGTTTGGAGTTTGGACAGTATCGTGAGTGTCAGAAGTGCTTCTTCTTGAAAAGAGAGACTTTGTATAGGGAGACCTTAATAACCTTTTATTAGACCAACAGCTGGAAGAAATGGACAAGTGTTCAGGAGTATGAGCCCCTTTGTATCTCTCCAAAATTCACATTCTCTTCAGAACACTTTGCTTGAAACAGCATTTACACAAAAACCCCTCTCTCTGCTGAGAGACAATTTCATAAAATCACAGAGTTATTTCGTTTGGAAAAGCTCTCAAAGATCATCAAGTCAAACCACTCTCACAGCACTGCCAAGCCCAGGACCAACCCTTGTCCCCATGTGCCACATCCACGTGGCTTTTGAATCCCTCCAGGGACGGGGACTCCACCACTGCCCTGGGCAGCTGTGACAGGGCTGGAGAGCGCTTCTGGGGAAGAAATTTTTCCTAATGTCCCACCTGAACCTCCTCTGGCACAACTCGAGGCTATTTCCTCCTGTCCTGTCCCTGTTCCCTGGGAGCAGAGTCCAACCCCCCCGGCTGCCCCCTCCTGTCAGGGAGTTGTGCAGAGCCACAAGGTCCCCCCTGAGCCTCCTTTTCTCCAGGCTGAGCCCCTTTCCCAGCTCCCTCAGCCGCTCCTGGGGCTCCAGCCCCTTCCCCAGCTCTGTTCCCTTCTCTGGACATGCTCCAGCCCCTCAATGTCTCTCTCAAAGTGAGGGATTTAATGGCCCCATTTCGGAAGCTTTGCTTCCAAGCTTACCTCGGACTGAAGACAAAAATTTGGTTGCCTTTGGGTTCTTTGCATGTGGAAGAGGAGACGTCCTGCAGGAAAACACGGTGCTTTACCCCCAAATGTGACATGAGGGCCCAGCGGGTCGTGGGGAGCCTCGCTAATCTCCCAGGAAGCTCTGCAGAAAGCGGGGGCTCTGACTTGGGATGTTAGAACAGGTTCTAGAATGGGATCTTCTGGCCACAAAACTGGTTTGAGGGAAGGAGGCTGGCTAATTGTTTGGCCAAGATATTCCTGGATAACCAGCAGTGCCAGACTGAAGGTGCCCAGGGAAGGGTGTATGGAGAAAGTAAAGGTAATACCGACTGCAGAGGCGATGAAAATGTTGTATTATTGATGTCTGTACGGGACAAAGAGACGTCCTTCGAGTCAGGACTCCACGGGGATATCAAAGGGCAGGATACCCTTGATAGAACCTCATCCCCAGGGAAATGGTGGAGTCACCATGTCTGGAATTGTCCAAGAAATGAGCACTTCACATCTACATCAGGGTGTAATGGTGGGATTCAGTCGAGGGTTGGACTTGATCATCTTGGAGGTCTTCTCCCACCTTAAGGATTCTGTGATTCTATTCCTGAGAGATTCCTCCTTTATCCAAAGGTCGTTCCATCCAGTACCAGAAGGACAACATTCCTTTAAAAGACTCACTTGGAATCTCAAATAATATTTCCCACTGCAGGCTCTTGCAACGCGCGCTCCAGCTTGATGATGTTTGTTTTCCTGTTTGCCAAGCACATCTGATTCCTGCGTGGATTTGAAGGAAAACCAGTGCAGGCTGAGATCACAAAAGCTCTGCAAACCAGAAAAAAAGGCAAATTATTTCCTATATCTCTATCATGGCTTCTCTTATTCATGTCGGCTCTAAATTATGTGGCCATGATCTTTCTAATCTCTCTTTGCATGGACGTCTTTCCATGCCCTTAATCATTTCCTTTGCCCTCCCCTAGACCTTTCCCATGTCTGCATTCCGAGGCAGGGAGGTCGGAATAGGGAACATTATTCCGAGTGAATGTGTATCATAGAGTTTTGTAATTCCATTATTCCATTACAGCGTTTTCAGTACTATTCCCTCTTTTTGAATACAGCCTGGCGTTTCCTTGGTTTTCTGGATCGCCAACGCGTTTCGAGATTGCGCCGAGCTCTCGGCAAAGACAACCGGGATTTGCGAAAAACAATATGCAATTTTGGTAGTTTTGATTTTTATTTGATGTGTTTTTTTCATGAAGATTCTCTACATGGGGCCCGATTTCCAAAAAATGAATTCTCGGTGCTAGAAAGGGCAGGTCCTTTCCCAATGGTTCTTGCTGAGCTCTCTGCTGTGGGATGGGAGAAGGTCAGAAACTTCTGCAGATTCCCTTCTCTCGTTCTGAAAGACTTGGTCTGCTTTAAGAGTTTCCAAGGGAATTTAAAGTTGGAACCACCCTATTTTTTGGCATTCCTTTGACTGCCTGGGGCAAAGCGATTTGGAGGAGGTTTCTCTGGGTGATGAAACAGGCAGGTGAAAAGCCAAATGACATGAAAAATCACTATTCTGAACCCAAAATTCTCTCCTCTAATTATTGTCAGCATAAACTGAGTCATTCCCCTTTTATAGCAGCCTGAGGAAAAACTCTTTCCCGAAGGAAGCGTGCAGGGAAGGAGTCATGTATCCAGTGGGAGGTTTGCTTTGTTTAACCTCTAAGGCTGTCTTCTCTTCTTCTTCAGGATAGGAGAGGAAAAATTCAGCTGGCATCTTCAGCTTCTCTTCCTTATTATGTGCTGAGAATAAAACAACTGGGGGTGGACGTGAGAGGGAGCTCAGGGAAAAGAAAATCTGAGCTACCGAGAGCTTCGGGAAGCCCTCTGCCCTCCCAGGCACGTAACCAGTGGCTCTGAAGAGGCACTGGACGTTTCAAGAGGCTTTCAGTGAGGTTTTAATGCCCTTAAATGCAAGGAAAGACAGGGATCATGGAACCACTTAATCGCTGAGGTTGGAAAAGACCTCCCAGATCATGGAGTCCAACCTGTGCCTGATCCCCACCTTCCCACCCAGCCCAGAGCACTGAGGGCCGTGTCCAGTTGTTTCTTGAACACTTCCAGGGATGGGGACTCCACCACCTCCCTGGGCCTGTTTCAAGGCCTGACCACCCTTTCCAGGAAGAATTTCTTCCTGATGTCGAACTTGAACCTCCCCTGGCACAGTTTGAGGCTGTTTCCTCTTGTGCTGACAAAGGATACTCAATGTCTTCGTGGCTCAAACTCAAGGAGCAGCTCTTCAGGCACATCTGAGAGTTTTCATTTGCTCGGGTCCAGGATTCATCAAGAGTTTGGGATTCTCACGACCTTAATTTCGTTGCAGTAAAGAAGACAGACATCTACCGCAGGGCTTTGAGTAACTGCAAGAAAACCAAATCCAAACGTTTTCAGCACGAAAGATTCCTTGTGGTTTGTGGTGGGGCGCCGATCAGATCTCCTGCTCCAGCCTCCATGGGAGGGGATTCCCAGTGCTGGCTGTGGAGGTCCAGGGACGTGAGTCAAATCCTGCATGAACACTGAAAACAGTAAAATTGCCGTGGAAGAAGGGCACTCCTGGGATCTCGACATCTCCGAGCTGACGAGTTAAAGGACTCGAAGATGCTGGTGTGCAGAACTGCTCTGGCTTGGTGACATGGGCAGGAGGGCACCCCGGTGGAATTGGCTGCCCCTGGACACCCCCTTCCAGGTCCTGCCCAGGCTGTTGGGGAGCATTTCGTTCATCCCAAGTCCTGCTGCTTCAAAGGCTGAGCCTCTGAACAGGCGATGACTTTGTCTCCTGGGGCTAACAATCAAGAGACTCAACATTCAATTAGGCAGAGCTCCCAGGAGTGTCTGACCAGTCTGCAATGCTATAGGAGGAGTCCTTAGGACCTTAGATCAGACCATCAGCACGACCAATTAACGCTAACGCTACTGGCCTTGTTAATTGTGATGGAGCTCCCCAAGGGGACCAGGACTAAATGAGCAATACATATCAAAGAGGAACTGAAAAGCCATTATGTATTATTGTCTCTTTGTTGATTTGAGGAGGATGTGATGAACTAGGTACTAATTACATTAAAAAACACTGCATTCTAAACCAATCTCTCCTCTAATTAATGTCAACATAAACTGAGTCATTCCCGTTTTATAGCCCACGAAGCCGTTCAGTTACCGCGGGTAACGCGCGCGGGGCAGCTCTGGGATGAGCACTACGAGCATGTTTTGGCCGGGGAGATGGAAATTTCCAGTCCCAAAGCACTGAACAGGGGTGCAGGTGAGATCAGGGTCCCTCAGCAGCATTCCCTGGAGTCCCACGTCATCCCACACTGTCCCTGTGCCCGCAGACACTCCCATGTACGCCTGTGGCACAAAGCAATTTTTCCTCAGCACCAGGAAAGTTCCCCTTTCCACTTAAATGTCTTTTTTCTTTTTTTTTTCGGATTCATTTTTACTTTATTTTATTTTATTTTTTTATTTATTTCCCTTCTGTATCCTTTTCAATCTGGAAAGTGACTTGGCCTCTCTTCCCCCCCATCTATTTTCCTCCTGCCACTATTCAGTTTAGGCATGAAACACAGAACTAGATTGAAAGCATTCAATGGCCATTCAATCGGAGAAGAAAAGAGCCCCTCAGAGCTTTATTAGATATGAAGATCCACAATAAAAATCAATTTCTGCCTCTTTATGCAGTTTAAATGACAAAGCACCCACCCATTCTGCAGCCTTTGTGCCCAGGAAATGTAATTCAGCGCCGGAGCCGGGCCCAGAACAGCCCGGACTCGCTGACCTGCGCCGGCAGATTCCGATATGATACAGCCCTTCCAGATAATGACAGCCACTTCATCTCCCCGCAGGAAAGAGAAACTTATCTGATATCTTGGAGGGTTAAAAGGCTATGTGGGCAGCATTTTTAATAGCACTCTAAACCAGCGTCTTAAAAACACCTCTGCTTTTTTTTCCTGCACCCCGTCCCCCACTTTTTTCCACTCATTTGTTGGAAACTCCAGCTGAGATGTCGTACAGTCTTCGGGAAAGAGTCCTTCCTGGATGCCTGGCTGGAAGTGAGCAGATTAAAGTGCAGACTTGACTGCAAACATTCCCTCCATCGACGTGACATGCAGGAATTGGATTAGGGAGTGCCCGTGGCTCCTGGGACTAGTGAGGGCTGTGGGGCAGAGCCGTGAGATCCCACAGCTGAGGTGTTCTGGGCAGGGAATGAGCAGCATCTGGGCCGTCAAGCTGTGTTGGGAGGGAGATTTAGGTTGGAAACCGGGAAAATGTTCTTCCCCCAAAGGGTACTGGCACTGCCCAGGCTCCCCAGGGAATGGGCACGGCCCCGAGGCTGCCAGAGCTCCAGGAGTGTTCGGACAGCACTCCCAGGCACAGGGTGGGATTGTTGGGGTGTCTGTGCAGGGTCAGGAGTTGGAGTTTGATCCCTGTGTGTCCCTTCCAACTCAGCATATTCTCTGATTCCATCGTCATCCCCAGGGTTTTCCTTAAACCACTGTTGCAATAGCTTTTTCCCTATGGAAAAGACCACTTTCTGTTTGAATTCCAGTAAAACCTCGGCCTAAGTTGTGTCTAACAGCAATGAGTTCCTTGAAAAAAAAAAGGAATCCTGTGTGCAAGTGCTTTTTTGAATTGTTTTTGAGCATTTTTTCCCCCCATGTATTCTGGAAAAGGGTCAGCAGAACTGTCCAATCAAACTTCTCTGTTGTCCATATTCTATGGGATGGAATATATTTGATATATGTTCCATACTAAATATATATATTCTATGTATTATATGAATTAATCTATTTTTTATATTCTAAGCCATATATATAATAACTATAGCATCGATTTACTTACATGGAATTTTTACACCGACAATCCTGTTGGCTCCAACATTCACAGGCTTTGAAAGTCACACTCATTTTATCAAAAATTAAAGCAGGAGAGCAAAACACAGAAGGAAAATGAAGTTGTGGCAATCCCATAAGGTCCCGATTGTTCATTTGAAGAAGGAAACCCTTCCACTTTATGTCCCAAACCCCCCGATTTTCCCGTGTTTTAAGAATTCCCGTGTAGATAACACCACTGAATGATGTCACGGTGGAAACGAAAAGCTTTGATCTGTCTCAGATGAGCCCGAATCCTTCAGTGATTGACTTCAAAACTTTGCTTTTGCTTGTTTGTTTGGAGGAGGAGGAGTTCTGGATGCCGGAGTGAATCCGTGTCCTCCATCGCTCACGTCTTCCAGCATCTCTGGCCAAAACTCCTCCCTGCGTAGCGCAGAGTATTTGGAGTGAATTGTAATTCTGGCTATTCCCCCTTGGCCTCGTGGCAGCTTTATCTTAATGAAGATGTGCTGTGTGCCTTTTCCAAAGCTTTAGGGCTACCCCGGGATAACAGTTTTAAGTAGGAGGAATGAGTTCAGTGGGATCTGTGTTTTTTTACAACTGCAATTTTATTTCTAAATTGTTTCAATTCTTTTCAAGCGTTTACGAAATGACTCGGAGACTTTCTCTCCCTGGAAGTGCATCTCTGTGTGTCCCCCTGGGAAGCACTGCCCTTCCAGCCAGTGGATGGACCCCAAACCTGCTTGGTCCTGTGTCTGGAGCACCCAGAGCCTCTGACCACTGAGGAAATGTTTTTTGAGAAAGGTAAGGCTGTGAAACCACCGTATCCCCAAAAGCAGATCCCTCAGACAAACCAGGACTCAAACCACCCACGGCAGACAGATGCAATTCCTGAATAAAGGCTGGGGACTTCCCCGAGGTTGGTGGGCAGTTCCCTGGCTCAGCATGGAGAGGCACCACCAGTCCCGGTGGGGGTACATCCCTTTTGTTTTTGGGATGTCCTGAGACCTTCTCGGGTCCCTCCAACAAAAGGCCCACATGTCTCCATGTGGCAATGGCTGGAGGCCATCCCAACCAGCTGAATCATTGTGGAAGTGGCACCGCTGGGCGTGCAGTCCTCGTCCAGCTACCCAGGGATGCCAATAAGATGGGCAGTGACACCTCCTGCACACAACATGGAAGAGGAGAGACATGTTATTAAGGGTTTTCCATTTAGAGGAGGACCTGGAAACCCCGGTGCTGTGCCCAAGTGATTTAGTGATTCCTATCTCTGCAAACGTTATCTCCTGGAGCTCTCCCTGAAGCACTTGGCAACCCAAAGCACCTGTGCTGAGAAATTGTGAAATAAGGAAATAAGGAGGGAAAAAACACAACAGTTTTGTCTGAGGACAAAAGAGAGCTGTGCAGTCCCTGTGGGGTGTCACCTCGGAGTCCCAGGAGATGTGCCAGAGGCTGCGTGAGGAATGCTAGAACCCGTAATTATTCATTTCTTCATCCGGCTGCAGTGAGGTGGGGAAAAACCTCTCTAAGATTCACATGAGTCAGGAGAAGTTCCAGCATAGCTGAGTCAGGACAACCTTGTGACAGCTTGTCTTGGGAAGGGCAGGAAAAAGTGTGGGCAAACGTGGCACGGGGAACTTCTGGGATGCAGGATCAGTCAAAAGGATGGAGCACGGAGGGCCAGGATTACACGTGGGAAAGAGCCAGAGCCAGGATGTGCTGATCCAGTCATGACCTGAGAGAAGAGGATGGGGGATGTCCAAGGAGATAAGAAATGCAGGACACTCAGGCCTGGGTCACAGGTGTATTTCTGGCTTGTGGCCAGGAAAGGAGGGAGAGCCAAGGATGGTGGGATGTCTCAGGAAAGGTGTTTCCAGCGGAGAGAGGGAAGCGTTGATGTGTCTGTGCTCTCTGCGCTGCTGATTCCAGAACTGGGGAGACTCCCATTCTCCCAGTCACCCCCTGCTGGGGAAAGATGGTGAGGCCAGGATGATTTTTTTGCCTTTTTATATGCCCCTTTTATATACCCCTTTATACAGCCTTTATACAGCTTTTATATCCCCTCAGTGCTTTTAGTCCCCACACTTGTAACTCCCTCAGTCTCACACCCCGTGTCCCGCTCAGCCAGGAGCCCAAACACCCTGGGAGCCGCTCCTGAGGGTCAGACAGCCCCAGACACCAAGGTCCTCTCTAGAACACACCCTGGGAACTGAGACAGGCCCAGCCAGGGGGGAGATTCCTCAGCATGGGGGGATTCATTCGAGTCTCTCCCTGGGCAATCTTTGATAGATGTGCTCATTGGCAAGGCCTGTGAGTTGTACACACGATTTATGGGGTGGGGGCATTCCGGGGGCACTTGGGCGCGCTCCACTGGGACAGTGTGGGGCACCAAGGATCCCAAATAAACACCGAGGGAAAAACCCCTTTTCCCTTTAACCGTGTCTGGCTCTCAATTTTAAGACCAGGAAAAAGGCAACAATGGGCTCCTCAGGAACCGTGGCTGGTTAAGGGAAACATGTCCCACACAAGAGGCAGAAAGAGATTGGCTTGGTTTCTCCCATAAAAGGGAAACTGAGGAAATACTCAGGAAATCTGTCGGGGGATTAGAAGTGAGGGAGAGGAGAGGAAGGGGTTGCTCCCAGCAAAGGGCAGCATTGGCAACCCAGCAAATGAGATAAAACAGCCATGAGTAAATTGAGGCAGGAAATCAGTGACCATGAGAAGATGCACACTCTGGAAAAGCCTCCTAAAAAGGCTGGAAACTCACGGGAGGAAAAAAAAAATAATGGAAATAGAGATTATAAAAGGGATATAATGATGAGATGCCGACTTACTGGATGGAAAGGGTCCCTTTCAACCCTGCATTCCTGTGTCACAAAGGCCACATAAACTAAATATATATGTATGTATGTATGTATGTATGTACAATGTACACTTAGAGTGTTTTTGCAGATGGATTATCATCAATATAATCAAGGTCAAAGCCATCACACACTCCCAGCCCTGGAATGCTATGGTGACAGAAAGCTGGCAGTGAGGTTGAAGATGGTCCCGTTTTTTTTTTTTTAGCAGACTTTTCTCACATTTGTCATCTGTCACCGGTTCCAAACCTGCTGGGAATCCATGGCAATAGACAAAAAAAACAGACCTGTGGGTAAATGGTGTGGTTGGGAACAATTAGGGGAGCAGAAACAATTATAGCAGCTGGTTTTGGCAGAGCCGGGGATCTGGTGCAGCGATGGAAATCTTTTCCAGTCACAGCTTGCTCACAAAAGCCACGGGAGAGGGATACACCTGGACTGCAAGGAAAGGCTGGGAGCAGCTTGCCTGCTCTCCTCCATGGGTCGAGCAGGCTGTAAACTCTCCATGCTGCTGCCAAAGAGAGAATCCTGGAGAGAGAGCTGTGTCTCAGCGTTCCCAACCCGCGGAGTGATGGGCAAGGCCGGATGCCAGGAGTGGCAGAGAGCAGGGAAAAGATCTGCCTAAAAGCAACACATCTTTGTAGTCAGCTCTCTGTGCCCAGCAGAAGAACACCACAAAACACCCCAAGAGGTGAAGTTGCTCGGGGCATTGGCACATAAATTGACATCGATTGAAAAACTGGGGGATAATAAGGAAAATAACACGGGGTGGCAACTGTCTGCACGTGGCATCAGGCAAAGGATCAGACACAGTGAGAATAAATTCACCAGGCTCCCAAAAGAGTAATGACACCGTGGCAAAGGCTTGGGAGTAAGGGAATATCCACTTGATGAAGAGGAGGGCAACCTGCTTCACCTCCTTGACCCTCCAGTCACCAAGGGCTAATAAGTCACAGTGTAAACCTGACACCGGCAGTGAAGCTGCAGTTTATTGACAGTGTCATTAACAGCACACAAATGTTTGCTCTTCTGGGGGTCGCTGGCTGATCCTGTGCTCAGACACGTGATCCAGTGACTGTCAGGAACGTCCCGGCATCCTGGTGAGCACATCCCTCTTCTCTTTGTGACCAGGGACAGCACCCCAGGGAATGGCTGGAGCTGTGTCAGGGGGGTTTAGGTTGGAGATCAGGGAAAGGTTCTTCCCCCAGAGGGTGCTGGGCAATGAACAGGATCCTCAGGGAATGGGCACGGCCCCGAGGCTGCCAGAGCTCCAGGAGCGTTTGGACACCTCTCTCAGGGATGCCCAGGGTGGGGTTGTTGGGGTGTCTGTGCAGGGTCAGGAGTTGGGCTCAATGATCCTTGTGGGTCCCTTCCAGCTCAGGATGTCCTGTGATCCTCCATCCTCCATCGTGTGCGCCTGTATTTGTCTCATAATGTACACATCTGATCTCCAGGAGAAGAAAGATTCCTTGTGCTCTTAACCAGAGGGATCTGGACAAATCCCTTCTGCTCTTTTGTGTGGGACAAACCCCTCCGAACAGAAGAACAAATAGCAGAGATCGACAGTGGCACTTCCAAGGTCGTTTCAGATCAGCCACATGTTCCTGAGCAAAAGTGAAAGCCCAGCAGGGTGTTCTCCTGACGAAGGACAGTTCTTTTTTTTCCAGTGGTAGCCTTGAGGCTTTGTTTGGTGAAGAGGCCGTGCTGGAAGGCAGCCAGGTCTGGTTCAACCAAACCCACTGCTCAGAACCACCCCCAGCAAATTCTGCTTCCTGCTCTTGCTGCCTCATGTCCCAGGAGTGGTCTTGTCTCCGCTTGGCTCCTGGTCCTACTCTTCCTCCCAAACCCTCCAGGCCTGAGCCCAGAAATCCCATACATCGTATGACAGGCTCAATCCATCCTGGCTCCGTGCCCCTGGCCCCATCCCAGGACCAGTCATCTGGCAGAGAAGCCCAATAGACGACAGTGATTCAGCCTTATATAAACCAGAAGAAGGCAGAGGTAGTGAGTGACAGAGCGTCAGGAAATACAGGGATGCATCAGGATTGACTCCAAGTCCCCGATGGGGTTCCTAAGGAACATCAGGTTCATGACTTGAACTGTATGTGGTGTTTTTCCAGCAAACAGAATTGCTGGTTGATGCCTTAAGACCGTGGAATGAGTTGCAGGATATCTGGTGGCACATGGGAAATCAGAGAATCATGGAATGGTCTGGGTCGAAAAGTGCATTAAAGATCATCCAGTGCCACCCCCTGCCATGGGCAGGGACACCTTCCACCAGCCCAGGGTGCTCCAAGCCCCGTCCAGCCTGGCCTTGGACACTTCCAGGGATCCAGGGGCAGCCACAGCTTCTCTGGGCACCCTGTGCCAGGGCCTCACCTCCCTCAAAGGGAAAAATTCCTTCCCAGTATCCCATCTAACCCTGCCCTCTGGCAGTGGGAGGCCATTCCCCCTTGGCCTGGCACTCCAGGCCCTCTGTCTCCATGTTTCCTGTTGGCTCCTTCAGGCACTGCAAGGCCACAATGAGGTCAATCAGAAGCCTTCTCTTCTCCAGGCTGAACAATCCCAACTCTCCCAGCTTTTCCTCCCAGCAGAGCTGCTCCATCCCTCTGCTCATCCTGGTGCCTCCTCTGGGCTCTCTCCAGCAGCTCCACGTCCTTCCCGTGCTGGGCCCCAGGGCTGGGGCAGCTCTGCAGGTGGGGTCTCACCTGAGCGGGGCACAGGGGCACAATCCCAACCCCTTCCCTGCTGCCCACGCTGGGGATCAGCCCAGCACAGGGCGTTTGTGGGATGGGGCACGGCCAACCCTCACCACCTGCAGCCCCAGCTCCTTCTCCTGGGGCTGCTCTTCATCAATCCAGTGTGACCTTCTCACATGATTTCCTTCAGCTTGTTTATCAAAGATTGCAGTTTTTCCTCAGCTTTTGGAGTTCATCCGTAGCCGGGCAGGTATTTTTGTGCAGATGTTTCAAAGAATATTCGATTAAAATGAGCAGGATGCTTGTGCTATTGTGTTGGAAATTGGTTGAGCCTGGTCCTCATCTGGTGTCCTTGCTGTGAGGACCAGGAGCAGGTCAAGAGCTGGCCCATCATTACTGGTGACGTCTATTGCAGATCCCGATCCCAAAATACAATGGAGTGGTCTTTACCATTTTTTTTTTTTTTCCAGTGTGAGCAGTGCCTGAGATTTTATTTCCTTTGAGAAGATTTATAAAAACGACCGCAAGAACAAATCTATTCTTCTTCCTGGGGTTTTAGCTCTAACATGGAGGGGTCTAAAAATGATAAGAGTTGTTTAATAAAAATAAAGAGGAACAAGAAAGAAGCAATGAATCAGTTTCAAACGGGAATATCTGCCTGTCTAGAACAGAAGAAATTTAAAGATTAATGGATCTCAGGAGCAGATCTCCCTGGCAGGCTGGCTGCAGAGATGGGGAACCCAAAACATACACAAAGGGATTAAAGCAAATGCAGACAAAATGTTGTTGACTTCATTATTCTCAAACTGATGTGCAAGCGGAAAAAAACCCTTTTTGGCAAGAGCAGAATTTGGCTGGGTGAGGTGTGTGAAGGGAGCAGCACCCCACACTGTCCATCCAGCTCCAAGAGTTCGAGATCTTTCTGATCTTCCTTGATCCCGTGGGTCCAAACCCAACAACCCATTGGGGTTTTATTGTGTCGTGCTGGTTTGGGCTGGGGGAGAGTTAATTTCCTTCTGAGTAGCTGGGATGGGGCTGTGTTTGCCATGCCCAGTGTGGAAAGCTGGGGGGGGAAAGGAGGAAAGGGGGGGCATTGGGAGTGATGTGTTTGCCAGTGGTTGGCGTTGGCCAAAACGCCTTTATTTTACAGAAACTTGTGAGTCGGGTTCTGCTTTTCCAAGAGCCACACCAGGCACCTTCTTAATCTGGTCTGTGTTTGAAACAAACCACTACGAAGAGGAGGAATTCAGGTAAATAATACCAATATTGGGTCATTTATGGTGTTTATGCATGTGCACAACTCCTGAGGCTGCTCCAGCGGGATTGCTGGGTCCGTGTTTTCCCCATGGGGTGTAGGATCAGGAAAGAGGGAAGGCTGGTGAGCAAGTCAGAGCTGCCCAAACCTGGTTCAAATGTGGAGTCCAGCAGCAATGGGGACAATGTCAGCCAGGTTTTTGGCCGCCGCAAATCCAGCGGAGCTCCGTTGGCCTGGATTTGTAGAAGGGAAGAGCTGGGTGACAGCTGAATGGCTTTGCTTGTGCTTTCAAAGACCTGCCAGATGAAAACGGGAGTTAAAGCTCACAATTCCCCAGGTCTAAGGCATTTTGTCCCCAGGTTTGGGTTAGCCCTGCCTGCAAACACAGGCTGAAGCATCCCCAAAATGTGGCTTCTGAGCCACCACACAGAGACGCATCCAGCCCTGTCCTGGGCTGAATCCAGACCTCTGCACCTCAGCCTGGGACATGCAGATTTCCACGTGCTCTCCCTCCTGTAAATGAGTTTTCTAATGTCCTCATCCCCCCTCCCCAGGGAAGGGGAAGTGGGGAAGGGTTTATTTATTAAGACCACTTTACTGCCTGATCAGAATTACCCGTCTGAGAGGGGGATTTGAATGGCACCTTATCTGAGGTCTTTCTCCCTCTATTTAATGCTTGAAATCAGAGGCTTTGCCGCATTTCTTTATTTTTTTTTTTTAATTACAATGGGAAAAAAAAAGGATTGAACAGGAAAGTTAAAATAAAATTTAAAAAAAGAACTTTCAAAGTACAATGTGAATGAAAAATGATGGTTTTACTCTTTGCCTTAAAGTAAAATAGCCTTTATCTTTTTTCCCCCTTACAACAGCCTCCTCTACCTAGATAATGCATTTGGTTAGATTTATTTGCTCAGCCCAGAAAACTTGACACTAAGGGGATTATTTAGTTTTAGATTCGCTGTAGTCCATAGTAATAGCCAACAGGGAAAGGAATGAAGCAGCGATATTAGCAGGGAGATGGGAGGGGAGGGTGGACGGGGGAGGGGGTGGCAGGGACTGCAGCTAAGCAAAACTGCTTGCATAAACACCATTAAGAAGATTTAGACATTGCTTTTCTTATC